>CM042159.1:90450786-90463286 GCA_023376005.1 Doryteuthis pealeii | reverse complement strand
AAAAAAATAATAATGAATAAAATAAAAAATGATATTACGTCACAGCATTAGTCTTCGGCTCCTCGCCGTGTTTTAGGCCGAAATACGAGTTATCATGGCATGGAATTTCTGTATTTTTATATATATAATATATATATATATATATATATATATATATATATATATATATATAAGAATGTTTCTGGTATGTACGTGTCGACTTATAACGCTGGAAAGAGATATCATTCTGATTTGAAATCTCACAGACACATTAAGGTGTTTCTAATTAAGAAACACACAAAATTTGTTTTTTGACTTTTACTAATTGATATAATTTAATAATTAAACAAGAATCATCCAATTTCAAGAACTCTTCACAGTAAAGAAAAATAAAGTAAGGAAAAATTGGGTCAAAAAGGAAATGAATTAGACTAATACATTTCACTTTCACTAAACAGGCTAGGTACTCTCTCTTTCACCCAGCCTCTCTCTCTCTCTCTCTCTCTCTCTCTCTCTCTCTCTCTCTCTCTCTCTCTCTCTCTCTTCTGTGTTCGTCTCTCTCAAATAAAATTATGTTTTAATACAAGTTTAGGATTACATTTTTTTTAAATGATATTTTAAATGTAAACAACAAAAGCATTTCCTTAAAAAAAAAACATTGTAATATACGAATTCTCGGTGATTTTTTTTTTAATTTAACAAAATATTTTCCTCTTTTTCTCTCTTACTCCTGTTTTCTCCCTTTTTTCTCACTGGTGTTCCTAAAAAAATGAGTCTGGTTATGGACTGGGTACTTTTGCTAGTATATATATATATATATATATATATATATATATATATATATATAACTGTCTTATGTACTACACGTGATATGTTAAATAACATGCATGAACGCAAATTTTAAAAAAAAACTGGTTACAGCTCAACTTTTAATCATTTTTCCAGAAACTTTTATGAACTATATTTTAGTGAGGGCGATTTTTCAAAGCGCGTTCTCCCAAAACTAATCCTGGAGACTGAGACGATCCCCAGAGAGAACTGAGTTGGACAAGATAGACTTGGCAGTTGCGCATTGCAATCCATGTGCTTATAGCCATCCGTAGAGCAAATGCCCGCACGTCTCTTCAAGTTTTAATATTATAAGTCGTCTTGTCTTTTTGAGTTGCGTCACCTCATGGGAGGGTCTTTATTTCGTTGTCCCTCGACAACCTGTCTATCTTCAGATGTCGATCGACGACGAGCAAGAATTCCTCTTTGATTCTTCTGCCACTAATTCGACACTTGACAAATTCCTTCGGTAAATTCGTTGAGCTGAAGTCAGTTTTCTATTGTATCAGTCAGTCACGATTAACTATCTTATATACGATTATTGTTATACATGCACGAAACCTCAGAAAATGTTTATATATATATATATATATATATATATATATATATATATATATATATATGTGTGTGTGTGTGTGTGTGTGTGTGTGAAGAAAAGGAAGTGAATCCGACAGTATGTAGTATATTAAAAAAGAATGAAAAAACACAGGTTTAAATGGTTAAGTGGTGAGTTTATTGGCCGACGCTGCAGTGTTTCGATCTATTAATTAGATCATCTTCATATTTATACATACACGCGCAACCACACACCTAAAAAATGCACAATGCTTTCTTTTAGATACACACACTTACACCGTCCCATACTCACACCTTAAAAGAGAATATTTGACATCATATTTCAAAACGTCTCCTTTTTTCAAACCTCAAACATTTTTAAACAGACTGAATAACAAGGTCTACCACTCGCTTTTCTCGTTATTCTGTGATAAAAAATTTCTTATTACCTTCCATATACCAACAAATGCCCTGAAGATGATCTAAATAATAGATCGAAACACTGCAGCGTCGGCCAATGAACTCACCACTTAACCCATTTAAACCTGTGTTTTTTCATTCTTTCTTAATATACTACATATATATATAATATATATATATATATATATAATATATATGGTTAGGAGGTTGATTTAGAAGGCTATCACAATGCAGTTTGGAATAAATAAAAAATAATAATACGGTAACAATGGTGTTGTGTGTTGACCTGTATTTTTTATTATTTCTTGAATTTTCGAGGTAATACCTCTTTATCAAAAGAATCGAACTGAAGCAGTACTGCTATGGCATTTCTTCCTAAATTAATTTTTTTTTTTTTGAAAATGACTTTATTTTTTAAATAACTGTATTCCCGTGTGAGCGTGAATGCGTTTATTTATTTATTTTATTTTTATTTTTTTTGTACGTGTGCGTATGTTGTAATGCGCGTGACATTGAAAATGCGTGTTGGTTGTGACGTTAAGACTGTATCCTAGCGCGGGATTTTGTACGTGGGTATGTGCGAATGAAAAAGTGTATTTGTGTTTTGTGACGTTTCCTGTTGGAAAAATATTAATAATATTAAATGATTAAATTGATGTAACATCAATTTAATCATTTAATATTATTAATATTATTATTATTATTAATATTATCATATTTATTTGTTTATTTACTTATTTATATCTAATTCAATTTATCTTTTTATATTTTATAATATTTTTAAATATATATATATATATATATATATATATATATATATATATACATATACATATATATATAAATATATATATATATATTATATATATATAATATATATATATATTTAATTTATTTATTTAATTTTTTTCCTTAACAACTAGTGTGCAATGGCTTGTGTGTTTGTATGTGTGGGCGAGATGTTGGGCTATAGATTTGAGTGCGTGTTTCGTATTAGTCGTCTCGTTGTAGATTTGTTTCATTAGTAATTCTCCATTGTGCATGTGGGTATGTGTTTCGTGTGTGTGTGCATATACTGTTACATGTGTGCGTTGGTTGTGAGTTTATTGTATGATGAACTCTGCGCTGAGTTCGCTCCTGTTATTGATCTCTGGGTGTAATCTAGCGATTAGCAAGGCCTCTTAATTCTGAGATTACCCAAATTTCTCTCTCGAGCCTCTATATTGACTGTTATATTTCTTTCTTGTTTGTTGCATTTAACTAAGTGTTTACGGAAAGTGGATGCTTGTGTGTGTAAGTGTTCTTTGATTCTAATGTGTAGTGGTCTTGTGGTGCTACCTATGTAAAATTGGTTACATATGTTACATTTTGTGCGGTATACCACATTCACTTCGTGGCACATACCTGTGTCGCGGATGGGGCAGTTCGCTAGTGTACAACTAGTGGCCTCCTTATGGCGGCTTTTGGAGAGTTTTCTCCCGAGTGATGGTCCGTAATGGGCAAGTTGTATATCCAGGCCCTCCTTCCGTATCGCCCTACGTATTGCTGTGGTTATATTTTCGTTGAAATGTGGTAACCTTAAAAAACAGGTATTGGACGTGAGATGGTGTTTTGTGGATTCTGTTTGCTTGAGTCGTTTTGTGATTGAAGTGGGGTAACCATTGTCTTTTAGTGTGAATATAAATTGTCTGGTGTGTGTGATCTGGCCCTGCTTCTTGCTGCATTTGTTTCGGATACGGGCAAGTTCGTTCTTTATGTATCCAGTCTTTGCCCCAAGGGGGGGTGCCGATTTGTGGTGGACGAACAAGTCTCTGCTGGCCGATTTTCTATAGAAGTCGGTGTGGATTTCTCCCTTGTTTAATACCTTAAGTCGGAAATCCAACAGTGATAATGATCCTGTGCAGTCAGGATGTTCTATGGTGAAATGTATGTTGTTGTCTATGTTGTTGAATGTTGATGCAATTTTGTTGGCTTCTTCACGGGAAGATGTGAGGATGAGAATATCATCTATATACCTGGTGAAGAAGGCACAAGAGCGGCAAATATTAAGCGCTTGGCGTTCAAGTCTGTCCATGTAGGAGATGGCCAGTAAGCCCGAGAGGCTGGATCCCATCGGCAGGCCCTTTATTTGCTTATATGTTCGTTCTTGAAACGTGAAGTATGTGTTGTCTACGATTATTGATAGAAGTTGGTGTATGTCTTGAGGGGTGAGGTTGTAGCAGTATAGGCCGGATGATGCTATGCGTTCAGTCAACAGGTCGACCGCTGGTTGAGCTGGTACTGATGTGTATAGAGCGGTAACGTCCAAGCTAAATGCGTATTTATTATTTTCGAGTATATTTGATTGGGTTTGTTGCAGTTTGTGAATGACTTCGTCAGAGTTGCTGACATGTCCAGGGAGAGTCGCTAATATTGGTTTCAGTATTTTTGAAAGGAGCCATGATGTCTTATATAGTGGTCCTTCCACACTGGAGACTATTGGTCTAATTTGCGGTGTTGAATTGGTTTTATGTGTTTTTATTAGATGGTAAAACCTTGGTAGGGTGCTATTTTTGCTGGTGAAGTTGTTCTTGTATCTGTTGGGGAGTTTTCTATTTTTGCAGATTTTGGTCCATGTGGTGTTTATGCGGTTTTCTATTTGGGTAGGCGTTACATCTGTGATCACTGTATAGAGTTCGTTGTTGTTAAGGTGTTCGAATGCCAAGTTGTTGTACGTATCCTTAGGGATTATGCAGAACTCTTTTCCTTTATCAGAGGGCAAAATTAAATATATATATATATATATATATATATATATATATATATATATATATAATATATATATATATATATATATTTAAAAATATTATAAAATATAAAAAGATAAATTGAATTAGATATAAATAAGTAAATAAACAAATAAATATGATAATATTAATAATAATAATAATAATAATAATATTAAATGATTAAATTGATGTTACATCAATTTAATCATTTAATATTATTAATATTTTTCCAACAGGAAACGTCACAAAACACAAATACACTTTTTCATTCGCACATACCCACGTACAAAATCCCGCGCTAGGATACAGTCTTAACGTCACAACCAACACGCATTTTCAATGTCACGCGCATTACAACATGCGCACACGTACAAAAAAAAAAATATAAAAAAAAATAAATAAACGCATTCACGCTCACACGGGAATACAGTTATTTAAAAAATAAAGTCATTTTCAAAAAAAAAAAAAAAAAATTAATTTAGGAAGAAATGCGATAGCTGTACTGCTTCAGTTCAATCCTTTTGATAAAGAGGTATTACCTCGAAAATTCAAGAAATAATAAAAAATACAGGTCAACACACAACACCATTGTTACCGTATTATTATTTTTTATTTATTCCAAACTGCATTGTGATAGCCTTCTAAATCAACCTCCTAACCAATACATACACAATGCTTCAAGCAAATTATGAAACTCTCTTATATATATATATATATATATATATATATATGAAAGATTCTTTGTTCAATACCAGCCCTCGCCAACTCAACGTATGAGTAGCACAGAGATATGTGCTGTAAAGTGAGGAGCTAATGACAGGTGTGGCGCTCCACCTCAGACGCAAAAACCATCTCCTTGGTCTAGCGCTAGTGCAAAAGGGATAGACTACCTCGCAGTCTGGCTGATACCGACATTGGCAAACCTAATGACTTTAATTACTACTAGCAAATATATGCACCCTCCGGGTGCAAGTATTTAAGTTTTAATATAATAAAATATCATGTTAAATTAGAAAGGCTAATGAAACTGAATAAGAATTCAGATAAAAATATTTGGAACAGAGGGGGTATAATCGGAAAATAGAACAACTTTGAAACTAACTGTTCCACCATTTTCCCTTACTCCCGTCTTTCAGTGGTAAATTTTCCTAATTTAACTATTTAGTTAAAATAGAAAGAAAAGAATAACATTACAGTTATTTCTTTATGTTAATAGATTTTGTTAAGATTTATCCCCGAGATTTTGCTCATATTTATTAAGATAAAACCAAACAATTAGAAATCAATAATACTAAGCATATATTTATTAAAATCAAATTTTTTAAGATCAATATGCAAATTAGCCTTCCCATTCACACTGTAAACCGCTATTTCGTTGAATATATAAATATAATTGCATGTTATTAGTATGTAGATATTGTTAACAGTCTTAATGATGTAAAACAATTTTACTAATAATTGAGGTTTAAATAAAAAATAAAATCATGGAGAATGTGATGTAAATAACAAAGGGAATTGTGACTTGAATAGTAATATAGTTTCGGTTACAGACAGACAAACCCACAATCTCCATTATAATAAGATATGTGTACATTAAATCAAATTTTTGCCCTGATGAGCTATGTTAGTGAGTAGTACCTGACTCGTTAGTATTAATATTGCTATTTCGCTCTACTTAGGTATCGAGCACTTTCTACATTTTAGGATAGAAAAAATCATGCGATATATGATATATTTTTCTTTCGCCACGTGATATCGTGTTCATCGATTACGTTCGGTTAGTGCGACTCTCTTGGTCTTTTCTTTTTTTAAATTTTGTCCAAGTATATTTTTACTTCCAAATTATTTACTTGGATTTTTCCTTAACGGAAGAGTTTACTAATAGGATTAGTATGCATATATATATATATATATATATATATATATATATATATATATATATATACTAGCAAATATATGCACCCTCCGGGTGCAAGTATTTAAGTTTTAATGTAATGAAATATCGTATTAAATTAGAAAGTCTAATAAGAAAGCAGATAAAAAGATTTGAAACAGAGGGGGGTATAATAGAAAAATAGAAATGAGACTTACTCTTCCATCACTGCCGTCTTTCATTGCTGAATTTTACTTATTTAACTATTTAGTTAAATTAGGAAATAAAGAATAAAATTACACTTATTTTTTCTTGTTAATGGATTTCATTTAAGATTCATTGAAGAGATTTTTGCTTATATTCATTAAAATAAAAGCAAACAGTTAGAAATCAATAATACTAAACACATATTTAATAAAATCACATTTTTAATATCAATATGCAAATTAGCCTTCCCGTTCACACTGTAAACCGCTATTTTTTGTATATATAAATACAATTGCATGTTATTTGTATGTAGATATGGACAACACTGATAAAAAGGTGAAGCAATTTTATTAATAATTGAGGTTTAAATATAAATAAAATCATGGAGAATGTGATGTAAATAACTATGTTAATTGTGACTCGATTAGTAATATAGTTTCGGTTACAGACTGAAAAACACACAATCTCCATTATAATAAGATATATATATATATATATATATATATAAGAGAGAGTTTTATAATTTGCTTGAGGCATTGTGTATATATTGGTTATGAGGTTGATTTAGAAGGCTATCACAATGCAGGTGTAAAGAAAATAATAATAATAATAATACGGTAACAATGATGTTGTGTGTTACGATGTATTTAATTCTTGAATTTTCGAGATAAAATCTCTTTTTCAAAAGATCACTGGAACTGAAGTAGTTCCAGTGATCTTTTGAAAAAGAGATATTATCTCGAATAATCAAGAATTAAATACAGGTTAACATACGACACCAGTGTTACCGAATTATTTTTTTTTCTTTACACCTGCGTTGTGATAGCCTTCTAAATCAACCTCCTAACCAATATATATATATATATATATATATATATATATATATATATATATATATATATATATATATATATACCGCAATAAATACAGTGAATTAAACATATATAATAGACATCTAGAAAATATTTTACACGTTTAAAAATTTCAAAAGTAAATTTCGTACGTATATATATATATATATATATATATATATATATATATATATATATATATATATATATATATATATATATATATACCAAGCGTGTTGGTAGATCCTTGCGGAGAGAAAAAACCCGGCGGAGAGTTTGATTGTAAAAATATACTACCAAACATCAACCAGGAAGAAAAAAATTTTTGGAAAAAAAAAAAAATATATATATATATATATATATATATATATATATATATATATATGGGGGGGTATGTATGTATAGATAGATAGATTGATAGATTTGTCTATACTCAACTGCTCCGCACGAGAAGGTTTCAAAACAATGTCAAATGGGTTTTAAAAAGTTTGAATTCAAAGTTTTCCTTCTCCTAGATTGGTAGTCATACCAAAACAAAGATTCTAGTCTGCATTTACCCAACCCCAACGCATGAACAGGATATGACACAAGGTCAATTTCTAAGAGAAGTTTGAGTTTTTCTTCTTTTAGACTGATAGTCATACCAGTCTAATCAGGAGATTGCAGCTTGTAGAGCGCGAGTTATTTTTTCTTGTTCTTTTATATATCCCGATGACGACCGAAGAAATGGTTGAAAGCGCTAGGTTAAAGAATATGGGCCAATTCCTATACCAGTTTGGATCCCGAACTTCGGAAAATAACTAGACGACTAGAAAAACTTTTGATAAAGATCATGAGAAATAAATATTCCGTCGTTTTTAACAACACTTACCTTGATAATAACTTGCTACCCAAAAACACAATATATATATATATATATATATATATATATATAAGTCGTGATGTTAAGTCGGTTCGGCTGCTCCTGCGCTCGTGGGGATTGTTCGAAATTCTTTTTCTTTTTTTTCTTTTCTTTTTTCTTTTTTGTTTTTTTCTTTTATATATATATATATATATATATATATATATATATATATATATATATAGTGCTTAATTGGAGTCGTACCTAATTTTGAAAATTAATTAATTAATGATAAATTAGGCGGGAATACCTATTAAATGTATGGCTAAACAAATCTAGAAAAATCAATCTCTGTATGTACATTTCGGCCTATTAGGCCTCATCAGCAGAGCTATAGATCGGAAGACCGCCCTGTGCGTGATTTGAAACCGGACTGCCAAGCTGACAGGCCGATCCCATAACCCCTACACTAAACGGACTTCTTAGATTTTATGATTTGTTTAGAGTAGGTTAATATTCCTCTTCTAGTGACTTTTATTACACGACGATATGATAAGTTGTAAACACGGTTTGTTTTGGAATGGCTTTTTGCCGATAATTTTTACATACATACAGAGATTGATTTTTACATACATACAGAGATTTTTACATACATACAGAGATTGATTTTTCTCGATTTGTTTAGCCATACATTTAATAGGTATTCCCGCCTAATTCATTATTAATTAATTAATTTTCAAAATTAGGTACGACTCCAATTAAGCACTTATTCTCCCAAAAATTATCGGCAAAAAGCCATTCCAAAACAAACCGTGTTTACAATATATATATATATATATATATATACCAACCATTCCGCACGAGCAGGATGTGACACAAGGTCAATTCCTTTAGCGGAGTTTACCAGCTTTTGAATTAAGAGATTTCTTTCTCCTCGACTGGTTGCCTAAACAATGTTAACGGTCCCTTTCTGCTCTACTATTTACCCATAGCTGGAGGGAGAATAGTAGGATGCCTACCGTTCGCCAGGATATAAGAGATATATGAAACGCAAACAGTGTCGTCCAGGATTTGAACTCGTCTCGTCGTGTCAATTTCCTATAAGGATTACAATTACACAACGCCCCCACCCCCGCTCTCTCTCTCTCTCTCTCTCTCTCTCTCTCTCTCTCTCTCTCTCTCTCTCTCTCTCTGGCTATATACATATATATATATATATATTTGTCATCCACAGACACTGTGTTTCGGCGTATCACATCTCTTCAGTGTGGCCGGACTTCTTTTGCAAGCTACCTCTGACCGGGATAGAAACGGTTGATTTTCCGTCTGCCCGGTATCTTAACCACTTGGACCGTCATATATATATATATATATATATATATATATATATATATATATATATATAGAGAGAGAGAGAGAAGAGAGAGAGAGAGATGTGTCCTTTTTATCTGCGTGTGTGCATGCCTGTGAGTATGTATGTGTGTGTTCGATAGTCCGTTAAGCACCACCTCCCCTTTCTACTCCCACCCCCTAAATGACGTACATGTATTTTCCAGTCGACTGCCTTGCCGCCATCCTGATTAATCAAGAGTGTCCTCACAGACCTTCGATGTCAACCGTCCGTGCGGACCCTGCAACATCACAACTTGCGTCCCTAACTCCCAAAGGACCTCATCCGGTTCGACTCCAACTCTATACCCATTGTCTTGGAGATTCTCTAAGATAATCCGAGATTTTACGATCAGGCTTACCCTTGTGTCAGATCTGGCTCCGGACTACGCCAGGGATTGTCCACACCTGTCCCGATCGGCAGATTTGGAAGTTTTGTTTCCCTTCCAGCCATTCAAGACGGTTGTCTTCGACAGATCTCATCAGAAATTACGGATGTCAGTAATTGTTCGTGGATTTGAAAACTTAAGCTAGATTTACCAAAATCAAAGATAAATACACGTCAGGTTTAGTAGAAATTTATTTGAAAAGTTTTCATCTTGTGTCATTGAGGGTATGTTGGGAGACATGGTATGTTAGCAGATATTTATTTGTAAATCTATGGTAATCCAAAATAACGGCACACCGTAGCGATATTTTTTTTAGCGTAATACAGCAAAAATACTCTATTAAAATAAAGAAATTAGCAATTCAATTTACAATATATCGTAATCATTTAAAACAACGACACACCCTAGCGATATTAGTTAGCGCAATACCGCAAAAATACTCTAACTTTTAGAATAAAGAAATTAGCAATGCAATTTACAATATATCGTATTAATTTAAAACAACGGCACACCCTGGCAATATTTTGTTAGCACAATACGTCAAAAATACACTGAATTTTAGAATATAGAAACTAGCAATTATATTTCCAATCTATCGTAATCATTTAAAACAACGGCAGACTGTAACGTTATTTTGTTAGGGCAATACTGCAATAATGCTAACTTTTCATATCAAGCAATTGGCAATCCAATTTGCAAGTTGATATTTAGAGCTCACATTAAATGGAAATACAAATCAGCATTATGAATTGAAAATATAAGGTTTGGCTTTATTGTTTAATAACATATCATCCTTCGTGGGATATTTAATGCCAAAACCATTCTTGTAGAAGAATAGTAATGATACTATTTAACCCCTAGCTGGGGGTGAGGAGGTTCATACTCTTCCCAGGGGTATTCGTCATAAAGTGAACGTAATATGCTTTAACTGGTATACTTACTGTCTTGCTTACAATTTAATATGTTTATAATTAAGAAATGGACAAAAATTAGTTTTTGATTTTTATTAATTAAGTGATATAATTCAATAATTAAATAAAAATCAATCAATTTTATTGTAAGTAAAATTTCTTAAACTCTTCACAGTAAGTAAAAGATTGACAATGGCTAATCTACATACGAACCGTCCGCCATTTCTAAGATGACGGGTCATTTTTTCCTCTGACTGGATGCTTTCTGGATCAGCAAGGTTTTGTTTGTTTGTTTGTTTGTTTTTTTTTCATACACAATTAGCTGTGCACACATCTAGATTTCTCGACATCATTCCTTTATCATATAAGTTGTTCAGCTGTGAACTTGAAGCTACAGTCTCAATACTTTTTCAGCAGGGGCTTTAGAATACACCGAATGCACCTCTACAGAGGGCTAAGGCCCCCCTTAAATGGGGTCACCTATTGGCTGTGAGTGGCGACCTGTGGCGACTTAAAAAGAAAAGATTTTCTTGGTATCAATAAATTGGATACTTTAAATTCTAAATAGAACAAATATATAGATCTTTTCAAATAATCTAACCAGAGAACGGAGCCTCACCATCAGATGCATTTATGTCTGTATATATAAGGAATATCGGAAAATGTATCCGATGACCGATTTCAAATTCCATACCAGAGTGCAATACTTTCCCGTTTCGACCACTGGACCGGTAAAGTAACATTAATAGAGTCGATCCCAGGGGGCTTTCCCCCAGGCAATACCTGCCCCCTTGATTTAAAGGGACAGGGCTGGATTTATTGCCCAGCACCTGAGGCATTCCTCTCGAGGGGGAATGCCAACGGGATCGGCGCATTTTTTGTGCCTACCAGCCACGAGCTTCGGCTTGTGGGTGGGCCCATATAAAATGTCATTGTTTCATGCCCTCATAAGTGAGATGAGAGGCAAATACCTCCCAGAGTGCATGCGTTTCAATTCCTTAAGATGGAAAAAGGCATGAGCCAGAATTTTCCCTGGGCTTATGGCCTTGCTAGATACACCAGTTTACAAGAATAAAACATCTAAATCCAAACTCGCCACCAGCACGTCATGGCCCAACGTTGCAGGGTATGGTCCACTACTCCCCATATCCTGTAGATCTTGATGAAAATCTGTGTTTTCTAATAGACTGAGCAAGAAGCTGATGGCATGAGAGGTGGGTGGGGGATAATGATTTTAAGTGTTGGTCACTCTAACTGCTAATTTCAAAAATGCATTTTTCAATAAATCTCAAATCTTCGGGATCAAAGACTGCGAAATTATAGTGCAAAACGCGAAATATTTCACGGATTCGTGGAGTATAGAGGAAACGGAAAGATGGCTGTTGGCAGTCTGTTATTAGACGGGGGGGGGATATTGAAAGCCGGAAGGGAGAGATATGCGTTCGAATGAACACCGAGTGGAAAGTCTCTTCAGTCAGTGCTTGTGGAA
>CM042159.1:90443286-90445786 GCA_023376005.1 Doryteuthis pealeii | reverse complement strand
CTTAAGGCATAATATAATTTTGTTTATAAACTCTATTTAACCCATAGATGGGACCCTAACAGGTACTACCACTCCGGGTCAGAGTGGACCAGGGAGCAATGGTGATGAAGGGGTGCTCCACATTCCCCAAACCTCCAAAACTGGAACCTCGCCATCAGATAGAGTTTAACTTCATTCCCAGGACATGTAGACCCTCAGTCACCGCCTTCTAGCACCCATATGATAAAATGGGGTTGGGGCTTGCCATAAGGGTTGGGAAAATCATATAGGTGCTAGGGCTTGACGTGACCAGCCGATTGATCGGAGGGGGCCTCTCCGACCGCCCGTCTAGCCCAAGATAGGGCCAAAGTGGAGTATTGCAAGTCATGGACTGCTCATCCACCTGGGTTCTATCCTTAAGCATCACGGGTCGCCACCCACGGCCAACGGGTGGCCCCATTGGGGGAGTCTTACCCCTCTGCAGAGGTGCAGTCGGTGCATTCTAACGCTCCAGCCGACAGGGCAGAAATTCAGTTGTTTAGCCGGATTAATGTGTTATGTGAGTGGTGTGTATTGTGTGTGGAATGTGTGTGTGTTGTGTATGAATAACTTTTTATGTACCGTTCCGTACTTACCGACTTAGCTCCATCATACCCTCGCTCCCCTTTAAAAGGGGAGTATAATCTATACATATATAAAAGGCAGTTGTGTGTATGTGAATGTCAGGAGGAAACTTCGGAAATAATACAATTAATGACAAAGTAAATATATATAAACATTAAATATCACCAGGGCTTGGTTTTTGAGCAAAAATAATGAAGGTTTAATTTGAATTAGTGAAGATACTTGAAAAAACAAATTAAATAGAAGGTTAGAAAGAGGAGAAATGTCGGCCACGCCAAATTAGTACCACTACTGTTCTTCTACAAGGATAACTTTGGCATTAAATAACACACGAAGGTTGATATGTCATTAAACAAAGAAACCAAACCAAACTACAGTGGCAGAATACAGTAGATGATGATGATGATGATGATGATGATGATGCCCAAAACACACTGCAACGACATGAACAATGCCCACATTGCATAGATTTTTTTTTTTGCATTTAATATTTTAAATAGTAGACATTAATTTTTATTTCCAAAATGGCTGGATCAACGCAACGTCTTTTAGTATTATCTGCGTTATTCGGACTATTGTCCCCATCTTTATTGTTATTTGTACAACGTTTTGGCTGATATGCCCTCCGGCCTTCTTTGGGTATTTCTTGTCGTAGTCGGGAACCCCCTCGAACTCGGGAACCTTCTTTTCGGACTCGAGAACTTTCTTGTCGTAAGCGGGAACCTTCTTGTCGTAATCGGGAGCCATCACGGAACTCTGAACCTAACCCTTTATTCAGTCCACGGGGGTATCCTGTTCTCATTCCGCTAACCATAGCTGGGGTAGGAGTTGTGTTAATTATTTTTCTATGTTACTGCCGCTACTCAGGATTGAACCCGGAATCCAGAGATAACTGTCACTTAGAACTGTCTTAACCTAACTACCTTATCCACTAGGCCATGTGTCCAATTGGACATCAAGCCTCATCTAAGAAATTCAGCGAAATAAATCTTATTATAATGGAGATTGTGTGTTTTTCTGTCTGTAACCGAAACTATATTACTATTCCAGTCACAATTCCCTTAGTTATTTACGTCACATTCTACAGGATCTTATTTTTATTTAAACCTCAATTATTAATAAAATTGTTTTACATTATTAATACTGTTGACAATATCTACATAAGAGTAACATGCAATTGTATTTATATATACAACAAAATAGCAGTTTACAGTGTGAATGAGAAGGCTAATTTGCATATTGATATAAAAAATCTGATTTTAATAAATATGTGCTTCGTATTACTGATTTCTAATTGTTTGATTTTATATTAATGAATATTAGCAAATATCTCGTGGATAAATCTTAAAAGAAATCGATTAACAAGAAGAAATAACTGTAATTTTATTCTTTACTTTCTACTTTAACTAAATAGTTAATTTAGGAAAAGTTAGCAATGAAAGACGGGAGTGAGGGAAGAGTAAGTTTCAGTTGTTCTATTTTTTTATTATACCCTCTCTGTTTCAAATCTTTTTATCTGCCTTCTTATTCACTTTCATTAGCCTTTCTAAATTAATCTAATATTTTATTACATGAAAACTTAAATACTTGCACCCGGAGGGTGCATACATTTGCTAGTATATATAAACATTAAATATCACCAGGGCTTGGTTTTTGAGCAAAAATAATGCAGGTTTAATTTATATTAGGGGAGATACTTGAAAAAAAAATGTTTAATGATAAAAGCATTGATTTTTTTTTTTTTTTTTTGCATTTAATATTTTAAATAGTAGACATTAATTTTTTTATTTCCAGAATGGCCGGATCAACGCAACGTCTTTTGTTTTTACATAGGGATTTTAATGGGGAATACTACAAGGATCGAACTCACCATTCAATAATAATGGATTTGTGAGAC
>CM042159.1:90403286-90438286 GCA_023376005.1 Doryteuthis pealeii | reverse complement strand
GAGAGGGGGGATGAAATTATAATGAGAAAGAATAAGTGAGAATTAATATGTGAAAAAGAAGGGTATTATCGTAGAGAGAGAGAGAGAGAGAGAGGGGGGGAGAGGGAAAGAGAGAGAGAGAGAGAAAGACAGACAAACAGATAGACAGATAGAGAGAGAGAGGGAGGGGAAACGAAACTATGAGAAAGAAAGAGTGGGAGCTATTGTGAGTGAAGAAAGAAAAATATTATCAGAGAGAGACAGAGAGACAAAGAGAGTGAGACAAAGAGAGAGAGAGAGAGAGAGAGAGAGAGAGAGAGAAAGTTGGTTGGTTTATTAATTTTAACGGCATATCAACCCGTCCAGGGTTATATCATGCCTAGCGGTTGGGGTGTTATACATATTGTGTATTCATATCTATACTTTTAGTAATTGGTTTCAACAATGTGTTAGCATTATTGGGAATTATATTGTATGACATTGATTTGTTTCATGTCTATATTCTATGGTATAATTTTATTTCCTTTAAAAAAGAGAAAATATCCCCAATGTTAACCTTTTTCAAACAGATCTTTCATATTGTTTGCTTTAAAATAACGGTTTCTGATGTGAGCAAAAAATCTGCATTCCATCAATAAGTGTTTGACTGTCAGGGGTGTTTGGCATGTTTCACATTGTGGTTGTTGTTCTTGTTTGAGTATATAAGAGTGTGTTAGTTTTGTATGACCAATGCATAATCGGGACATAATGACTTGTTCCTTTCTAGACTTCCTTAATGTTGGTCTGCAGCCTCCCAAAGTCGGTTTGATTAGGAAGAGTTTATTGTGGATACAGTTATTCCAGTGTTGCTGCCATTTTGTATGAAGGAATCTATTAATTTTAGGTTTCAAGTCAGTATATGGTATCTGGAACTTGTCAGGGATTAAATCTAGAGCCGATTTAGCTGCAGAGTCAGCTTTTCATTCCCCCTCGCTCCTATATGACTTGGGATCCAGCATATAATAATCTCCTTAGAGTTAGACATTGAGTCTAATCTATTCAGGAGCTTAATGATGAGAGGACACACACACACACACACACACAGAGGAAACGAACTTGTAATGACAAAGAAAGAGTGAGACTTATTCTGAGTGTAAAAAGAAGAATATCATTGTGGAATGGTTTTGTTTCTTGTTTAATGGCATATCAACCGCCGTGGGTTATTTAATGCTAAAGCCACCATTTCTAAAGAAATTAATGTACAATTGGCGTTTCCATCTTTTGTTGAGATGTAAAATAATGTTTTTAAAATGTTTAAAAATCGAGTTAAAATAATTGTGTACCAATGTTTCTAACAAAACATATTCGGCATAAAATAACCCAGGAAGGATTGACATAAAATCCAAACAAACAGCCAGTCCGGCTCAGAATGGACTTGGAGGAATGGCAATGAAGTGGTGACACCCTCCGGAACAGGAGCCTCACCACTGGATAGAGCTTACGGCAGACCCTAAACATGAAAGCAAAGAAGATATAGTGAGGGAGGGAAAAAAAGAAAGATATGATAAAGAAATGACGTTTGGGTTTATATGATATCAAGTACGAAAAAGGCCATCGACAATTATTGGGTTTTATTGGGTTTTATTGGGTTTTATTGGGTTTTATAGTTCTTTTGTCACTTAGTGGTGAAGGCAATGGGCTGGGACTTTGAGGTCAAAAAGGACAAGTTTAGCTTAGTGGTGAGGCAATGGGCTGAGACTGAGGTAAAAAAGACAAGTTTGGTGAAGGCAATGGGCTGGGACTTTGAGGTCAAAAAGGACAAGTTTAGCTTAGTGGTGAAGGCAATGGGCTGGGACTTTGAGGTCAGAAGCTTAGTGGTGAAGGCAATGGGCTGGGGACTTGAGGTCAAAAAGGACAGTTTAGCTTAGTGGTGAAGGCAATGGGCTGGGACTTTGAGGTCACAATAAAGAAGTTTAGCTTAGTGGTGAAGGCAATGGGCTGGGACTTTGAGGTCAAAAAGGACGAGTTGGGCTTAGTGGTGAAGGCAATGGGCTGGGACTTTGAGGTCAAAAAGGACAAGTTTAGCTTAGTGGTGAAGGCAATGGGCTGGGACTTTGAGGTCACAATAAAGAAGTTTTAGCTTAGTGGTGAAGGCAATGGGCTGGGGACTTTGAGGTCAAAAAGGACAAGTTTAGCTTAGTGGTGAAGGCAATGGGCTGGGACTTTGAGGTCAAAAAGGACAAGTTTAGCTTAGTGGTGAGGCAATGGGGGACTTTGAGGTCAAAGCTTAGTGGTGAAGGCAATGGGCTGGGACTTTTCAAAAAACTTTGAGGGACAAGTTTAGCTTAGTGGTGAAGGCAATGGGCTGGGACTTTGAGGTCATTTAGCTTAGTGGTGAAGGCAATGGGCTGGGACTTTGAGGTCTTTAGCTTAGTGGTGAAGGCAATGGGCTGGGACTTTGAGGTCAAAAAGGACAAGTTTAGCTTAGTGGTGAAGGCAATGGGCTGGGACTTTGAGGTAAAAATGACAAGTTCAGCCTAGTGGTGAAGGCAATGGGCTGGGACTTTGAGGTCAAAAATGACAAGTTTAGCTTAGTGGTGAAGGCAATGGGCTGGGACTTTGAGGTCAAAATGACAAGTTTAGCTTAGTGGTGAAGGCAATGGGCTGGGACTTTGAGGTCACAATAAGAAGTTTAGCTTAGTGGTGAAGGCAATGGGCTGGGACTTTGAGGTCACAAAAGAGAAGTTTAGCTTAGTGGTGAAGGCAATGGGCTGGGACTTTGAGGTCACAAAAAAGAAGTTTAGCTTAGTGGTGAAGGCAATGGGCTGGGACTTTGAGGTCAAAAATGACAAGTTCAGCTTAGTGGTGAAGGCAATGGGCTGGGACTTTGAGGTCAAAAATGACAAGTTCAGCTTAGTTGTGAAGGCAATGGGCTGGGCCTTTGAGGTAAAAAGATATGTTCAGCTTAGTGGTGCAGGCAATGGGCTGGGACTTTGAGGTCAAAATTGACAAGTTTATCTTAGTGGTGCAGGCAATGGGCTGGGACTTTGAGGTCAAAAACGAAGAGTTGAGCTTAGTGCATAAGGCAATGGGCTGGGACTTTGAGGTCAAAAAAGACAAGTTGGGCTTAATGGTTAAGGCAATGGTCTGGGGATCTGAGGTCAAAAAAGGACAAGTTGAGCTTAGTGGTTAAGGCAATCGGCTTGGACTTTGAGGTCAAAAAGGATATGTTGGGCTTAGTGTTTACGACAATGGGCTGTGATTTTGATGTCTAAAAGTATAAGTTACACTTAGTGGTTAAGACAATGGGGTGGGACTTTGTGGTCAAAGGGTAAGTTGGGACTGCGTCTTAAGGAGAGCTATGCAATTTTTGCTTGATTAGCGATCACCAGAAAATTCAATTTCCATGAGCTCAACCCACCAGGGTTGGAAAGAATATGTTTTGTCATTTACATACAGTCCTGTTTTACCGTTTCATGGCTCATCAGTGTGACTAAACAAGACAGGCATATATATATATATATATATATATATATATATATATATATATATATATATATAATATATATATATATATACATATATATATGTATATATGGAGGAAATGTAGCACAAACACGGCATGTTACAATGGATGGAAATATATTAGTCAATGTTCGAACACGTCGGTTTACAAATGAAACCTTCTTCAGGACAAATAAATTATTTAAGATTTGTGACATCCCGTGGTTGTTCTACATTACTGTCGGATTAATTTCCTCATCTTACTCCCATATATATATATATATATATATATATATATATATATATATATATATATATAATCTCTTGGGGGCATAAATATAAATATATAAATTTTATATTCTGAAATTTTCAAAATTTAAACATTCAACATTGATACTTCTTTCTTCGTACCTCGTATTTTTCAGTGATTTATATCTCCAACGTTGGTAGGTAAGTGGAAGTATTTTTGTTGTTATTTTCATTTTACATAGACGAGATAATTTATGAGACGAAATAAAAATCCTGTATTAGCATGTGTCTGTATGCTCAATGTTATAATTACTGCGTGAGGGCTTTTGTGTAAACTTATATTCACTTATATGTTGTTGCTTTTTTTTTTGTTTTGTTTTTTCGGTAGATGTGTGTCGTTGTGTTTGAAAATCTACATGTGTGTCTATGTAACACCGCAAGCAATTACTCGTGGTACGCAGACGGTTGACCTTTCAAAAGTCAATTGTCAGCAAAAAGTCTTCTTTGCTAAAAAATAATTTGAAAATATTTTGAATATGATAGTGGCGCCGGTTGCATAATTGTTATCAACCTATGAAATAGACACAGCAAACCGAGTTCAAATCCTGGACGGGCTTGTTTGTTTATACTGAAACTCAAGTATCAGATTCAATATCAGCATGGAACACTATGAAATACTAATTAGAATCATTCAATCCTTTCTAAATAGAAGTATCAATATCATCATAGATTGCTGTTAATTATGAAATGCTAAACACATACCTTAATTCCTTCTTAAATAAATGCATCACTATCATCATGGACAGCTGTTGACTATGAAATGCTAAGTAGAATTTTCACTCCTTCCTTAATAGAAGCATCAATATCATCATGGACAGCTGTTGACTATGAAATGCTAAGTAGAATTTTCACTCCTTCCTTAATAGAAGCATCAATATCATCATGGATAGCTGTTGACTATGAAATGCTAATATGAATCCTTCACTCCTTCCTTAATAGAAGCATCAATATCATCATGGACAGCTGTTGACTATGAAATGCTAAGTAGAATGTTCACTCCTTCCTTAATAGAAGCATCAGTATCATCATGGACAGCTGTTGACTATGAAATGCTGAGTAGAATTTTCACTCTTTCCTTAATAGAAGCATCAATATCATCATGGACAGCTGTTGACTATGAAATGCTAATATGAATCCTTCTCTCCGTCCTTAATAGAAGCATCAATATCATCATGGACAGCTGTTGACTATGAAATGCTGAGTAGAATTTTCACTCCTTCCTTAATAGAAGCATCAATATCATCATGGACAGCTGTTGACTATGAAATGCTAAGTAGAATTTTCACTCCTTCTTAATAGAAGCATCAGTATCATCATGGACAGCTGTTGACTACGAAATGCTAAGTAGAATTTTCACTCCTTCCTTAAGAGAAGCATCAGTATCATCATGGACCGCTGTTGACTATGAAATGCTAAGTAGAATCCTTCACTCCTTCCTTAATCGAAGCATCAATATCATCATGGACAGCTGTTGACTATGAAATGCTAATTTGAACAATTTACTCGTAGTTAAACATTTAACAAGGAGTAAAGGATTCTAATTAGTATTTCAGCTGTCCATGATGATATTGATGCTTCTATTTAGCAAGGAGAGAAGGATTCTAATTAGTATTTAAGAGTTAACGGCAGTCTATGATGATATTGATGATCACAAAATTTACAAGATCCTATTTTTCTTAAAAATCCAATAAAAAGAAGTTAAATGAAAACATGTATATCTAGAAAAATATCCAAATCCTAAATCTTGAGGGAGAAAAACATTTTAAAAATCGAATATCCGGCTGCATTTAAAAACAAATAAAATTCAATGAACGGCCATTTTGAAAAGCCTTATGAAAATAAAGGAAATTCATTTTTGAAAAAGTTATTGCGTCGGCACGAATTTTAGAAAGAAAAACACCCTTTATGAGAATTAAAAATTGATCCAAGGTTATTCGAACGAAAATCAAAAGAAAATATTTTAAAATATTATAATATGAAATATAAATTCAGTTTAACTTTTTCGTTCATGAGAATAAAAAATTGATACGAGATTTGTACGATCGATCAAAGATTAGTTACATAAATTGTTAACGCTAAATTTATTCTTTGCAGGTAAAGCTATATATATATATTTACCAACCCCTCCGCACGAGCAGGGTGCGACACAAGGTCAATTTCTTACGCGGAGTTTAACAGGTTTGAATTCAAAGTTTTCCTTCTGCTAGACTGATTACCTAGCCATGGTTAAAGAGTCCAGTCTGCCCTGCTATTTACCCATAGCTGGAGGGAGAATTGGATTCATACCTTTCCCAAGGGTATTAGCACCATGTGAAATGCCAACGGCTTCGTCCAAGAACTGAACTCGCGCTGACGAGTCCATTTCCTACGACTCTAACCATTAGACCATACGCCTCCAGGTAAAGCTATATATGTAACTTTAGGACGTCGTCAAAAGTATTTCTAGTGTGATGACAAACGTATACGTGAGATTACACCAGCCACCACAATACTTGAAAGATGTCACCTGTCTTGTATTGAGAGTTTGATCCTTAGATCACGTCTTCGCTGGTCTGGACATCTAGTTCGCATGAATGATTGCCGAATCCCAAAACAACTATTTTACGTGGAAATCTCAACTGGCAAACGTCGTCAGTGAAAACCCAAATTGAGGTTTAAGGACTGCCTCAAGGACACTCCTCTGAAGAACACTGATATTGCTGTAAAGGACTGGGAGAAGCTAGCTTGTAATACACCTGGCTGGAGAGCCACCATCTACATGTCTGTAGAAGAATTTGAGTCCAAACGAATTAAACACCAAACATTGAAGAGGGCTATCAGAAAGGTAATTATCAGCCCAGCAACATTCAAAGTGGAGAAGTTTCAACATGTAGTTTATGTGGAAGAGTATGTCTCTATAGGGCTGGCCTGGTGAGTCATCTAAGAAAACACTAGGAAAGAGTGTCAAATGCTACTGGCACCCAACTATGATAAAAAAGGGGGAAAAACAGGAAATGGTCTTACTCGAACACGTGTTGACAATCATTAAGTGAGATGGAGAGGGATGTAGTTATAAGTTACCCTCATAAGATATATCCCTGTATCATGAAAATGAAGACATATAATCTAATGCTCTAAAACATTATGCACGTGTTCTTTAATAATTCTATTAGAATTTTATATATATATATATATATCTTATTATAATGGAAACTCGGCGAATAACGCGTGCGACGTAGAACACCGTACAGCTGTTTCAACTTTATTAAGTCTCATCAGCTGTGTATACCTACGATCTCCCTCCGACAGAGATCGAAACCGAGAACCCAGCACGTAGAATCAGAAACTCTACCTCTGGGCTACCGGCCCGTCGCACACGAAATTTGATAGATATACACTGCTGATGAGACTTAATAAAGTTGAATCCGCTGTATGGTGTTCTACGTCACACGTGTTATTCACCGAGTTTGCTTGTCATGATTATTTTCAATAATTATCGAATTTCATACGATATACACATTGCAATTGCCTTTAAATATAGATAATAATATACTTTACTTAACAATGCTTTAAAAGCAAATTATTAAATTCCAATATATATATATATATATATATATACGCAAAAACATGTAGGACCACCCTGAATTCTTTCTCTAAATTCCTAAAATGGCTAATTTTACATGTTTTGGAAAAATAAAGTTGCCTCGTGCGTAAATACAAATCCTTAGATAAAGTCCAAACAAATTTGTCTACAAGAATTATAAATCTATTTTCTGTAAGCTTTGGAGATGAGTTTTACAACTTGATACCTTTTCTAGAACTGTTTAGCAGATCTTTACAAATATTTCCTCTCCATTGCTGAGCACAGGTTCAATTCCATCTAGAATAATGAATACAATATGGGAGCCTATATTTACAAAGGCTACATTAGATTAGGGAAATAAAACGTAATATGAGCCAAGGTTAAAAAAATCATACATAAGTAGATAATATCAAGAAAAATGAAAAAACACAGGTCCAAATGGGTTAAGTGGTGAGTTTATTGGCCGACGCTGCAGTGTTTCGATCTATTAATTAGATCATCTTCAGGGCATAAGATAAGAAATTATTTATCACAGAATAATGAGAAAAGCGAGTGGTAATCCTTGTCACTCAGTCTGTTTAAAAATGTTTTTGAAGTTTGAAAAAAAGGGGACGGTTTTGAAATATGACATCAAATATTCTATTTTATGGCGTGAGTATGTGGCGCTGAAAGTGTGTGTATTGAAAGGAAACATTGTGCATTTTTTTAGGTATGTGGTTGTGTGTGTATAAATTTTTTCTGTTGCGATAAACGACAGCGGAAGTGAAAACTCAAGTGTGTGTATAGGTAAGAGGTAGGGGAGAGGTGTGTGTGTATATTGGTAAGAGGTAGGGGAGAGATGTCATGAAAAGAAATTTTTATGTTTTATATTAAGAGAAGAGAGGGAAGTTTGGGTGTGTGTGCGGGGTTGGGTATTTAAAAATGAAAAGTTTTTTTTTTATATTAGAAAGAGTTTTGTATCGTTGTTTTAAGTTGATACTATAAGTAAATAAAAAAAAGGGTAGATATTCTAGGTAAATCAAGACATTAGGTATTAAGTTCCCAAAAACTTACACTAGATTTTCCAATTAGACACATAGCATAGAGGATAAAGGCGTTGGTTTAAGACAGTTCTAAATGACAGTTATCTCTAGGCTGCAGGTTTAATCCTGGTCAGGGTTAGGGTAACATAGAATAGTAATAAACACAGCTTAACACCTCTACCCCAGCAATGGTTAGCGGAATGAGAACAGGATACCCTCGTGGATTGAATAAAGGGTTGGGTTTTAAACTTCCGTGATGGCTCCCGATTACGACAAAAGGTTCCTGAGTTCGAAAAGAAGGTTCCCAGGTTCGATACGTTCCTGAGTCCGACAAGAAATACCTGAATATCGAACCTATATATATATATATATATATATATATATATATATATATCTTATTATAATGGAGATTGTGTGTTTTTCTGTCTGTAACAGAAACTATATCACTACTCAAGTCACAATTCCCTTAATTATTTACGTCAAATTTTCCATGGTTTCATTCTTTTAAACCTTCAATTATTAATAAAATTGTTTTACATTATTAATACAGTTGACCATATCTACATGATATTTACCGCGTACCCCACTTGTACGTGTCAGGCACAAAGTCCCTATTAACGTGGGACTACCCACAAACCGAAGCTCATGGAGTGGCAGGTGAAAAATTGCGTCGATCCCGTCGGCATTCCCCCTCAAGGGGGGCGCCTCAGGCGCTAGACAATAAACCCAGCCCTGCCCCTTTAAATCAAGGGGGCAGGTGTTGCCTGGGGGGATGGCCCCCTGGGATCGACGCTATTAACTTGTAAAGATCCAGGGCCGAAGCCACTGGACCCCCGGCGTTGGCCAGGTCTACATATTTACCGCGTACCCATTTGTACGGGTCAGGCACAAAGTCCCTATTAACGTGGGAC
Organism: Doryteuthis pealeii; assembly: GCA_023376005.1. NCBI lineage: Eukaryota > Metazoa > Mollusca > Cephalopoda > Myopsida > Loliginidae > Doryteuthis > Doryteuthis pealeii. Next base: position 90,429,020 of record CM042159.1, on the reverse strand, counting down.
ACCCACAAGCCGAAGCTCATGGAGTGGCAGGTGAAAAATTGCGTCGATCCCGTCGGCATTCCCCCTCAAGGGGGGCGCCTCAGGCGCTGACAATAAACCCAGCCCTGCCCTTTAAATCAAGGGGCAGGTGTTGCCTGGGGGGATGGCCCCTGGGATCGACGCTATTTAACTTGTAAAGATCCAGGGCCGAAGCCACTGGACCCCGGCGTTGGCCAGGTCTAATATTTACCGCGTACCCCATTTGTACGGGTCAGGCAAAAGTCCTATTAACGTGGGACCACCACAAGCCGAAGCTCATGGAGTGGCAGGTGAAAATTGCGTCGATCCGTCGGCATTCCTCAAGGGGGGCGCTCAGGCTAGGCAATAAACCAGCCCTGCCCTTTAAATCAAGGGGCAGGTGTTGCCTGGGGGATGGCCCTGGGATCGACGCGTAAAGATCAGGGCCGAAGCCATGGGGTACCACTTGTACGGGTCAGGCACAAAGTCCTACTCATGGAGTGCCGTCGATCCCGTCGGCATTCCCCTCAAGGGGGGGCGCCTCAGGCTAGGAATAAACCCAGCCTGCCCCTTTAAATCAAGGGGGCAGGTGTTGCCTGGGGGGATGGCCCCTGGGATCGACGCTATTAACTTGTAAAGATCCAGGGCCGAAGCCACTGGACCCCGGCGTTGGGCCAGGTCTACATGATTTTACCGCGTACCCTTGTACGGGTCAGGCACAAAGTCCCTATTAACGTGGGACCACCCACAAGCCGAAGCTCATGGAGTGGCAGGTGAAAAATTGCGTCGATCCCGTCGGCATTCCCCTCAAGGGGGGGGCCTCAGGCACTAGGCAATAACCCAGCCCTGCCTTTAATCAAGGGGGCAGGTGTTGCCTGGGGGGATGGCCCCCTGGGATCGACGCTATTAACTTGTAAAGATCCAGGGCCGAAGCCACTGGACCCCGGCGTTGGCCAGGTTACATATTTACCGCGTACCCATTTGTACGGGTCAGGCACAAAAGTCCTATTAACGTGGGACCCACAAACCGAAGCTCATGGAGTGGCAGGTGAAAATTGCGTCGATCCCGTCGGCATTCCCCCTCAAGGGGGGCGCCTCAGGCACTGGGCAATAAACCCAGCCCTGCCCTTTAAATCGAGGGGGCAGGTGTTGCCTGGGGGATGGCCCCCTGGGATCGATTAATTATAGCACTCCCCACCCGTTGGGCGGGGCTACATACTAATAACATGTAATTGTATTGATATATACAACAAAATAGCGATTTACAGTATGAACGGGAAGGCTTATTTGCATATTGATATTTAAAATTTGATTTTAATAAATATGTGATTAGTATTATTGATTTCTAATTGATTGGTTTTATCTTAATGAATATGAGCAAAAATCTCGGGGATAAATCTTAAAAGAAAATTATTTACAAGAAGAAATAACTGTAATTTTATTTTTTTACTTCCTATTTTAACTAAATAGTTAAATTAGAAAAATTTAGTAATGAAATACGGGAGGGGTGGAAGAGTAAGTTTCAGTTGTTCTATTTTTCGATTATAGCCCCCCCCCGTTTCAAATCTTTTTTTTCATTTTTATCTCGTTAGTATTTTAATTTAATATGATATTTTATTACATTAAAACTTAAGTACTTGCACCCTCCGGGTGCATATATTTGCTAGTATATATAATGGAAAATGAATGTGAAAAGTATTAGCATATGAAGGCGCTCAATGCTAAAATTGCAAAGCAGTTTAAAATCAAAGGTTAAATATTATGGATATAAGATCCCGTAACTACAGTTTCATGCGTACTTGCAATCATTAGAATGTTAAAATGTTAAGATTTTTTTTTTTAAATGGTGGCTCGTTCGGCGTTTATATCACGTGATTGTTGATGGAAGACGATCTGGGAGGTCGAGAGTATCATAATGTCTAACAAAAGGAACAAAAGTATTTTTTTAATTCTAAATGTCAACATACAATATTTTTGTTTTGATTGTTAAGAAAAGACTTCTTTCTGTTGGGCTAAGTGGATGTATATCAGTGAAGAAAGTTCATTTAAGAAAAAGAAAAGATAATATGAAAAGACGACAATGGCAGCATAGTTATTCAATCGAAATACATTGAAAATTTATGTAAATACAAATATGAACTTTGTACACTAAATGTACCAGATATTATGGGACAGAATTAGACATTATTAAGTACTATTTATCTCTTTCAAATGACCGATAGAATCACAAGAATAAAATGGCTGTCTTTTTTAGACTATTAAGTAATACTATTACTATCCCATAATAGTTGGTACATTAGTATATGAACTTTGTACACTAAATGTACCAGATATTATGGGACAGAATTAGACATTATTAAGTACTATTTATCTCTTTCAAAATGACCGATAGAATCACAAGAATAAAAATGGCTGTCTTTTTTAGACTATTAAGTAATACTATTACTGTCCCATAATAGTTGGTACATTAGTATATGAACTTTTGTACACTAAATGTACCAGATATTATGGCAGAATTAGACATTATTAAGTACTATTTATCTCTTTCAAAATGACCGATAGAATCACAAGAATAAAAATGGCTGTCTTTTTTAGACTATTAAGTAATACTATTTCTGTCCCATAATAGTTGGTACATTAGTATATGAACTTTGTACACTAAATGTACCAGATATTATGGGACAGAATTAGACATTATTAAGTACTATTTATCTCTTTCAAAATGACCGATAGAATCACAAGAATAAAATGGCTGTCTTTTTTAGACTATTAAGTAATACTATTTCTATCCCATAATAGTTGGTACATTAGTATATGAACTTTGTACACTAAATGTACCAGATATTATGGGACAGAATTAGACATTATTAAATGTATTCAATACAAACGTTCTTTGGTTTGAAATTTTATAATTCTGTACTCCATGTTTTTGAATATAATTCTCGCATTAAAAAAAAAAAACAACTCAATCACGTGAACACAAATAATGATACACCAGAGCTTGACCAACCACTTTTTACTATTCACCCGTGTGAGGATTACTTTATACGCTTGAAACTTGAGTAACAATGATATACACCTATAATCTTATATATATATATATATATATATATATATATATATATATATATATATATATTTGTGTGTGTGTGTGTGTGTGTGTTAAGGTAGCGAAAACATTAAGTCATAAGTGCTCAATTACTGTTAGTTTCTCACTTTCAAACCAATTTTGAAAATCGCATAAGAGATAAACTTACAGATACCAAAGGCCTTTATGCCTGCGCTACCCTAACTTGCTCTATCAATGATATTGAGCACTCTCTACAAACAAATATACCAATCTATTTCATCAAATAAATACATGCATATATATATATATATGTTTATATTTATACACACACACACACACACACACCACACTATACTACCACATAGTATACATCATATGATATATTATATATATATTATTAATATGTTAACCATATCTAATTTATAAAATTAAAAGAAGGCAAACAAGCGTATATACAAATAAAAAATAAAGACAAAAAGATGTTTTTTATGTCTATTTCGAAGCTAGAGCTTCATCATCAGTGTTTATTTTCTGAAAATAAACTCTGATGATGAAGCTCTGGCTTCGAAATCGATAAGACATAAAAAACATCTTTTTGTTTTATTTTTTATACGCATTGTATTGCCTTCGAATTTTAAATATTTTATAACATACTTAACAATGCTTCAAGCAAATTACCAATTACTTTTATATATATATATATATATATATATATATATATATATATATATATTATACCAGACGAAAACTGACAACACTACAAGCAACAACCCACTGAGAACGACCAGAGACAAAATATATTATATATATATGACCATATATATCAACCAATCTGTTTATATATATATATATATATATATATATATATATATATATATATATATATATATATATAGCCACCCGTACTTAAGAATGGGTACAGCCGGATACTAATAAAACTAGATAGATGGAATAAGCAATAAATACCTGAAGAATTGCTACGGCAAGGAACTGCAGTTTAGATATTTTATAACATCCACTTTTAAAAACATATATATATATATATATATATATATATATATATATATATATATATATATATATATAAGGTATGTCAAACAAGTAACCAGATTTTTTGTACTTTTTGACACACCTTGTATTCTGAAAATTAACTTTCCATTCATTATTTTTTCAGAATACAAGGTGTGTCATAAAGTACCAAATTTAAAGGTGCATTTACCAAGATACAAATGAAGTATCGATATTTTTTTATCTAACTTGTATATATACATATATATAATATGTGTGTGTGTGTGTGTGTGTGTGTGTGTCTATGTGTGTGTGTGTGTGTGTGTGTAAATATATATATATATATATATATATATATATATATATATATATATATTTATTATAATGGAGATTGTGGGTTTGTCTATATGTAACCGAAACTATATTACTATTCAAGTCACAGTTCCATTTGTTATTTACACCACATTCTCCATGATTTTATTTTTTTATTTAAACCTCAATTATTAGTAAAATTGTTTTACATCATTAAGACTGTTAACAATATCTACACACTAATAACATGCAATTGTATTTATATATACAACAAAATAGCGGTTTACAGTGTGAATGGAAAGGCTAATTTGTATATTGATCTTAACAATTTGATTTTAATAAATATATGATTAGTATTATTGATTTCTAATTGTTTGGTTTTATCTTATTGAATATGAGCAAAAATCTCGGGAATAAATCCTAAAAAAATCCATTAACAAGAAGAAATAACTGTAATATTATTCTTTACTTCTTATTTTAACTAAATAGTTGAATTAGGAAAATTTACCACTGAAAGACGGGAGTAATGGAAAATGATGGAAGAGTTAGTTTCAAAGTTGTTCTATTTTCTGATTATACCCCCTCTGTTCCAAATCTTTTTATCTGCATTCTTATTCAGTTTTATCAGCCTTTCTAATTTAACATGATATTTTATTATATCAAAACTTAAATACTTGCACCCGGAGGGTGCATATATTTGCTAGTGCTGATAATGAATTAAGTGCACCTGAAACGTAAGAAAATACTTAAATCACAAAAAGACACCAGTTTTATGTGTGTGTTAGCATTTATGTGACGCCTACGATTTTATGCTCAGGTGTATGTGTGTGTTCATATGTGTATGTGTCTGTGTACCTCTACAATTCAAATCGTCATTTTGACTCGATTCTCATAAACACACTTGAGGAATGTGAACTAAAATATTAATATTTGTATGGAAAGAAAATAAAATAAAAAAAAGAAGGAAACGATGGTGACAAGACCCCAAAGAAACATGGCCGCCTCCACTGAAGCATCTTGTTTCTATTGCGGACATGAAATGGGGGGAATCTATGCAATATGCAAATAATTTCAATAGGTAACATGGATTCGTTTGTTCTTTTTTAGATTTAGATATAGGGAAATGGGAAAAAGAAGAAAGAAAGAAAGAAAGAAAGAAAGAATGTGTGAATTGAGAAAGAAAATGCTATAAAGCAGAGGAAAATGAAATAAACAAGAAAGAGTTTAGATTAAGAAAGAAAGAGAGAAAGAAAGTAAGAAAGAAAAAGAAAGAAAAAAAGAAAGAAAGAAAGAAAGAAAGAAGTAGGAAAGGGGATGTGGAATAAATTAAAAGAAAAAAGAAAAGAAAAGAAAAGAAAAATATTTTTTAAGAAATCCCAGATAAATGAAAATGAAAAAGAGTTGAAAACATATTCAAGATTGAAAGAAGGAAGGAAACAAGCAAACAGAGAGAAAGAAATAAAATAAAATAAAAGAATATTTTAACAAAGAGAACAGATTAATAAAAACGAAGTACGTATAATATGATAAGATGGTGAAGAAGAAGGGTCTATATAACAATGTCACGTGATCGAAGCGGTTCAAGTTGTGGGAGGTACATTGCCATTACTCCTAGGTTCATTCTGATCAGGAGTGGTAGTACCTGTCATATGTGTTATCGTTAAATCTTTAGTAAACGTATAATTTTCATTCGAATGATTACGCGAAATTTTCCTTCTAAAAATGTCGGTTGGTTGGATTTTACAGTTCATCATCGCTTGGATTATTTTATGCCTAAGACCTGTTTGTTTAACACTTTCTTATAAGGTTTTTTTTAACTTTATTAAAAACACATTTTTTATCTATTTTAGCCATAGTCGAGAGACTCTAATATTGGTAGTACCTACAAATTCGGGGCATAGTGGATCTGGAAGTAATGGAAAATGAAGGTGTACTTCCACTCCCAAGAGCTTCAGAATTGGAACCTCACCATTAGATGCAGTTTAACGTCATGCCACAAATACTCAGGCGCTACCTTCTAGCACATATAGGATGAAAAGAGTGTTGCCATAAAGTAATACGGTAGGGACAATCATATAGGTGCTAGGGTTTGATGTGGCTAGCCGATTGATCAGAGGTGCTACTCCAACTGTCTGTCTAGCCCAAGCAACGGTCAAAGTGCAATTTTGGATGTCATAAACTACTCAGCCACCTTTTTTGAAAATTGTTCTATTTTTAGCTTAGTCGGTAGCGCATTCCCTACGAATTGCAAGGTTCCAGGTTCGATACCGGTCCCCGTTAACTCTACGCATGAGTAGAGCAGCTTGGATAATCTAATCTGTGCGGTAAAGGATCTGGGAGCTGACGGTATTTGTGGCGTTCTACCTCAGCAAAAACAAAAAAAAACGGAAAAAACAACCTCCCCGGTCTAGTGCTAGCGAAAAGGGGATACACTCTTTTTCTATTCGGTTGATAGCGACAATAGGCTACTCTGCTGATTTTACTTTTTATTTTGCTTACGGTCAACGCACGCTGAAAGCACCGGTTCCCGCGCGATCACCAAAGTTAAGGAGCGATGAGTCTGTTCAATACTTAGATGGGTGACCATTTAAGCAAAAGCAGGCACTGTAAGTAAACCGAATATCAAAATGATTTGCATCGGTATTAAATGACCCCAAAAGGATTGATATGCTATAAAACAAAACAACAAACAACCAAATTTTTATAGAATACTTGAAAACTGTATAAATTATTTGTATTAAGAATAGTTACTTAATCAATCAAGATTGAGATAAAAAAAAAAATAAAAGAATGAGAAGAAATAAAGAAGAAAAGAACGAAAGAAAAGATAAAGAAACGTTAAATGTAAAGAAAGAAAGAAAGAAAGAAAGAAAGAAAGAGGGGGGGGCGGAAGAAAAAAAACAAAACGAATGAAAGAATGAAGCACTAAAATGAAGGGAGAAAGTTAGGAAAAACGAATGGAAAGAAGAAGGAAGGAAGGAAGAAGTAATAAAAGAAGAAAGAATGAAAAGGTAAGAAGGGAAGAAAAAGCATGAAAGAAGTAAAGAAAGAATGAACGAAGCGAACGAAAGGATGAATGAAAGGAAGAGGAATGATATATATAATTATATTAATTATCATATATATATATATATATAATATATATATATTATAACTATAACTTTATATGTAATATAATATATATATATTATAATATGTATATATGTATATATAATATGTATTATATATAACTTATATATATATATATAATATTAATAATTAAAAGTCATCCCACAGACACGTGTTTCGGCATATCATCCTCTCAGTTGGGCTTAGACACAACTAATCCTTGGATAGGTCAACTCATATATGTAATATATACATATATTATATATATATTATATATATATATATATATGTACTATAATATAATATGTATATATAATAATGTCATTATACTATATATATATATATATATATGTATATATATATTATATATTATTATATAATGTATTTATAATATAATGTATATATAGATAATGTATATATATATTATATATATTTATATGCTATAAATTATATATATCATATATATACCTATTATATTATGATATAGTATAAGTATATATATATATGTAGTATATATATATAATATAGATATATATATATATATATGTATAAATAATTTATATATATATATATGTATATATATATGAATATATATGAATATATATTATATATACATATATTGATAAATATATATGATTATATATAATATGGGTATATATATAATAATATAATATATGGTATATATTATATATATATTACTAATAATATATTATATATATATACTATTATAATATATGTATTATATTATATACGTATATATAAGTATATATATATATGTATAATTATATATGTATATGTATATATACAATGTATATTATTATATGTATATATATAATATTATTATATATATATATATGTAATATAATATATGCTTCATATATATATATGCATTATATATATAGTAATATATATATGTATATTATATATATATATATGTATATATATGTATATATATATATATAAATGTATCATATTTTATGTAATATTATAATTTTTAATAATATATAGATATATATATATATATATATTATATAGTATATATATATGATATATATATATATGTAGTATATATACAATATATATATATATAGATATTACATATATATATGTTATACATATATATATAGTAAATGTATTTATAAATATATTATATCGTAATATATATATATATATGTATACTAAATATTGTATATATATTATATATATTATAATATATATATAGTAATATATATATATATGTTATATATATATATATATGTATAATATATATATATGATAATATAATAAAATGTTATAGATTATATATGTTACATATGTTATATATCATATTATATATATATATATATATATATTATATATATATATATACATTATTATAACAGCATAATTAAAAAAATACATATTAATTGCATTAAACATACGCTAAACCATAAATACCAAACACAAAATACGCATATTCATACGCCACACCACGCGCCGTGAAATACAATTATATCACACCAGCCTCCATGCATCCCACGCGCAACGCCACGACAAACACACACATACGCACAAACAAAATACGCACACACCGCATCGTACCCAATTCATTATCATCACTGCCTTCACGCATCATTCGCACCGATTACACCATATTCTGTCATATATTATAGATATATATAATTATATAATATATAATATAAAGATTACTAGCAAATATAGCACCCTCGGGGCAAATATTCAATTTTAATGTAAATAAAATAATTAATTAAATTAGAAATTACTAATTAAAACTAAATAAAATCAATTTAAAAGTAAACAAGAGGTATAATCGAAAAATAAACACTGGAATCTTACCTCTTCCATCACTCCCGTCTTCATTACTAACTTTCCTAATTTAACTATTAGCTAAAAAGAATGTAAAGAACAAATTACAATTACATTATTTCTTATTGTTAATACATTCGTTAAGATTTATACCCCAGATTTTTAGTCATATTCATTAAATTAAAACCAAACAATTAGAAATCAATAATTACTAAGCACATTTATAAAAAATTTTTGATTCAATATTTCAAATAGCCTTCCCGTTAACACTGTAAACTGCTATTTTGTTATATAAAATACAATTGCCATGTAACTACGTAGAAAACCCGACCAGTATTAATGTAAAACAAATATTATTATAAATTGAGCTTTAATAAAAATAAAGTCACGGGAATGTACGTAAAATAATAAGGGATTGACTTGAGTATTAATATAGTTCGTTACAGACAGGAAAAGAACACACAATCTCCATTAATATTAATCAAAAATTCCGGAGAAGAAATCTTTCCTTGCGCATAGAAGTATTTCTAATGTCCGGTTTACCAGAGCTCAAGGTCTCATTGTCAGAAATCACGTGCAAAATATACAAGTAAAAAAATATAAAGAAGCATTAGATTTGTTTTATAGCCAATTCAGAAAGCCTAGAGCCAATTTCTAGCCTTTCAACATCCAAATGCCTAACTATATAGTGTCGATTTATTAGCATCCGATATTGAAAGGCTAAATCTTCTGTTAAATCATATATATATATATATATATATAATATAATATATATATATAAAAATAATTGTAATTGCTAACATTAAGTATTTATAAAATAATAAAATTCGAAGCAATTACAACGTAAAAAAATAAAGACAAAAAAAGGTTTTATATGTCTATCGATTTCAAAGCTACGACTTCATCCTTCAGAGTTTATTTTTCAGAAATACGTGCTTATGTTTTTATTGTTGGTTATAATTCTCTCTTATTTCCTTTTCCTCTCGTTTTTCCCTCTCTTTCTTCTTCTCCTCCTTTTATGAATGCGAGCGAATACTGTAATCTTAATTTCTCTCTTCTTTCTTTTCTTTTTCAAAAGTTTGTGAGAACAAGGCTGACCGATGCACCTCTGTATGATCGTTGCAATATTTCACCGATGTGATGTCAAAATTTTTTTGAAGAACAAAAAATACAAATTAAAATAAAACCTTAATAGAAAATATGTTAAAACTTACTTTGTTTCGCTTTCACCTTCCTTTCTTATTCTTCTCCCTCTCTTTCTTAATATATATATTAATATAATAGTATCATATATATATATATATAATATACTATATATATTATATATAATTATATATATTATCTATATATATTTTATATAGATATATATATATATATACATATATATACCAAACACCACAGAGCACACGATATTGAATCCGGTGACCTTAGAATTCAAATATACTGAAGCTCCCTGTCTAGTTCGAATGACTGAATATATATATAATATATATATATATAATATATGAATAAGAATAATTGAAAAAACAAACGATGTTTACAACTAAATAGCTCATCAGAAGAGAAAGTGTTGCAAACCGTTTCGGCCTAATTCTCTGACGATTAAAATTAGCCCTCAAACGTTTGCACAACTTTCCTCTTCTCGATGAGCCTATATCAGTTGTTAAAACAATCGGTTTTTTCATTACTATCTTATTCATACTGTCGGATTTCAACAATATATAATATATTATATATATATAATATAATATATTATATATAATATATATATATAAATCCTTTCTTTCATTGTTTCTCTTCAATCCATCTGACCTCCTTACACGAATCCATTTCCACTGTCATATTGCATCTATGTTGCACATTTTACCCACCCCCTTTTTTCTTTACCCCCTCCCCAATATCTTTTTCCTCTCCCATTGTAAACCCACTATTTGCTTTATAACCCTGCATCATTCTCTAACCAATCTATTTTTCAGTTTTTTTTCTGAAGAATAACGATTGACTCTTTTTCTTTGAATGTTTCTTGCGAGCTTTAATATGTTCTTCTTTCATTTCTCTGTTTCACCCCTCCCTCTCTCTTCTCTCCTCCTCTCTCTCTCATCTCTTTCTTTTCTATCCCCCTCTCTTTATACCCAGTGTCTCTCTCCGCACGTCTTTTCTCTCGCTTCTACGTCACAACACGTCTCTATGATCTTCTCCTGTCTCTATTCCATTTTCTGTTCTTTTATTATTATGTTATGCTCTCCACGATTTCCCTCCTTCTCACTTTCTGTCTCTCTCTTCCCCGGCTCTCTACTCTCTCTTCTCTCTCTTCTCAAACACCACAGAGAGGGTCTCTCTCTCTCTCTCTCACACACACTCTCTCTCTCCCATCTCTCTCTCTTTCCTTCTTATGTTTTTTATCATCTGTTCCTATCAGTCTTTAACTGTATGCTCTCACCCCTCTCTCTCCTTCTCTCTTCCCCCTTCTCTCTCCCTCTCTATTCTCTGCTCTCTCTCTCTCTCTCTCTCTCTCTAACTCTTCAAACACACAGACAGGTATGTCTCCTTTCTCGTTCCACTTAATGTCTTTATTACTTCTGTCCTTAGTCCTAAATGGATCGGCTCCCCTTCTATCTCTCTTCTCTCCTCTCTCTCTCTTTTCTCTTCCCCACTCTCTTCGCTCCTTATTTCTCTCTCTCTCCTCTCTCCTCTCTTGCCCACTCTCTTCTCTCTCTCAAACACACAGAGAGGTATCCTCCCTCTCTCTTCTCTTTCCATCTTATGTTTTGTTATTATTCTTGTTTTGTAGTCTTAACACTGAAATCTCTCCCTCTCTCTCTCTCTTCTCTCTCTCTCTCTCTAGTCTTATCTATTCCTATCTTATCTATCTCTGTCGTCGTCTGTTTCTCTATCTCTCCTCTTTCCATTTTTCTCCTCTCCTCTCACTCTTCTCTCTTTCTCCTCTCTCCTCACTCCCTCTCTCTCTATCTATTATCTCTTGTCTGGTCTGTCTCTATCTCTCGCTCTTCCATTTTCTCTACTCTCCCTTATCTCTCTCTCTCTCTCTCCACACTCTCTTTCTCCTCTCTCTCTCTCTCTTCTCTCTCTATCTATCTATCTATTTGTCTGTCTGTCTGTCTATCTCTCGCCTCTTTCCATTTTATTCTTATTATTTCTGTTCATGCTTTTCACTAAAGATTTTCGTTTTCCCACTGTCCGCACCTGTCGTGTGCATTAGAAATCACCCGACTTCACCTCTGATAAGGGTAAGACCCCCCAAGAGGCCACCTGTTCCGTGTGCATCCGTTGATGCTTAAGACTGAGATCCATACATGACAACCACTTCACGAGCCGCTTACTAGGATAACCGACGGTCAATAGCCCCTCCGATCAATCAGCTGTCCACTCTAAGTCCCTAGCACCATATGATACCCCAACTCTATGCCTTATAGCAATCCCCAACCCTTCTTTACATATGGTGCTGGAAGGCGCTGAGTCTTCAGTCTTCGAAACTCTATCTGATTAGTTCCAGTTTTGGAGGTTTAAAAAGATGGAAGTACCCCTTCATTCCACCATTCGCTCCCTGTCCACTCTGCCCGCAGTGTTATACCTGTTAGCCCCCATCATGGTCTTAAATAGAAAAAAAATTTGTTATGTAAAAAAATATTTGAGTATCCAAAGAATGACTTAGTTCAAAAACATTTATCTATTAAATGACCCACCTTAGTCTGATATCCATAAAACAAAACCAAACCAAATAAACTAACTCCCACTGTTCTCTCAGTGTCTCTCGTTCTCTTTCTCTGTCTGCCTCCTTCTCTTTCTCTCTTCCTTCTTCTTTCTCTCTTTCTTCTTCTCCTCTTTCTCTCTACTCTCTCTCCTCTCTCTCTCTCTCTCTCTCTCTCTGTCCGTTTTAAGTTCTTTCATTATGCATGTACTTGTGTTCTTACTGCTGAGACATCCTCCCCCCCTCTCTACCCTCTCTCTTCCCTCCATTCCTCCCCCTCTCTCTCTCTCACCACACCACCACCACCACGCGCCACCCTCTCTCTTTCTTTCTCTCTTTCACTCCTTTCTCTCTCTCTCTTTTTATCTCTCCTCTTTGCCCCTCCTCTCTATCTCTCTCTCGCCTCTCTCTTCCCTCCTCTCTCTTTCTTTCTTCTCATTTTTTTCTTCGGTTCATATCGCCGCAAAGTTCAGATACTCCCATTAGGCCAAATCACTTGCAGCATCTCTATCATAATGTCCCCTGGATCCTCTGCACACAGCATCCTGTATCCTCGCAAAGCGGTCAATTAGTCTTGCTGGCAACCACACTAGCCATGTCCATGTTGGTTTCCACAGAACATCACTTATAGTTCTCCTCTTCTCCAACTTGTCCAGCATCTCTCCGTCTTACACGGATAGTTTTGAGATAGGGCAGGTGCCGCCCCCCCCCCCCCCCCCCCTACAAGCTGTTTCCTTTCGGGTTCGATTCACACTCGAACAAGAACATATATAATATACAATAATATATATATAAGAAGAAAAAGAGAGAAAGAGAGGCGTAGAGAGGAGAGAGAGAGGAAGAGGAGTAGAGACAGAGACAAGACAGAGAGAGAGAGAGAGAGAGAGAGAGAAAAGAAGGAATAGAGAGTGAGAGAGAGAAAAATAACAACGGAAAGCCTTACTGCAAAACAATTAGAGATTCTTTGGGACTTTTGTCCCCCCCCCCCAAGCTACATACCAACAGAATACCAGTCTCGATACCAACGCACCAATAATAATAACTGTCTCAACCAACCATATAAACTTTTCTCCAGCGTTTTAATATATAAAGTACATCACATCTCTTTCCTATTTTTTCAAAAGATTAATTTCTTTTTTGTGTTCTTTCGTCACTCTCTTTGTTTATTAGAGCAAAATTATGTCTTCCGGAATCACAGGATTCATCACGTATCCCCTCGATAGTATTTTGAGACATTCTTTTTTTTTTTTTTTTTCATTGTGTTTTAACTTTCGTTTTCTTTCATTTCGCATACTTTTCATTTTTCTTCGTCTTTTTCCTTCAATTTCTTTCTCTTATTTTTCTAATCTTTTTTACCCATTTTTTTCTTCTGCTGGCTGCTTTCCGTCTTATTAAAAAAACAGGCGCGAATTGATAACTTATGTGTATCATCTAAATACCTTTTTTAGTGACGGCTTTTGACACTGTTTAAAACATGACCCCTGTCGTCGCAAAAAACCGTTACTTAAAACTGTCCTATAATATTGCGAACAATGCAATTCAATGAGCTATAAAGATTGAGCACATCATCTCCTTTTTACTGTAATATTCACATGATTTTTCTTTCAAAAACTTTTTCGTATTTCTTCCTCTTTTCATTTTATTTGTCTATACTTAAAAAAAAAATCTTTATTCATTTTTCTTTAAATATTTTTTTTGGGGGTTTATTTTTTGACATTTGTTATTCGGAATTAAAAAAAAGAAACATTTTTTTACCCTTCCTTCCGTCCTTACGTACTTAATTCTATTCTTTTATTTATCTCTTTATTTATTTTATTTTTAAAATTCGAATTACAACACATTTAACAACATCTTCATTCTCTTATAATTACTATTTTACTTCGTTCTTCTTCTTCTTCTTCTTCTTCTTCTTCTTCTTCTTCTTCTATCTTCTCTTCTTCTCTTCCTCTCTCTCACCTCTCTCTTTCTCTTCTTACTTCTTCTTCTTCTGCTTCTTCTTCCTTTCTTCTTCCCTCCTCTCACTCTCTCTTTTCTTCTTCCTTCTTTCTTCTTTCTCTTCTTCTTCTTCTTCTTCTGCCCTCACTCCACCTTCCTTCTCTTCTTCTTCTTCCCTTCCTTCTCTCTTCCTTCTTCTTCTTCCCCTCTCCTCACTCCTCTCTCTTCTTTTCTTCTTCTTCTTCTTCTCTTCTTCTTCTTCTCTCTCTATCTCCCTCTCTCTCTTCTTCTTCTTCTGTCCCGTTCTCTCACCCTCTCTCTCTTTCTTCTTCTTACTTTCTCTTCTTCTTCTTCTTCTTCTC
Source organism: Doryteuthis pealeii (assembly GCA_023376005.1). Lineage (NCBI taxonomy): Eukaryota > Metazoa > Mollusca > Cephalopoda > Myopsida > Loliginidae > Doryteuthis > Doryteuthis pealeii. The sequence continues at coordinate 90,413,713 of CM042159.1, read as the reverse complement.
TCTCTCTCTCTCGCACCTCCCTCTCTCTTCTTCTTCTTCTCTCTTCTTCCTTCTTCTTCTCTTTCTTCGCCTTTCTCTACACCCTCTCTCTCTCTCTTCTCTCTTCTTCTTCTCTTCCGTCTTTTTTCTTCTCTTCTTCAGACCATTCCTTCACTATCTTTCTTCTCCTCTCTTCTTCTACTTCTTCTCTTCTTCTTCCTTCTTCCCTCTCTCTCTCTCCCCCATCTCTCTTTCTTCTTCTTCTTCTTCTTCTCTTCTTCTTCTTCTTCTCTTCTTCTCTTCTCTCTCCCCTGTCTCTTTCTCTTTCTTCATTCTTCATCTCTTCTTCTTCTTCTATCTCTTTCTTTCTTTCTTTTCTTATTTTATGATAATAATTACTCGTCCTTTTCGTTACACTCCCATTGCAGTCGCCTTATCATGCTTCTCATTTCCTTCTTCATCTTATTAAGACAGTTTATAATCGTCACAAACATCTTAATTTCCCTCAAATATATAACTTTGTCTCTAACCCTTTTACAAACCGCTTCGACAACATAATTCCCAACACCTGCCGTGGCGCACTCAATAGAATACACCAACCCGTGCGCGTTACAAACATAACACAAATCTTACTATTACTTTCTTTTTCATCACTATTTATAATGAGATTGGTGTTTTCTGTCTGTAACCGAAACTATATTACTATACAAGTCATCCAGTTCCCGTTTATTGCCATTCACATTCTCCATGATTTTATTTTATTAAACCTCAAATTATTAATAAAAGTTTACATATAATCACTGTTTGACCATAATCTACATACCTAATAACATGCTATTGATTTTATATACAACAAAATAGCGATTTTACAGTGTGAATGAAGGCTAACTTGCATATTATATTAAAAATTTATTTGAATAGAATATGCAGTATATATTCTAATTTTTTGGGTTTTATTCTTTTCTTCTTTTAATTGGGAATATGAGCAAAAAATCTCTGATAAATCTTAAAAGAAAATCCACACCTGAACAAGAACGACCATAAATAAACTGTAAATTATTCTCTACTCCTATTTTAACTAAAGGAGCGCTTAAACTGTTAGCGAAAAACCTTTACCAATGAAAGACGGCGAACAGTAACGGCGAAAATGAGTGGCAAGGAATTAGTTTCAAAGTGTTCTATTTTGTCCAATCATACCCCCTCTTTTCCAAAATATTTTGTCTTATTCTTATTCATTTCATAGGCTTTCTAATTAAATGATAGTCTAATATATAAAACTGAAAATACTGCACCCGGAGGATATATCTATTCTTTAACACCCAGTTGATTATATCTGTATGCTGTCACCATAACATTTGCGTTATTCAATGTTTATATATTAACCTTATTTAAAAAAAAAGTTTCTGGGTGGTAGTTAGGTAGGTGCGTGAATTGCGAATAACCAGAAGCGAAAGAGTTAACATATCCACCCCCTCTCTAGCCTTTCTCTTCTCTATTCTTCTTCTCTTCAATATCACTTTCCTTTTCCTATCTAAAGATCTCTTTCTTCCCCCCTCTCTCTCTCACTCTCTGTCTGTTGCCTCGCCTCTCTCTCTCTCTTCTCTCTCTCTCTCTAGCTCTCTTTCTCTATCTCTCACTCTCTGTCTTCCTCTTCAATATCACTTTCTTTTCTCTATCTAAAAGATCTCTTTCTTCCCCCTCTCTCTCTCACTCTCTGTCTGTCTGCCTATCCTCTCCTCTCTCTCTCTCCTAGCTCTCTTTCTCTATCTCTCACTCCTCTGTCTTCCTCTTCAATATCACTTTCCTTTTCTCTTTCAAACGTCTTTCTTCCCCCTCTCTCTCTCTCACTCTCTGTCTTCTGCCTATCTCTCTCTCTCTCTCTCTCTCTCTAGCTCTCTTTCTCCTATCTCTCCACCCCTGTCCTTCCTCTTCAATATCACTTTCCTTTCTCTTCTAAAGATCCTCTTCTTCCCCTCTCCTCTCACTCTCTGTCTGCTCTGCCTTCTCTCTCTTCCTCTCCTACTCTCTCACTCTCTTTCTTATCTCTCACTCTCTGTCTTCCTCTTCAATATCACTTTCTTTTCTCTTCTAAAGATCTCTTCTTCCCCCCTCTCTCTCTCACTCTCGTCTGTCTGCCTCTCTCTCCTCTCCTCTCTCTCTCTCTCTCTCTACTCTCTTTCTCTATCTCTCACTCTCCCTGTCTTCACCCTCAATACACTTTCCTTTTCTCTTTCTAAAGATCTCTTTCTTCCCTCTCCTCGCCTCTCACTCTCCGTTTCTGCCTATCTCCTCTCTCTCTCTCTCTCTCTCTAGCTCTCTTTCCTCTATCTCTCACTCCTCTGTCTTCCTCTCAATATTCACTTTCCTCTTCTCTATTTAAAGATCTCTTTCTTCCCCTCCTCTCTCTCACTCTCTGGTCTGTTCTCCTATCTCTCTCTCTCTCTCCTCTTCATCTCGCTCTCTAGCCTCTCTTCCTTAATCCTCTCACTTCTCTGTCTTCACTCTTCAAATATCACTTTCCTTTTCTCCTTTCTAAAGAATCTCTCTTCCCCTCCTCCTCTTACCCTATGTCTGTCTGCCTCTCTCCTCTCCTCTCTCCTCTCCTCCCTCTCTCTCTAGCTCTCTCTCTCTCTCACTCTTCTCTCCTCTCAATATCCATCCTTTCTCTTTCTAAGATCTCTTTTCTTCCCCCTCTCTCTCATCACTCTCTGTCTGTCTGCCTATCTCTCCTCTCTCTCTCTACTCTCCTTTCTATTAATCTTATCTCACAGATCCTCTGTCTTTCCCTCCTTCAATTAATCACTTTCCTTTTCTCTATTTAAAGATCTCTTTCTCCCCCCTCCTCTTCTCTCCACCTACCTGTCTCTGATTGCCTATTCTTCTCTCTCTCTACCTCTCTCTTAGCTCTCTTCTCTATCTCCTCACTCTCTGTCTTCCCTTTCAAATCACTTTCCTTTTTCTCTTTCTAAAGATCTCTTTCTTCCCCTCCTCTCCTCCTCTCATCCCTGTCTGTCTGCCTATTCCTCTCTCTCTCTCTCTCTCATAGCCTCTCTTTCTACTATCTCTCACTTCTGTCCTTCCGCTTCAATATCACTTTCCCTTTCTCTTCTAAGATTCCTTTCTTCCCCTCTCTCCTCTCACTCTCGTCTGTCTCCATTCTCTCTCCTCTCTCTCTTCACTACTCTGCTCTCTGCTCTACTCTCTCTCTCTCTGTCTTCCTCTTCAATATCACTTTCCCTTTCTCCTTATCTAAAGATCGCTTTCTCCCCTCCTCTCTCTCACTCTCTGTCTGTTTGCTATCTCTCCTCCTCTCTCTCTCTCTCTCTCCTCTTGCCTCTCGTTCTCCTATCTCTCACTTTCCTCTGTCTTCCTCTTCAATATCACTTCCTGTTTCTCTATTCTAAAGATCTCTTTCTTCCCCCCTCTCTCCTCTCTCACACCTCTCTGTCTTGTTCTGGCCTATTCCTCTCTCTCTCTCTCTCTCTCTACTCTCTTTCCCTGATCTCTCACTCCGTCTCCCCTTCATATCACTTCCTTTTCTCTATTCTAAAGATCTCTTTTCTTCCCCCTCTCTCCTCTCTTCAATCCTCTGTCTTGTCTGCCTATCCTCTCTCTCTCCTCTCTCTAGCTCTCTTTCTCTATCTCTCACTCTCCCTGTTCTTCCTCTTTTCAATATCAACTTTCCTTTTCTCTTTCGTAAAGATCTCTTTCTTCCCCTCCTCTCTCTCACTCTCTGTCTGTCTCCATCTCTCTCCTCCCTCTCTCCTCTTCTCCTCTTAGCTGTCTTTCTCTCATTCTCCCCTCCTTCTGTCTTCCTCTCAATATCACTTTCCCTTTTCTCTTTCTAAAATCTCTTTCTTCTCCCTCCTCTCTTCTCACTCCTTCTGTCTTTCTCTCTCTCTCTCCTCTCTCTCTCTCTAGCCTCTTTCTCTATCCTTCACTCTCTCTTACCTTCAATATCACTTTCCCTTTTCTCTATCTAAAGATCTCTTTCTTCCCCCGTCTCTCTTCTCACTCTCCTTCTGTCTTGCCTAGTCTCTCTCCCTCTCTCCTCTCTCTCTCTCTAGTCTCTTCTCTATCTCTCGCCTCCCTCTTCTTCCTCTTCAATATCACTTTTCCCCCCTTTTTTCCTCTATCTAAAGGATCTTTCTTTTCTTTTCCCCCCCCGTCCCTCCTCCTCACTTCTCCTGTCTGCCCTTTCTCTCTTCTCTCTCTCTCTCCTCTCTCTAGCTTCTTTCTCTATCTCTCACTCTCTCGCTTCCTCTTCAATATCACTTTCCTTTTTCTCTTCTAAAGCATCTCTCTTCCCCTCTCTCTCCTCCCTCTCTGTCGTCTGGCCTACTCTCTCTCTCCTCTCTCTCTCTCCTTAGCTCTCTTTCTCTATCTCTCCACTCTTTCTTCCCTCTTCAATATACTCCTTTTCTCTACTCTAAAGATCTTCTTTTCTTCCCCCTCCTCCTCTCTCACCTCTCTGGTCTGTCTGCCTATCTCTCTCTCTCTTCTCTCTGCCTAAGCTCTCTTTCATATCTCTCACTCTCTGTCTTCCTCTTCCAATATCACTTCTACCTTCTACTCTTTCTAAGATCTCTTTCTTCCCCCCTCTCTCTCTCTACTCTCTGTCTGTCTGCCTACTCTTCTCTCTCTCTTCTCTCTCTAGCTCTCTTTCTTCCAATCTCTCACTCTCTGTCTTCCTCCTCCAATATTCACTTCCTTTTCTCTATCTAAAGATCTCTTTCTTCCCCTCTCTCCTTTCTCCCACTCTCTGCTCTGTCCTGCCCTATCTCTCCCCTTCTCTCTCTCTCTCTAGCTCTCTTTCTTATTCCTCACTCTCTGTCTTCCTCTTCCAATATCACCTTTCCTTTTCTCTATCTAAAGATTCTTTCTTCTCCCCTCTCCTCTCACTCTCGATGTCTGTCCTGCTACTCTCCTCTCTCTCTCTCTCTCTCTCTAGCTCTCTTATCTCATATCTCTCACTCTCTGTCTTTCCTCTTCAAATATCACTTTACCTTTTCTCTAATCCTAAAGATCTACTTTCTTCCCCCCTCTCTCTCTTCACTCGTTCTGTCTCGCCTATCTCTCTCGTCTCTCTCTCTCTCTAGTCTCTTTTCCTATCTCTCCACTCTCTTCTTCCGTCGTCAATTATCACTTCCTTTTTCCTTATCTAAAATCCTCCTTTCCTCCCCTCCTCTCTCATCACTCTTCTTTGTCCTGTCTTGCCTATTCTCTTCTCCCTCTCTCTCTCTCTAGCTCTCTCTTCATATCTCTCACTCCTGTCTTCCTCTTTCCAATATCACTTTTCTCTTTTTCTTTATCCAAGATCTCTTTCTTCCCCCTCTCTCTCATCACCTCCTGTTCTGCTCATGCCTATCTCTCTCTCTCTCCCTCTCTAGCTCTCTATCTCTTTTCTTATCTCTCACTCTCTTCTTCCTTTCAATATCACTTTCCTTTTCTCTTTCTAAAATCTCTTCTTCCCCTCCTCCTCTCCACTCTCTGTCTGTCGCCTATCTCTCTCTCTCTCTCTCCTCTCTCTCTCCTCCTTAGACTCTTTTCATATTCTCACCTTCTGCTTCCCTCTTCAATATCACTTTCCTTTTCTCTTCTAAAGATCTCTTTCTTCCCCCCTCTCTCTCTCATCTCCTCCTGTCTGTCTGCCTAATACTCCTCTCTCTCTCTCTCTCCTCCTCTAGCTCTCTTTCCTATTCTTCCACTCTCTGGTCTTCCTTCTCTTCCAATATCACTGTTCCTTTTCTCCTTTCTTTAAAGAACTCTTTCTTCCCCTCTCTCTTCACTTCTGCTTGCTTCCTGCCTATCCTCCTCCTCTCTCTCTCTCTCTAGCTTCTTTCTCATCATCTCCCACTCTCTGTCTTGCCTCTTCCAATATCACCTTTCCTATTTCTCTATCTAAAGATCTCTTTCTCTCCCCTCTCTCCTCTCACTTCTTGTGTCTGCCATCTCTTGCCTCTCTCTCTCTCTCTCTTACTCTCTTCCTCTATATCTCACTTCGCTCTTCAATATCCACTTTCCTTTTCTCTATCTAAAAATCTCTTTTCTTCCCCCTCTCTCTCTCACTCTCTGTCCTGTCTGCCTCTCTCTCTCTCTCTCTCTCTTCTCTCTCTCTCTTAGCTCTCCTTTCTCTATCTCTCGCACTCTCTTCTTCCTCTTCAATATCCACTTTTCCTTTTCTCTTCTATAAGATCTCTTTTCTCCCCCTCTTCCTCCTCTCACTCTCTGTCTGTCTGCCTATCTCTCTCCTCTCCTCTCTGCTCCTCTAGCTCTCTTCTCTATCTCTCCACTCTCTGTCTTCTCTTCAATATCCACTTTCCTTTTCGTCTATTATCTAAAATCCTTTTCTTCCCCCTCCCTCCTCTCACTCTTGTTCCTGTCTGCCTATCTCTCTCTCTCTCTCCTCCTACCTCTCTCCTCTAGCTCTCTTTCTCATATCTCTCCACTCTGTCTTCCTCTGCAATATCACTTCCTTCTTCTCCTGTCTAAAGATCTCTTTCTTCCCCCCTTACTTTAACTCCTCTGTCTGTCTGCCCTATCTCTCTCTCTCCTCCTCTCTTCTCTCCTCTTACTCTCTCTTATCTCCACGTCCTTCTCCTCTTCAATATCACTTTTCTTTTCTCTATCTAAAATCTTCTTCCCCCTCCTCTCCTCACTCTCTGTCCTGTCTGGCCCTCATCCTCCTCTCCTCTCTCGTCCTCAGCTCTCCTTTCTCATATCTCTCACTTCTCTGTCTTGCTTCAACATCACTTCCTTTTCTCTATCTAAAGATCTCTTTCTTCCCCCCTCTCTCTCTCCACTCTCGTCGTTCTGCCTATTTCCTCTCTCTTCTCTCTCTCTCTCTCTCTTCCCTACTTATTCTCCCTCTTCTTCCTCTTCCAAATCACTTCCTTTTCTCTATCTAAAGATCCTCTCTTTCCTCCCTCTCTCTTCACTCTCTGTCTGTCTGCCTTATCCTCCTCTCTCTCTCTCTTCTACGCTCTCTTTATCTCTACTCTCCTGTTCCTCTTTCAATATCACTTTCCTTTTCTCTCATCTAAAAACTCTTTCTCTCCTCTCTCTCTCACTCTCTGTCTGTTCTTGCCTATCTCTCTCTCCTCTCTCTCCTCTCCCTAGCTCTCTTTTCTCTATTCTCTCACTCTCTGTTCTTCTCTTCAATATCACTTTCTTTTCTCTATCTAAAGATCCTCTTTCTTCCCCTCTCTCTCCTCACTCCTCTGTCTGTCTGCCTCAATCTCTCTCTCTCTCTCTCTTAGCTCTCTTTCTCTATCTCTCTCCGTCTTCCCAATATCACTTTCTTTTCTCTTCCTATCTAAAATTCTCTTTCTTCCCCCTCTCTCTCTCACTCTGTCTCGTCTGCTATTCTCTCTCTCTCTCTCTCCTCTCTCTCCTAGCTCTCTTTCTTCTAATCTCTCACTCTCCTGTCTTCTCTCAATATCACATTCCTTTTCTCTAATCTAAAATCACTTTCTCTCCTCTCCTCTCTCACTCTCGCTGTCTGTCTGCCCTATTCTCTCCTCTCTCCTCTCTCTAGCTCTTTTCTCCATCTTCACTCTCGTTTCCCTCTTCAATATCACCTTCCTTTTCTCTATCTAAAGATCTCTTCTTTCTCCCCCTCTCTCTTCTCACCTCGTCTGTCTGCCCCTATCTCTCTCTCTCTCTCTCTCTAGCTCTCTTCCCTATCTCTACTTCTGCTTCCCTCTTCAATATCACTTTTCCTTTTCTCTTATCTAAGAGATCTTTCTTCCGCCCTCTCCTACTCTCACTCTTGTCTGTCTGCCTACTCTCTCTACTTCTCTCTCTCTCTCTAGCCTCTCTTTCTCTATCTCTCACTCCTGTCTTCCTCTATCCAATATTCACTTTCCCTTTTCTCTATCTAAAGAATCCTCCCCTTCTCCCCCCTCTCTCTCTCACTCCTCTGTCCTGTCTGGCCTATCTCCTCTCTCCTCTCTCTTATCCTCTCTTCTCATATCTCTCACTCTCTGTCTTCCTCTTCAATATCACTTTCCTTTTCTCTTCTAAAGATCTCTTTCTTCCCCTCTTCTCTCACCTCTGTCTCTTCTGCCTTCTCTCTCTCTCTCCTCTCTCCTCTCTTAGCTCTCTTTCTCATCTCTCACTCTCGTCTTCACTCTTCAATATCACTTCCCTTTTCTCTGTCTAAAGATCTCTTTCTTACCCCCTCTCTCTCCACCTCTGTCTGTCTGCCTATCTCTCTCTCTCTCTCTCTCTTACCTCTTTTCTCTATCTCTCACTCTCTGTCTTCCTCTTCAATATCACTTTCCTTTTCTCTATCTAAAGATCTCTTTCTTCCCCCCTCTCTCTCTCACTCTCTGTCTGTCTGCCTATCTCTCTCTCTCTCTCTCTCTCTAGCTCTCTTTCTCTATCATCTCACTCTCTGTCTTCCTCTTCAATATCACTTCTTTTCTCTTCTAAAGATCTCTTTCTCCCTCTCTCTCTCTCTCACTCCTCTGGTCTGTCTGCCCTACTCTCTTCTCTCTCTCTCTCTCCTCTAGCTCCTCTTCTCAATCTCTCATCTCCCTGTCTTCTTTCATATCACTTTCCTTTTCTCTATCTAAAGATCTCTTCTTCTCCCTCTCTCCCTCACTCTCTGTCCTGTCTGCCCTATCTCCCTCTCTCTCTCTCTCTCTCTAGCGCTCTTCTCTATCTCTCCACTCTCTGTCTCCTCCCTTCAAATCACTTCCTTTTTCTTCAAACATCTTTCTTCCCCCCTCTCTCTCTCACTCCTGCTGTCTGTCTGCCCCTATCTCTCCTCTCTCTCTCCTACCTCTTTCCTATCTCCACTCTCTGTTCTCTCCTCTCAATATCACTTTCCTTTCTCTATCTAAAGATCTCTTCTTCTTCCCCCCTCTCTCTCTCACTCCTCTGTCTGTCTGCCTATCTCTCTCTCTCTCTCCTCTCTCTCTCTCTAGCTCTCTTTCTCGTATCTCCTCACTCTGTTTCCTCTTCAATATCACTTTCTTTCCCTCTATCTAAAGATCTCTCTCCCCCTCTCTCCTCCTCCTCACCTCCCCTGTCTGGTCTGCCTCTCGCTTCCATACTCTCTCCTCTCCTCTCTACTCTTCCTTTTCTCTAATCTCTTTACTCCCCTCCTGTCTTCCTCTTCAATACACTTTCCCTTTTCTCTTCTTAAAGCATCTCTTTCTTGGCCCTGCTCTCTTCTCACTCTCTTTCTGGGCTCTTCCTCCTCTTCCTCCCCTCTCTCTCTCTCTAGCTCCCTCTTTCTCTATCTCTCACTCTCCCTGTCTTCCCTCTCAATATCACTTTCCTATTTCTCTTTCTAAAGATCTCTTTCTTCCCCCTCTCTCTCTCACTCTCTGTCTTCTGCCCTATCTCTCTCCTCCCTCTTCCCTCCCTCTCCTCTCCTCTCAGCTCTCTTTCTCTAATCTCTCACTCCCTTCTGTCTTCCTCTTCAATATCACTTCCTTTTCTCTATCTAAGATCTCTTTCTTCTTCCCTCTCTCTCTCACTCTCTGTCTGTCTGCCTATCTCTCTCTCCTCTCCTAGCTCTCTAGCTCCTTCTATATCTCTCACTCTCTGTCTTCCCTTCCAATATCACTTTCCCTTTTCTCTTTCTAAGATCTCTTTCCTCCTCTCTCTATATATGTCTGTCCTGGTCTGCCTGTCTCTCTATCTCTCGCTCTATCTCTCCTCCTCTCTCTCTATCTATCTTCCTCTTCAATATCACTTTCCTTTTCTCTTTCTAAAGATCTCTTTTCTTCCCCCCTCTCCCCCTCTCTCTCTCTCTCTCTATCTTCCCCTTCAATATCACTTTCTTTTTCTTATTTCTGTCTGTCTACCTTCTTCTCTTCTCCTCCTATCTCTCTATTCTCTATCTATCTCTCTCTCTCTCTCTCTTTATCTTCCATTTCAATTATCACTTTCCTTTTCTCTTTCTAAAGATCCTTTCTTTCCCTCCCCTTCTCTCCCAATCCCCCTCTCGTTACCGCATTGTCTTTACTCTCACCCTCTCCATTGTCCATATCGTTCCTCTCCCTCCCTCCACTCTCTCTTTTATTTGGTTTTCTATACATCCTTCGTTTTCCTCCGTCTCTCCCTTCTTTACTTTTCTTCGTTTCTCTTTTATTCGTTCCTATCTCTCTCCAAAAACCTCTACTATTTAATAACCGACAAGACCCCTTTCTTCATAACGGACTTTTTTTGTTGTATTTTCTTTCTTCATTTCTTAATTGATATTTCCTTCCTTCCCTTCCTTTCCTTCNCTCTCAAGGAAGAAAGGAAAGGGGGCAAAATAGAGAGAGAAAGAAGCAGAAGAAAGGAAAAGAAGGAAAGGGGAAGAAAGAGAAAGCAGGAGATCACGGAGAGGAGACGAAGAAAGAGGAGGTGTGCTGAGGGAGAAAGGACGAAGAGCAATAAAGAAGAAGAAGAATGAAGAAGAAGAAGAAGAAACGGACCGAGAATGAGGG
>CM042159.1:90398286-90400786 GCA_023376005.1 Doryteuthis pealeii | reverse complement strand
TAAATCAATTCTTAATGGATACTCAATATTTTACATAAACACATTTTTTTCTATTTAACCCATAGATGGGGCCCTAACAGGTACTACCACTCCGGGCCAGAGTGGACCAGGGAGCAATGGTGATGAAGGGGTGCTCCATCTTTTCCAAACCTCCAAAACTGGAACCTCACCATCAGATAGAGTCATTCCGAAGACATGAAGACCCTCAGCCACCGCCTTCCAGCACCCATATGATAAGAAGGGTTGGGGACTTGCCATAAGGGCAATAGAGTTGGGGTAATCATATAGGTACTAGGGCTTGACGTGACCAGCTGATTGATCGGAGGGGCCTATTCGACCGTCCGTCTATCCTAAGTAAGGGCCTACGTGAAGTGTTGCATGTCATGGAATGCTCAGTCCTTAAGCCTCACGGATCGCCACCCACGGCCAACAGGTAGCCTCCTTGGGGGAGTCTTACCCCTCTACAGAGGTGCAGTCGGTGTATTCTAATGCCCCAGCCGACAGGGCGGAACAGTGGGAGAAACAGAAAATCTCCTAGCTGAAAAGCACTGAACAGCAATAATAAGAACATAAAATGGAACAGAGCGAGAAATAGACAGACAGACAGACAAAGATATAGAGAGATAGATAGATAGATATAGAGAGATAGAGAGATAGATAGAGAGAGAGTGAGAGAGAGAGAAAGCGCGAGAGAGAGAAAAATGGAACAGAGCGAGAGATAGAGAAACAGACAGACAGACAAAGAGATAGATAGATAGATAGATAGAGAGAGAGTGAGAGAGAGAGAGAGAGAAAGAGAGAGAGAGAGTGAGAGAGAGAGAGAGAAAGCGTGAGAGAGAGAAAAATGGAACAGAGCGAGAGATAGAGAAACAGACAGACAGACAAAGAGATAGATAGATAGATAGATAGATAGATAGAGAGAGAGAGAGAGATTATCAGTTAAAGACTACAAAACAAGAATAATAACAAAACATAAGATGGAACAGAGAAAGAGAGAGGGAGAGATACCCTCTCTGTGTGTTTGAGAGAGAGAGAGGGGGGAGAGAGAAAGACAGAGAGAGAGAGAGAGAGAAAGAGAGAGGAGAGGGGGAGCATCACAGTTAAAGACTACAGAACCAGAATAATAACAAGAACATAAGATGGAACAGAGAAAGAGAGACAGACCCTCTCTGTGTTTGAGAGAGAGAGAGAGAGAGAGAGAGAAGAGAGAGGAGAGAGAGAATAGAGAGAGAGAGGAAGAGAGAGAGAGAGGGGGAGTGAGAGCATCACAGTTAAAGACTAAGGACCAGATGATAAAAAACATAAGAAGGAACAGAGAGAGAGAGAGAGAGAGAGAGAGACCCTCTCTGTGTGTTTGAGAGAGAGAGAGAGAGAGAGGGGGGAATAGAGAGAAAGAGAGACAGAAAGTGAAAAGGAGGGAACATCCCAGCTGGAGAGCACATAACAGCAATAATAACAAGAACAGAAAATGGAATAGAGACAGAGAGACAAAGAGACTGTGTGAGAGAAAGAGAGAGAAAAAGACGGCGAGACACTGCGTATAAGAGAGAGGGAGGGATAGAAAAAGAAAGAGAGAGAGAGAGAGAGAGAGAGAGAGAGAGAGGGGGTGAAAAGAGATAAAAAGAAAGAACATATTAAGCATGACAAGAAACATCTCAAAAGAAAAAAAGTCAATCGTTATTCTTCAAGAAAAAAAAAACTGAAACATATGATTGGTAGGATATGATGCAGGGTTATAAGCACCAAATAGTGGGTTTACAATGGGACGAGGAAAAAGATATTGGGGAGGGGGTAAAGAAAAAAGGGGGTGGCGTAAAATTGCACATAGATAGCAATTGACATCGGAAACTGATCGGTAAAGGAGGTCAATGGATGAAAAGAAACAAATGAAGAAAGATTATATATATATATATATATATATATATATATATATATATATATATTATATATGTGAAAATCCGACAGTATGAATAAGATATAATGAAAAAACAAACGATGTTTACAACTGAAATAGGCTCATCAGAAGAGAAAGTGTGCAAACCGTTTCGGGGCCTAATTTTAAACCGTCAAGAGAATTAGGCCCCGAAACGGTTTGCACACTTTCTCTTCTGATGAGCCTATTTCAGTTGTAAACATCGTTTGTTTTTTCATTATATCTTATTCATATATATATATATATATATATATATATATATATATATATATATATTCAGTCATCCGAACTAGACCAGGGAGCTTCAGTATATGAATTCTAAGGTCCACCGACGATCTCAATCGTGTGCTCTGTGTGTTTGAGTATATATATATATATATATATTATATATTATATATATATATATAAAATATATATAAAATAAAATATATAAAATATATATATATATATATATATATATATATATATATATATATATATATTAAAGAAAGAGAGGGAGAAAGAATAAGAAAGGAAAGGTGAAAGCGAAACAAAAGCTAAGTATGTAAAAAAATTTTCTATTAACGG
>CM042159.1:90390786-90393286 GCA_023376005.1 Doryteuthis pealeii | reverse complement strand
GATACGCTATACAAAGCCTTTGCAATGGACCCCTGCACTGCGTACGAACGTTTCACAACCTGGACGTTGATGGCAGGCGAGACGGTGGATGTCTTCTTTGCGGCACTGAAGAAACTGGCGGTTTTGTTTGGAGGATTGCCTGAACGTACCTTTGTATACGCATTTGTGGCAGTACTCCCGACTCGAGTGAAACAATTGTTGAGGGCGTCTACCAGTATAGAGGTAACGCCGGTGGAGCATTTGCTTGAGCGCGCACGGGCTGCCGTCAGGGATGAGGCAGAGCCGGGGCAGCCAATTGCAATGGCTGCGCAGACGGACCAGAGTGGCCATACAACTCCCTCCAGGCTGGACCATCAAGTCAGATTGAATTGCTTCCGTTGTGGAAGGCTTGGTCATATGGCTAAGGAGTGCAAGATTAGCACGGACGAAGATACCCGGATGTTGAGGAGAAACTAGCATAAGTAGAAGTGGGGTGACGACAGGAGTCGAGTCACGATTTTGAGTTGCTGAAGATTTTACGACGACGGATTTTTCAGCTGCTGAAGATTTTTGAGTTGATAAAGATTTTTCTTGACGGCGACGACATTGTCAACAAGTCGAATATTTATTATTTTTCCCCTCTATTTTTTTTCATTCGAGAAAACGATGGTATGGTTTCGTGTCTCGTTTTTAACGAGAACGAGTAGTAGCAAGGAATTAGAAGTGGGAGTTAATAACAATTGGTAGTGGGAGGTTGTAGGAATGGTAGTGGTTTCTAACCGAAAATACACACACACTACACAAAGAAAAAACCAAACAAAAACTTCAAATAATCGAAGCTTTATATATCAAACAAAAAAAAACTACCTTAAACAAAATAAACTTTGAAATAAGTCAACACATTCTCAAATGTTTAGAATTTCCCGCCTATCCCCCTTCCACTATACCCCTCCCTTTCTTACAACTTGTGCCCCCCCACACACACATAAAATCACCACTGCAAAGCTCACTCGAACCACTACCATTCCTACAACCCCCTACTACCAATGGTTATTACCTCCCACTTCTAATTCCTTGCTACTACTCGTTCTCGTTAAAAACGAGACTCGAAACCATACCATCGTTTCCTACCTGATGATGGCAAACTGTATTGCCGAAAGCGCTCGTGTTGAAACCATTGGTGAACTGTTACACCAGTTCCACCCCGACACCAAAAAGATGGCCCGAAAATTAGAAAGGATCAACCAAAAACTTGTCCGACAAGAATTGTCTGTACAGTTCAAGAAAACTTGTATATATATATATATATATGGTGGGTCGTGTGTGTGGGTGACAGAGAGACAGAGTGAGTGTGTGTTGTTGGGTGTGTATGTGTGTGACAGCGAGAGAGAATGCGAGTGTGTGAGCATGTTTGTGCGTGTGTGTGTGTGTGTGTGTGAGAGAGAGAGAGAGAGAGAGAGAGAGAGAGAGAGAGAAAGCGGACGTGTGCACGGCCATGTGTGTGTGTTTGTGAAACAATTTGTATGAGAATGTGTGATAAAGGTAATATGTGCGATAAAGAGAGAAAGAGAGAGAGAGAGAGAGAGAGAGAGAGAGAGAAAGAGTGTGTGTGATCTTCATCAGAGTAAATCCTTATTGGAGGTCAAATTTTCTTTGTGTGCGATACATTTCTACATTTTTTCAATTATTATTACTAGCAAATATATGCACCCTCCGGGTGCAAGTATTTAAGTTTTAATGTAATAAAATATTGCATTAAATTATAAAGGCTAATGAAACTAAATAAGAATACAGATAAAAAGATTTGAAACAGAGGGAGTATAATAAAAGATTTGAAACAGAGGGAGTATAATAAAAAATGGAACAACTGAAATTTACTCTTCCATCACTCTCGTCTTTCATTGTTATCTTTTCTAATTCAAGTATTTAGTTATAAGAGGAAGTAAAGAATAAAATTACAGTTATTTTTTCTTGTTAATGGATTTCATTTAAGATTCATTGAAGAGATTTTTGCTTATATTCATTAAAATAAAACCAAACAGTTAGAAATCAATAATACTAAGCACATATTTATTAAATTCGATTTTTTAATATTAATATGCAAATTAGCCTTCCCGTTCACACTGTAAACCTCTATTTTGTTGTATATGTAAATATAATTGCATGTTGTCAGTATGTAGACATAGTTAACAGTATTAATAATGTAAGACAATTTTATTAATAATTGAAGTTTAGATAAAATCATGAAGAATGTGATGTCAATAACTAAGAGAATTGTGACTTGAGTAGGAATGTAGTTTCGGTTACAGACAGAAAAACACACCATCTCCATTATAATAAGATTAGTTGATTTCATTTGGTTATTTAATAATAATAATAGTTTGAATAATGTACACATGGATAAACTCCTGACCGAAACACGTGTAAGTAAAATTTATTAAAATATCCTATTTTATCCATTCTATACTTTCTTTCCTTTATTTATTTTTTCAACATACTGTCGGATTCACTTCCAGTTTCA
>CM042159.1:90378286-90385786 GCA_023376005.1 Doryteuthis pealeii | reverse complement strand
ACAGGTTGATATGCCGTTAAAATCAATGAACAAACAAGCAAATAAAATGTTGCATGCATCTATCAATTAAATAAATGATTATTTTTAATATTTTACACATAATTTTTCCACAAAATCGTAGGTATTTATTTATTTGAAAAATGTTAGTTAAGTTCTAGTTATTGAAAAAAAGTCAAGTGTAAAAATGATTTTTAAAATTGATTGCAAATTTCGCATATAATTGTAAAAAAAGTACCTATAAATAATAATCTTCATACAATAACTGCTATTTACACAGTAGCATTGCAACCAACAAAGCCTTCATCAGATGATGACTCTGGGTTCAGGCATGGTTTCGGGGTCGAAGCATTATTACCACTAACCAAGCGCGCCCCAGCAGTATCTCATGATACCACCAGACTTTGTCGGTTTAATGTCACAATGTAGGATTGCCATATCCACGCTGATGCGGTTAGAGCTTTCTCCTGGATCTTTTTTATGTATTTCCTCTTATGTGTACGAGAAGGTCCAAGTTTAGATAAAAATGCCAAGGTTGAGTTGGTAATAAATCCCCGGCATCCGACTTCGATAGGAAATACATCAATACTTAAGCATAACATTTATTATCAAGACAAGATTATATGATTTCGTGCCTTTAAGTAATTTTTTCATAAAACTCTATACGTTAAATAATTTTAACTGTATATTAAAATGAAAAAACAAACTATGTATAATTCAATAATACGGGACTTTTATTTATTAAAACTTGTTTTAAAAAACCCACTGGGACCATCCTTTCTATCGTACTACGTTCAGAGCATATCTTCTCTATCAATAATGGAGATTTGCTTCCGGTTTTTGTCTGTAACAAAAATTACGTCACTGCTTACGTCACATTACCCAAAATCGTCATAACATAGAATAAATACACTCAAAAGTTGAACATGCAGCATTAGACAGTCCTCATTGTATTTTAAACAAGTTTTAATAAATACATGACTGGTATTATATATCTATATATTGTTTGTTTTATTTTAATACATATTTAAAGTTTACATTTCAAATTGTTTTATTTTTTAATCCTTTAATGAATTTGATGATTTTACTTACTTAGGATACAAACTCGCTGACATTGAATTTTTCAAAAATGTATTTTTACATCGCTCGGAGGGTGTTTTTATTTTGTACTAGTATAAATAATACAGCTTTTCATTATTTTATGTAATAATGATATTGACTATGAATTGACTGCTTGTTGAGAGAATTATCTAATTATTGAAATTACTAAGACGTAAGCAGTGACGTAGTTTCGGTTACAGATAAATAAAGCCCGAATCTCCATTATATATAGGTGTAGATATCATATAATATTAATAATTAATCTATATATCTAGATAATATATTGAAATAATTTATAATAAACTATTTCAATTTTTATTGAATGCATATCACTCTATCTTTCTTTCTATTAACTTTAACGTTTAACTTAACTAATGAAGTCATTTTATAATTTAATAAAGGAAGACAGCTCATTCATGTCTCATATTGAAATCTAATAGATTTCAATGGAGATTCAATGGTGCAAAAACGTAAACATTGTTTTCGTTCATAATTTTCCTCATTCTCTGAGGCTTAAAAATATGTTTAATAATCTTTTTTTTTTTTATGTTTCTTTTTTTTTTTTTTTGATCGTCCAAAAACTTTGAAGATAATATTAACCTTTATTCAAGTTTCATTGTTAAATTTTACACATCGAATTAGGGGTATCTATTCGACAGTCGACAACGTAAAGAAATGTAAACATATCTTTCAATTGTCGGACATCCGCAAATGTAAAACGGAAAAAGTTAAATACACAAACCGTTTCAAAAAAGTATCGAGATTTTCGGTACTTTTTGACACACCTTGTATTCTGAAAATATTAACGTTCAATTCCTTCTTCATTTCTATCTCGGTAAACACAGCTTTAGAATCTATATTTTTTGACACACCTTGTATTCTGAAAAAAATTAACGTTACATTTATTGTTCATTCCTATCTCGGTAAATACAGCTTCAATCTTAAAACTTTTTTGACACACCTTGTATATATACAACACATATAGATAGATATAATATATATACATGAATATAGACTGATCAGATATAGCATCATAGAAGCATACGTGGACTCCACAAACACACACACACACACACACACACACACACACACACATATGTATATACATATATGTATATATGTTGTAGATTTTGCGTCTCCGTATGCATCTAGTGCGTATATATATTTGAGATATATTTTTGTATCTGTATCCGTTGTTGGAAATACTTATACCAGGTTTGGGCATAGGTGTGAAGCATTAACATACTATATTATGCTGATGTTGTTACCATAATATGTTAGTCAAGGAATAAATATCCGAAAACTCAGTAGTTTTTTTTTTAGTTGCTTTTATTTAGACGTAGTGGGAAATTTTCAGGTCAGTGCAAGCAGCCAGAAGATCACTAGTACGATTCACGGTCAGGAAGAAGGGATGTCACTGTCCTGAAAATTTACCACTACGTCTAAATAAAAGAAACTCCCCCCCTCCAAATATCTACAGAGTTTTCTGATATTTTCTGATATTTCATTTAAGATTAATTGAAGAGATTTTTGCTTATATTCATTAAAATAAAACCAAACAGTTAGAAATCAATAATACTAAGCATATATGTATTAAAATCACATTTTTAATATCAATATGCAAATTAGGCTTCCCGTTAACACTGTAAACCGCTATTTTGTTGTATATATAAATACAATTGCATGTTATTAATGTGTAGATATGGTCAACAGTATAAATAATGTAAAACAATTTTATTAATAATTGAGGTTAAAATAAGTATAAATTCATGGTGAATGTGACGTCAATTACTAAGGGAATTGTGACTTGAGTAGTGATTTAGTTTCGGTTACAGACAGAAAAACACACAATCTCCATTATAATAATAATAATATATATATATATATATATATATATATATTTATATATATTTCCTAACGGCATAGAAGTTTTTTTAAGTGTCGTAGTTTGCAGAGCTCAATGTGTGGTCTTATTGTCAGAGCCACAGAGCTAAATTATTTAAGTAAAAAATATAACAGAAGATTTAGATTTTTAGTTTATAGTCTATTTCAGGAAGCCTAGAACAAATGTCTAGTCTTTCCAATCATCAGATGCTGAATGATAAATTCTTTATTATTTTAAGGCAATTGAAAATAGATTTTGTTTATTGTCCTGTTTTCCTCTGTGTCTACCTCTCTGGAAGGTAATTAGCTGTCGATGATCAATTAACATCTTTTGTTATATTCTTTACTTATATAATTTTGTTCTATGACTCTGACAATAAGAGCACACATTGAGCTCTGTAAACTACGACTCGTTTAAAAGAAAAAAACTTTTATGCTGTAAGGAAGATTTCTTCTCCACATTAGGGGCCGGTTAGCTCAGTCGGTAGAGCGTTCGGCTAGAAACCACAAGGTTCCTAATTCGATGCCGGTCCCCGCCAACTCAGCGTATGAGTAGCACAGGGATCTGTGCGGTAAAGTAAGGAGCTGATGGTAGGTGTGGCGCTCCACCTCAGATGCTAAAATAATCTCCTTGGTCTAGCGCAAGTGAAAAGGGTATAGACTTTAGGCCGCCCCGACGACTTTACTTTACTTTTATATATTATACATATATATATATATATATACATACATATATATATATATATATATATTATATATATATATATATATCCATATATATGTGTGTGTGTGTGTGTGTGTGTGAAGAGAAATGGAAGTGAATCCGTCGGTATGTAGTATAGTGAGAAAATTGAAAAAACACAGGTTTAAATAAGTTAAGTGGTAAGTTTATTAGCCGACGCTGCGGTGTTTCGATCTGTTAAGTAGATCTTCTTCAGGGCTATTGTTGATATAAGGAAGATTAAAAAAAAATGTTATCACAGAATAATGAGAACTGTGATAGTCCTTGTATATCAATCTGTTCAAAGATGTTTTGAAAGGGAGTTAAAGTTCTTAGAATAATTTGAAAATTGAGAAACGCTGGAAAGATAGACGGTTTGAAATATGACATCAAGTATTCTTCTTTTATGGGGGGGGGGTGAGTGAATGTGTGTGTGCGTATGTATCGAAAAATGACATTGACCATTATATATATATATATATATATATATATATATATATATATGTATATATATATAGAATGAATAGAGAATAAATGAGAAAAGTATTGGCATGAAAAGGTGCTCAATTCTAATAAAGCAGAGCAGATTTATAATCCATAGTAATGGTATTATGGATGATTTGGACTCATGACTTAAAGTTTCATGCTTATGCAGTCCTCTGATGAGTCAATTTGAGGATTGCATAACCAGGAAACTTTAAGTTATGAGACCAAATCATCCATAATACCATTACTATTGATTATATATATATATATATATATATATATATATATATGTGTGTGTGTGTGTGTGTGTGTGTGTGTGTGTAAAAATGAAAAAGGAATTGAATCCGACAATATGAGGAAAAATGAGTAAAGAAAAGAAATGTAAATGGATAAAATGAATTTAATCGATTAATGTGATATCGATTAAATTCATTTTATCCATCTACATATCTTTTCTTTACTCATTTTTCCTCATATGTGTGTGTGTGTGTGTGTGTGTGTGTTGTGTGTGTGTGTGTGTGTGTGTGTGTGTGCGTTTTTTATGTTGAAGTTGGGCGTTATTATGAAGCATCTAAAAATAAGTGAATGAATTCGATGTTATGAAGTATTGGATTGACTTACTTCTCATTATTTGTTATCATAAATTTTCGGGATCGTTAGATACCCTTTTTCAAATGAATGTCGCTCCTGTTCAACGGATCTTTTGTCTTTGAGTTATTGACAGCGGCAGCGTCTGTAAAATATTTATAATAACAGAGTATTTCGATGTCGGCGTTCAGTCCCCTCACGTGAGTTTGTAATTTTAGAATCCATTTAGTTTCTGCTTGTTTTCGAGATTGTGTTGTTGGAAATGCGTGTTCTATTAAAATGCATTTGAGGTGTGTAAGGTTGTGTGGTAGGGTGTTAAAGTGAAGTGCTATTGTACTATGCGGTGATTTGAGCTTTATTGTGGATTTGTGGTTATTTAATCTTAGTCTAAAAGATGTTGATGTTCCTCCCACATATCCGCTGTTTGTGTATTGTGTGCAGTATATGTAATATATGATATTATATATACTAGCAAATATATGCACCCTCCGGGTGCAAGTATTTAAGTTTTAATGTAATAAAATATCGTATTAAATTAGAAACGCTAATGAAACTAAATAAGAAGGCAGATAAAAAGATTTGAAACAGAGGAGGGTATAATCGAAAAATAGAACAACTGAAACTTACTCTTCCATCACTCTCGTCTTTCATTGTTATTTTTTCTAATTTAAGTATTTAGTTAAAATACGAAGTAAAGAATAAAATGACACTTATCTTTTCTTGTTAATGGATTTCATTTAAGATTCATTGAAGAGATTTTTGCTTATATTCATTAAAATAAAATCAAACAGTTAGAAACCAATAATACTAAGCATATATTTATTAAAATTACATTTCTGATATCAATATGCAAATTAGCCTTCCCGTTCACACTGTAAACCGCTATTTTGTTGTATATATAAATACACACAGACAGAAAAACACACAATCTCCATTATAATAAGGTGTATCTATATTATATGTATGTATATATATAATATATATATGCAGTATATGTAATATATGTAATATATATATATATATATATATATATATATATATATAATAAAGATACACATAGGGAGAGGGGGGAATTGGAGGAACAAACTGTGCCTCTACACACTTCTAAGCAGAGAGGCATGTAACTTTTTAAAATATCCCATCTCCCATAGAAACCAGTGGCAATAGTTTGCAACGTTTCTCTTCTTTACCGTTGCAACCCCATCCTTTTATAGTTGAAAACTTTTACTATTTCCCCTCTCACTCCCTCTGTCTCTCTCTCTCTCTCTCTCTCTCTCTTTCTTTGTCTCTCTCTCTCTCTTTCTCTTTCGCTCTCTCTCTCATTCTATTCCTTTCTCTCACTATATTCTCTCTGTCTCTCTTTCTTTCTTTTTCTCTCTCTCTCTCTCCCTTTTTTATATATGTATTTCTCTCTCTTTTTCTCTCTTTCTTTATCTGTCTCTTTCTCTCTCCCTCTCCCTCTCTTAATTCTTCGTCTCTCTCTCTCTCTCTCTCTCTCTCTCTCTCTCTCTCTCTCCATTTCTTTCACTCTTTCTCTCTCTCTCTCTCTCTCTCTCTATCTCATTATATTTCTTTCTCTCATTCTCTTTCTCTGTCTCTTTCTTTCTCTCTCTCTCTCTCTCTCTCCCCCTCTCTCCCTCTCTCTCCCTCCCTCCCTTTCTCTCTATATGTATTTCTATCTCTTTTTCTCCCTTTCTGTGTATATCGTTCTTTCTTTATCTGTCTCTTTCTCTCTCCTCTCTTAATTCTTCGTCCTCTCTCTCTTTCTTTCTCTTTCGCTCTCTCTCTCTCTCTCTCTCTCTCTCTCTCTCTCTCTCTCTCTCTCCCTATTTCTTTCTCTCTCTGTCTTTTCTCTCTGTCTCTTTCTCTCTCCCTTTCTCTCTATAAGTATTTCACTCTTCTTCTGTGTATATCGTTCTTTCTTTATCTTTTCGCTTCTCTTTTCTCTCCCTCCTCTTCTCTCTCTCCTCTCTCTCTCTCTCTCCTCTCTCTCTCTCTCTCTCTCTCTTTAATTCTTTCGCTCCCTCTCTGTCTCTGTCTCTCTCTTCCTTTCTCTCTATACGTATTTCTCTCTTCTTTCTGTGTATATCGTTCTTTCTTTATCTTTCTCTTTATCACTCTCTATCTTTAATTATTTTTCTCTCTCTTTCTTTCACTTTTGCTCTCTTCTCTCTCTCTCTCTCTCTCTCTCTCTTCTCTCTCTATTTTCTTTCTCTTCTCCTCCCTTTTCTCTCTAAGTATTTCTCTCTCTCTCCTCTCTCTCTCCTCTCTCTCTCTTCTCCCTCCCTTTTCTTTCTGTGTATATCGTCTTTCTTTTATCTTTCGCTTTCTCTTTCTCTTTCTCTCCCTCCCCCCTCTCTCTCTCTTTCTCTCTCATTTCTTTCTCTCTCTCTCCCTTCCCTTTCTCTCTATGTATTTCTTTCTCTCTTCCCTCCCTCTCCTCTCTCTCTTCTCCCTCTCTCTCTCTCTCTTTCTCTCTCTCCTCCCTTTTCCTCTATGTATTTCTTTTCCCTCTCAGTTCTCTCTCTCCTCTTCTCTCTCTCTCTTCCTCTCTCTCTCTTTTTTCTTTCTCTCTTCTGTCTTTCTTTCTGTCTCTTTCTCTCTCCTTTTCTCTCTATAAGTATTTCACTCTCTTTCTGTGTATATCGTTCTTTCTTTATCTTTCGCTTTCTCTTCTCTCCCCCTCTCTCTTCTTTCTCTCTCTCCTCCTTTTTTCCTAAATG
>CM042159.1:90369009-90378186 GCA_023376005.1 Doryteuthis pealeii | reverse complement strand
TATATAAAAAATTATTTTATAACTTATTTATATTTATATAAATTATAGTTTATTTTATATATATATTATTATATTATACATTATATATTAATATTAATAGTTATAAATATAAAAATTCATTTTTTTCCTTATTTATTTTTTCTAAATTTCCAATTAGCATAATATCAACTGTCTGCTCTTATATTCGCAGTTATCCTTATCTCTACCCACCCCTCCTGACTCTCTCTCCCTCCTCTCCTCTCTCTACTTCTCTCTCTCTTCTCTTCTCTTCTCTCTCTCTCTCTCTCTCTCTCCTCTCTCTCTCTCTCTCTCTCTCTCTCTCTCTCTCTCTCTCTCTCTCTCTCTGTCTCTCTCTCTCTCTCTTTCTCTGTCTGGTCTGTCTCTCTCTCTCTCTTTCTCTGTCTGTCTCTCTCTCTCTCTCTCTCTCTCTCTTTCTCTGTCTGTCTGTCTCTCTCTCTCTCTCTCTCTTTCTCTGTCTGTCTGTCTGTCCTCTCTGCTGTCTCTCTCTCTCTCTCTCTCTCTATATATATATATATATAATATATATATATATATATACATCAATTTATCTCTTTTCTGTTCTTTTTTTCTTTCTGTTTTTACATGTTTTTCTCTTTTTTTAATTTTACATTATTCATTTATTTATTTTGTGAAGTGAGATACGAAGAATTCAAGAGATTTCTCTTTCTCTTTTTTTTTTCATTCTCTATTTCACTGATTTATTATTATCATTATTTTCATTTTGTTTTTCTTGTGTTTTTCACACCCGCCTTAGCCTGGTTCACTGGAGGCTGAGGGACAGCAAGTCTTCCCAGGTCTCTAGGATTCTTCTGAGTATTCTAGACGATCTTAATAATGCTGTATTCATTTAGTTGTTTATTTCTTACACCTAATTTTAAATTGTTTTAATTCCATATTTCTTTTCTTTTTCTAACCGGCAGCACATTCATTTATTCCTCTCTGTCTCTGTCTCTGTCTCTGTCTGTCTCTCTCTCTCTCTCTCTCTCTCTCTCTCTCTCTCTATTCCCAAGTTTTTCGTACACTAAAATGCATTTAGTGCTTAAAAAACGGAAGAAATATCCAAAACCTCCATTTAGCAAGAAACCCTAAAAGACACAAAAGTGGCATTTACCATGTAAGGCCGGAAGTGACGTAGGCGTCACGTGTTTTTTGTTTTTTGTTTTTTCTTAACTTTCACTTTTTTCCTTTTTTTCCCTTCCTTTTTTTTTCCAGCCATCTCAGTTGCACACACAGTGTCTGTGATCGACCATTCCTTTCGCCATCTGTCCATAACCAGTGGTGACAGGACTCTCTTAAGAGATTTCACTTCTTCTTGGCCAACAATACAACAACAACAAAAAACGCAACTTGGGGAGAGGGTTAAAGGAGAATAATCCAGTCTTCTTTTTCTGCTTGGCTGAATTCTGTAACGTGAAAGCAAAGAAAATTCTTTTCACTTGACGAAAAAAAAAAGAAAAAGCTTAAAAACTGTTTTAGAATCCATTAGATTAAGTGATTTCATGAATTAATATCGGGGGTTAAGAAACGAAATTAAAATGTTAGAAAAGGGTGAAAAAAAAAAAAAATGAAAGGTTCATGATGCTCGTGGAACTAACACTTTTTTCATTCAGTATTTTTGAGTCTCTCGAAGTTTACCTCTTTTAGAATCTTTGTCGCCATTGTAGAGGTTCAGTTGTTCTGTTTTTCAAAGAATGCAGTTGATAATTCTACCCCATAGGTTTCCTTGTTATATATACTAGCAAATATATGCCCCCCCGGGTGCAAGTATTTAAGTTTTAATGTAATAAAATATCGTATTAAATTAGAAAGTCTAATAAGAATGCAGATAAAAAGATTTGAAACAAAAGAAAAATAGAAATGAAACTTACTCTTCCATCACTCCCGTCTTTCATTGCTGAATTTTACTTATTTTACTATTTAGTTAAATTAGGAAATAAAGAATAAAATGACAGTTATTTTTTCTTGTTAATGGATTTCATTTAAGATTCATTGAAGAGATTTTTGCTTATATTCATTAAAATAAAACCAAACAGTTAGAAATCAATAATTCTAAGCACATATCTAATAAAATCACATTTTTAATATCAATATGCAAATTAGCCTTCCCGTCACACTGCAAACCACTATTTTTTGTATATATAAATACAATAGCATGTCATTAGTATGTAGATATGGACAACACTAATGAAAAGGTGAAGCAATTTTTATTAATAATTGAGGTTTAAATATAAATAAAATCATGAAGAATGTGATGAAAATAACTATGTTAATTGTGACTCGATTAGTAATATAGTTTCGGTTACAGACAGAAAAACACACAATCTCCATTATAATAAGATATGTCCAATTCCTTAGTGTTCTTAGTGATATATATATATAAGTTCAAGCATGTAGTGTTCCTGGTAATATTGAAATATATATGTCCAATTCGGTAGTGCTCCTTATATATATATATATATATATATATATATATATATATATATATATAGAGAGAGAGAGAGAGAGAGAGAGAGAGAGAGAGAGAAATAGAGAGAGAAAGGATATGAAAACACACAATGCTGTTAAAATCAAAATATTTTATATCATATTCATAGCTAATATTGAACAATATTTCGATTGATAAAAATCAGCTTCAGAGCTTTTTTTTTAATCCGGACTCATCGAGAGAGAAGCAGAAAATAATTTAAATTTCAAAACGAAAAATTATTTTCTGCTTCTCTCTCGATGAGTCCCGATTAAAAACAAGCTCTGAAGATGATTTTCATATCCTTTTATCCATACTTATACCGTCGGGTTCATTTCTGTACTCTTAATATATATTATATATATATATATATATATATATATATATATATATATATGTCCAAGTCTGTTATTTTCTTTGTAAATATATAAGTTCAAGTCTGTAGTGTTCCTTGTAATATATATAATATTAGTTATGTAGTGCTCTTTGTATATATATATATATATATATATATATATATATATATCTTATTATAATGGAGATTGTAGGTTTGTTTGTATGTAACCGAAACTATATTATTATACAAGTCACAATTCCCTTTGTTATTTACATCACATTTACCATGATTTTATTTTTATTTATACCTCAATTATTAATAAAATTGTTTTACAATACTTATAATGTTGACCATGACTACATACTATTAATATGCAATTGTATTTATATATACAACAAAATAGCGGTATACAGTATGAATGGGAAGGCTAATTTGCATATTGATCTTAAAAATTTTGATTTTAATAAATATATGCTTAGTATTATTGATTTCTAATTGTTTGGTTTTATCTTATTGAATATGAGCAAAAATCTCTTCAATAAATCTTAAAAGAAATCCCTTAACAAGAAGAAATAACTAATATTATTCTTTACTTCCTATTTTAACTAAACAGTTAAATTAGGAAAATTTACCAATGAAAGACGGGAGTAACGGAAAATGATGGAAGAGTTAATTTCAAAGTTGTTCTATTTTTCAATCATACCCCCTCTGTTCCAAATATTCTTATCTGAATTCTTATTCAGTTTCATTAGCCTTTCTAATTTAATATGATATTTTATTATATTAAAACTTAAATACTTGCACCCGGAGGGTGCATATATTTGCTAGTATATATAATTGTATTATGGATGATTTGGACTCATAACTTTAAGTTTCATGGTTATGCAGTCCTCAGATGAGTCATATGGTTGAGATTTTAAAAACCAGTAGTTTTTTAGCGTTTTCACGCGATGGGATGATATAAAGCTAAAAATTGTTTTTTTTTAAACTGTGGCTTGTTTAACGGTTATGCGACGTGGATCATGTTCACGTGATATAATGTTATGACGTTAAATCTGAGTTTTAAAAAATGATAAAACAAACTTGCTTTGGTTTTAATGCCACGCGGTTTTCAGATTAATTTTTTTC
Organism: Doryteuthis pealeii; assembly: GCA_023376005.1. Lineage (NCBI taxonomy): Eukaryota > Metazoa > Mollusca > Cephalopoda > Myopsida > Loliginidae > Doryteuthis > Doryteuthis pealeii. The sequence goes on along the minus strand of CM042159.1, from coordinate 90,374,236 downwards.
TATAAATAAAAGGAGTGCGAAAATTAAGGGATCAATTAGGATCAGGTAGTAAGTGGCACAGTAAAAATGTGTTCAAATATATATATATAGTGTTCCTTGTAATATATATATATATATATATATATATATATAATATATATATATATATATATATATATATATATAGGTCCGATTCTGTAGTGTTCCTTGCAAAATGTACAAGTCCAAATCTGTAGTATTTCTCTGGTGTTAATCCAAATGATGGGTCTGCCAGTAAAAATTCCAATCGATAATTGGTTTGATGAAAATTGAAAACGATCTTAAATGCTTTCTGTCGTCTTCTCTCATAAGATAAATATTACCTAAAGTGTCTGCTGATGGTGGGTAAGTTCATAAATAAAAGTAACGATTTTGCGTACATCTTGTACTTTGCTAATTAATAGTTTAGTCTTGTTGTGCAACAAGACTTTTTACTATCTTAGACTTTACGACTTTTTATCCTCATTATTGCTACTAGCAACAATAAAACACCCTCCGAGTGGACTAAAAATTAATTTTTAAAAGATATTGTCTGAGGGGAGGCAGTTCAAAATTCGATGTCTTAGGGTTTTTATCATAAGTAAGCAAATCCATTAAATTTATTAAAGGATTAAAAAAAAAAATAGCAATTTGAAATGGAAACTTAGTCCTGTCCCCCCCCCCCAAATAATATTTTGCGTACATCTATTAATTATTAATCAAACAATTATTTTGAATATTTTGCACATGAATTTTACACAAAATCGTAGGTATTTATTTATTTGTAAACTTTTAGTTAACTTATTGTGACTGAAAAAGGGGTGAGATTAAAAAATATTTATAAAGTAATACAATTTTCTAATTAATTTCATAGTTTATATATTTTGTTTATCTTATTATAATGGAGGTTGTGTGTTTTTCTGTCTGTAACCGAAACTATATTCCTACTCAAGTCACAGTTTCCTTAGTTATTGACATCACATTCTCCACGATATTAATTTTATTTAAATCTCGATTATTAATAAAATTGTTGTATATTATTAATACTGTTAACCATATCTACATATTTAGCAACATGCAATTATATTTATATATACAACAAAAAGCGGTTTATTGTGTGAACGGGAAGGCTAATTTGCATATTGATATTAAAAAATGTGATTTTATTAAATATGTGCTTAGTATTATTGATTTCTAACTGTTTGTTTTTTATTTTAATGAATATAAGCAAAAATCTCTCTTCAATGAATCTTAAATGAAATCCATTAACAAGAAAAAAATAACTGTCATTTATTCTTTATTCCTAATTTAACTAAATAGTTAAATAAGTAAAATTCAGCAATGAAAGAAGGGAGTGATGGAAGAATAAGTTTCATTTCTATTTTTCTATTATACCCCCACTCTGTTACATATCTTTTTGTCTGCCTCTAATTTAATACGATATTTCATTACATTAAAACTTAAATACTTGCACCCGGAGGGTGCATATATTTGCTAGTTTAAATAATATATAGTTTATTTATTACAATTGAAAGGATTCAAACATTGAATTATCAAAAATAGCTTATATCTATTTTATTATTAATAATTGTTATTTATTCTATGTATTGGCGACTTTGGTAATTGTGACGTAGACAGTGACGTAATTTTTGTAACAGACAAAAACCGAAAGCGAATCTCCATTATTAATAGAATATATATACAATATTTCGGCTGATTTGCACCCGGCCTTCAATAGGTGTCGCTTGTGGAACTCGGGAATCTACTTGTAAAAGTTTCCTTCATTTCGTAATCGGGAGACTTCTTGGAACTTCGAACCTTTTTTCGAACTGGGGAGCCTTCAAGTCGTCATCGGGATCGTTCATGAAACTTCAAACCGAACTCTTTTCCTAATTCATTGAGGTAGATTTTTCTTATTCCGTTAACCATGACCGGGTACAAATGTTAAATTATGTTATTTTTTGGTCGTAGTCAGGATTGAACTCACAACCCCCGAAAAACAAAAGAAAAGGTCTAGGGTGTTCGTAAAACTAACACATTTTTGATTAAGTGTTTTAGAATCCCTCGAATTTTACTTCTGTTAGAACATCTATCGCCATAATATATAGTTTATTTATTACAATTGAAAGGATTCAAACATTGAATTATCAAAAATAGCTTATATCTATTTTATTATTAATAATTGTTCTTTATTCTATGTATTGGCGACTTTGGTAATTGTGACGTAGACAGTGACGTAATTTTTATATAATATATAGTTGGTTCAGTTGTTCATAGAATCCAGTTGGTAATCCATGCTCGTATGTTTCCCTGTTAAAAGACAAAGTCGGTTGTGTTCCTTGTGTTAAGTATCTGGCCGCCATCCTTGGCCAGTTGTAAAGAACTTAAAGTAAATAAGTAAGTCCCGAGTTATAGAATCCTTTGGTAAGTGTATAAGTCCTGTGATATAGAATCCTTCGGTAAGTGAATAAGTCCTGTGATATAGAATCCTTCGGTAAGTGAATAAGTCCTGTGATATAGAATCCTTAGGTCCGTCGTCCAAGAAGATCCAAGTAGATGTGAGTAGCTAAGATTAGAATCAGCCAGTATAGATAATAATAACAGCAGCAGAGCACTGCCAGTGATTGGTCAATAGGTTGGTCACGTGTTTATCGGCGAGTCTATAAGTACAAGTAGCCATCTGGCACACACCTTATATCGGAAAAAAACCAAAACCTTGTAATATATATACGAAGTATATCAGAAAAGTTCCAGGGCTGGTGTCACAAAAGATCATTTTAAACTCAAACGACAAACTACAAGTTATCCCGTTCAAAGTAATCCCCCTTCAATCTGATACACTTTCCTATCCTTCTCTTCCCCGCTTGCATGCACTCCTAGAAGAATTCTTCCAGGATTCTCCGTAGCTCTGTCGTCACTGCCTTTTTGATGTGCACATCCTCAAAACGGGTCCCCTTAATATATATATATATATATATATTATAATATATATATATATATATATATATATATATAGGTCCGATTCTGTAGTGTTCCTTGCAAAATGTACAAGTCCAAATCTGTAGTATTTCTCTGGTGTTAATCCAAATGATGGGTCTGCCAGTAAAAATTCCAATCGATAATTGGTTTGATGAAAATTGAAAACGATCTTAAATGCTTTCTGTTGAGCTTGGGAAAGAGGAAAAATCCCATGATGCCGGGTCGGGCGAATAGGGAGGTTGCTCTAGCACAGTGATTTTCTTCTGGGCTATGAACTCTCGGATACTCAGGACAGTGTGGGCAAGTGTGTTGTCAGGGTGAAGCACCCACGAGTTGTCTTGCCACATCTCTCGCCTCTTCTCGCGCACTGAATGAAGCAATCGTCGCAGTATCTCTTTGTCGACATGCTGGTTGATCATCTGGCCTTGTGGCAAGAACTCGCAGTGGATGATGCCCCTCACATCGAAGTTTTCTGACATGCTGAAACTTTTCTTATATTAGTGGAACTTTTTTTACATACCCTGTAAGTACTCCAGCTGATCAACGAACGCTTTGAAATTAATTCTGTGTGTACCTCATGAGGTCTAATTGCTAGATTAGAAGACCATTATTAGTGAGTTCGATTCTCACTGGGTGTCCAATATGTCTGGCCTTGTGCCATATCTAAGCTAAGCATAGTAAATAGGACACTTCATGTGGTGTAATGGTTAGCAAGCTAGATTAGTAGACCATTATTAGTGAGTTGGATTCTCACTGGGTGGCCCATATATCTAGCCTTGTCGCAATTAAGCTAAGCTTAGTAAATAACAATAAATTCATTCCAAATACCCATTTCCCTAGTTTCACGGCGAGGAGGGTTTCAGTTGGGGAGGGGTTTCAATCTCAGCTTATAACATTTGAGTTATCGTTGCCTATACCGCCCCCCCCCCTGTTTTAGGGATCATTTGAGCTTCTCTGGCCCTAGAATGGAATTCGGGGCGGAGGGGGGCGGTGATCAAGTGGTCTTTTGTCTCAAGTACATCAATTAACACTTGAACTTATTTCCGCGTGAAAGAATCACTCGAATAACCCACTCAGAAGAAGAAAAAAAAAAGCGGTTAATACTCAGAGGGGGGGGGCGGGGTCTGCTCAAAATTCTAATTAGGGAGCGTAGTGATATTGCAGAAGAAAATCATAAAATAATGAATTAAGTATAGATTAGAAAAAGGAATTAAAGGGGTTAGAAAGTCTCCGGGTTCTAAGGGGGTTAAAAAACTCCATCATCATCATCATCCTCGTCATCATTATCGGATCGTGCTCTTAGCACGGATTTCCATGAATTTCACTTGCCAGGCGGACAAATAAATTAAATGGGTTAGAGAGGTTTCAGGTTCTGAGGGGGTTAAAAATTCCAGTCATCATCATCATCGTCGTCATCATCGTGCTCTTAGCACGGATTTCCATGAATTTCACTTGCCAGGCGGGACAAATAAATTAAATTGGTTAGAGAGGTTTCAGGTTCTGAGGGGGTTTAAAATTCCACCGTCATCATCATCATCGTCGTCATCATTATCGGATCGTGCTCTTAGCACGGATTTCCATGACTTTCACTTGTCAGGCTAGACATATAAATTAAAGAGGTTAAAGAGGCTCCATCTTGTGGTGACTGAATTAATCAATTTACAACATTTAAAATCTGGAATGAAGTTTTATTACTTTTTTACAGGAATAGAAATAATAGAGTCAACGCGCAGTTCTCTAACAGTATGACAAGCTACTCGAATTGTAGTTTTCCCTTGCCAAAAAGGCTAGACGGCCAAATGGCTGGTCCTGTCAAGCCCTAGCTACTATATGATTTTCCCAACCCTATTGCCCCTAGGACAAGTCCAAAACCAACCAACCAAATTAGGAAAAGAGAGGGGGTAGGAAAAAGTGGCGTTTGTTCAAAATGCTAATTAGGGGGCGTAGTGATATAGCAGAAAAAAATCCTAAAATAACGAATTAAGCATTGTTAGAAATTTTGTTGGATTTTGCGGCATGTCAACTCTTCTTGGGCTATTTTATTCCGTAGACGTTTTGTACTATTTATTCTTGGTGGGTGTTGATTTTTGTCAATTTATTTTCTTCTATTAAACCTATACTTAAAAAGACAAACATTGTAGGACAAAAGAGGAAACTATTGTGTTGTTGCTTTTTTTATTACGCTGAACTTGCGAATAGTTAGAAATATTTCTGGTTGGTTGGTTGGTTGGTTGGTTGGTTGAATGGTAGT
>CM042159.1:90344009-90364009 GCA_023376005.1 Doryteuthis pealeii | reverse complement strand
CACACTGTAAACCGTTATTTTGTTATATATATAAATATAATTGCATGTTGTCAGTATGTAGACATAGTTAATAGTATTAATAATGTAAGACAATTTTATTAATAATTGAGGTTTAGATAAAAATAAAATCATAGAGAATGTGATGTCAATAACTAAGAGAATTGTGACTTGAGTAGGAATATAGTTTCGGTTACAGACAGAAAAACACACAATCTCCATTATAATAAGATATATAATATATATATATATATATATATATATATATATATATATATGTGTGTGTGTGTGTGTGTGTGATTCCAGTCTCATTTACATTAGTCTGAACAAAGAAAAAAGCGGTTATGTCAACCGTATTCATTGAATATTAACTCTTTGTTTCACTAGTCATTCATGCTTAATAAAACAATACATTTATTATTTTTCATAACCTTGATTATATATATATATATATATATATATATATATATATATATATATATAACAAAGGAGTGTAAAAAAAAAAAGCATTTGCATAGAATGAGTGCTCAATGCTATAACAGCTGACCTAGTATCAAACGTAAAATGACAAAATTATGCATACTCTATTTCCGTTCCTCACCGGTATATATATATATATATATATATATATATATATATATATATATATATATATCGCCGTCCGAATATTATTAAGATAGCGTTGTCATGGAGTCAATTTAAGCTTGATATGTGTGTACTCCATATCTCCGCTGTACTAACTTATATACATATATATGTGTATATATATATATATGACTTCAGTTTTTTTCCCCATATACTGGATTTTCCATTTTCCCACACAGTCTTTATAGCTGGTCAAAGGGCGAAGGTTCACCGGAAATATCGGAATCAATGAAACCAGAGACAGAACAACAGCTGGATATTAAAATTATCCTTTTTTCGTTCTTTTTTGTTTTTGTTCTGTTTTTTCCATACTTCATAATACACAAAATAACAACGTTCCCAAGAACAAAGTTCATGCACAATACATTTTAGGGCCGGTTTGCTCAGTCTGTAGAGCGTTTGGCTAAGAATCACAAGGTTCCTGGTTCGATACCGGTCCTCGCCAGCGTATTCATAACTATATTAGATTTGAAATGGGAAATATAATTATTTTTGGGTTTTACTATTAGATGCAGTTTAGTGTCGTTACCCATGCCACGATGTTTTAGGGGGGGGATATTACACTTTTGCAGGGTATCGGATTAGCTCAGTCGGTAGAGCGTTCGGCTAGAAACCACAAGGTTCTTAGTTCGATACAGGCGCTCGCCAACTCAGCGTATGAGTAGCACAGGGATCTGTGCGGTAAAATAAGAAGCTGGTAGTAGGTGTGGCGCCCCACCTCAGATGCAAAAATAATCTCCTTGGTCTAGCGCTATTAAAAAGAGGATAGACTCCCTCGCTGTCTGGCTGATACCGACGACTTTACTTTTTTACTTATATGAATATCTATTTCATATATGAGTGACTATTTTTTCATTATCACCACATAAACTACATTTGCTATGATCCTGTGTATTAATAATTTTAGCTTTGATATAATTGGTTCTTGAGACATTATTTTATGCCACTATTAATAGTTTCGCTCCTCAGGTGTCCTCTTCTTAGCCACATCCATTACTTTGTTTGTCTCTTGAAGTATCATTATCAAGAGCTGTACTTTCATTTCCGAGGATTTGGTGAATGTTGAAATGGTATCATTTACAATCGCTATCACAGTTACCTTCATGTTCCACAGCCTTTTCAGCCCTCTGGCAAGATCCAGGTATTTGTTTATTTTTTTGATTTCTATTATTTTCACTCTAGAACATGTTCTAGTTTGTGCATTATACTATCAATATAAGATTAAGTTGCACAGTTACCAGTGGATACCCTTTCCTACCCAGCCATGTCTATTTTTGTGGCATCTCCGACAAAAATATCTTCTTGGTAAACAGGAAAAGAAACATGGGATGAATATATGTGTGTGTATGCGTCTGGGTGTGCCTTTGTGTATGTCTGTGTGTATGTGTCTGTGTTTGTGACTGTGTGTGTATGAGAGAGAGAGAGAGAGAGGGAGAGAAAGAGAGAGAGAGAGAAACAGAAATACGCAACATAGTAATTTACATATATATATATATATATATATATATATATATATATATATATATATATATATATATATATATATATATATATATGTTCAAATGTAAGGCTATAATATATATATATATATGTGTGTGTGTGTGTGTGTTCAAATGTATATATATATATATATATATATATATATATATATATATATATATTATATATATATATATATATATATATATATATATATATATATATATATATATATATATATATGTATATATATATATATATATATATATATATATATATATATATATATATATATATTCCTGTATAATCATATGCCTATAATGTTTGTGCGTAACTGTATACTTGAGGTTTATTTACATGCCCAGACACACCCAGAGAAACATTTAAATTGCTCGCATTATATATAATATATATATATATATATATATATATATATATATATATATATATATATATATATATATATAGTTTACGTGGAATCACACGTTTTATTTATTTTATCTTAATTAGATCAAATGAGTAGTTCGTCAATGGCTCCGAATATAGTTGCCTTCCTGATAGCCTTTTTATATACATGTCTATTACAGATGGGCTATGTCGAAAATGGAAAGTCAGTCTATACGGTGTGCGGAAATATATATATATATATATATATATATATATATATATATATATATATTTAAAAAAATGCCGTCCCTTTTTTTAAAGAAAAAAGAAAAAAAAAGCGAAATGAGTGTCAGTTCGCTTGAACCACTGTGAATAGAAAGACTCAATCGGTTTTCGTTATCAGACAATTAGTCATTCAAAACGACGACGATGGCTGAAGTGAAGACAGAGAGGAGGGGGGGGCGGTGGTAGTTGGGAGGGAGGGGGAGGGAATGGGGGCGTGCTGGGTCGTGCCAGGAAAAGGGAGATTTTTATCACTTGGTAGGAATGTGGTAATGAGAGATGAGAATTGAACGAGAGGATGAAGGAAATGAAGAAGAAGAAGAAGAAGAAGAAGAAGAAGAAGAAGAAGAAGAAGAAGAAGAAGAAGAAGGAAAGAAGAAAAGAAGAAGAAAGAAAAAAGAAGAAGAAGAAAAATAGAAATTGAGGGAAGAAGAAGAAGAAGAAATACAATGAAGAAGAAAAGAAGAAGAAGAAGAAGAAAAAAAGAAGAAGAAGAAGAAGAAGAAAAGAAGAAGAAGAAGAAGAAGAAATATAAGGGAAGAAGAAGAAGAAGCAAGACAAGGGAGGAAGAAGAAGAAATACAAGAAGAAGAAGAAGAAGAAGAAGAAGAAGAAGAGAAGAAGGGAAGAAGAAAGAAGCAAGACAAGGGAGAAGAAGAAGAAATACAGAAGAAGAAGAAAGAAGAAGAAGAAGAAGAAGAAGAAGAAGAAGAAGAAGAAGAAGAAGAGGAAGAAGAAGAAGAATACAAGGAAAGAAGAAGAAGAAGAAGAAGAAGAAATACAAGGAAGAAGAAGAAGAAGAAGAAGAAGAAGAAGAAGAAGAAGAAGAAGAAGAAATACAAGGGAAGAAGAAGAAGAAGAAGAAGAAGAAGAAGAAGAAGAAGAAAGAAGAAGAATACAAGAGATGGGTGTTTTCTGTTGCTAATAATAATAATAATAATAATAATAATAATATGCACAAACATGGAACTCCGACGGATGGACAAATGGACAAAGAAACTTTATGACAATGCACTAGGCATTACACCCGAGGGAAGACATAGACAGATTATATGTAGCAAGAAAAGACAGGGTAAGAGACTTACCAGCATTGAAGACTGCGTAGATGCGACAATTCGTGCTCTCGAAGAATACACTAAAAAGAGCCGAGAATCACAAATTGCAGCAGGTAGAAGGAGCAATCACATGTGGACGAGCACAAATGTAAACAAAAAAAAAAAAAAGAGATGGCACATCAGAAGACATGGGCATGGCTAAGCCGTCGGCGGTGCTTAGAATACGCAGGATGTTAAAATCTAAGTAAAGTCGTCGGGGTGGCCTAAAGTAGGTATCAGCCAATCAGCGAGAGAGTCTACCCCCTTTTCACTAGCGCTAGACCAAGGGGATTCTTTTTGCATCTGAGGTGGGGCGCCACACCTACTACCAGCTTCTTATTTTACCGCACAGATCCCTGTGCTACTCATACGCTGAGTTGGCGAGCGCCTGTATCGAACTAAGAACCTTGTGGTTTCTAGCCGAACGCTCTACCGACTGAGCTAATCCGATACCCTGCAAAAGTGTAATATTCCACACGCCTAAAACATCGTGGCATGGGTAACGACACTAAAAGTTATTCTATTATTACTATTATTCTATTATAATAAATTATAAATAATATATATAATATAAATATAATATAATATAATATAATTATAAATTATAAATAATAAATATAAAAATAATTATATAATATATATAATATAAAAATATATAATATATAAAATATAAAATATAAAATATAAAATATATATATATATATAATATATATATAATATATAAATATATATAATATATAATATATAAAATATAAAATATAATAATATATATAAAATATATAATATATAATATATAAAATAATATAAAAATATGAATATAAAATATGAATATAAAATATGAATATAAAATATATAATATACACAAATATAAAATATAAAATATAAATATATATAATATATAAAATATATAATATATAAAATATAAAATATATAATATATAAAATATAAAATATATAATATATATAAAATATGAATATAAAATATATAATATATAATATATATAATATAAAAATAATTATAAATTATAAATAATATATATAATATAATATAATATATCTATATATAATGGAGATAGACTGCATTCTTGTCTGAAGCCGAAACTCCGTCACAGCTGACGTCAGATATTCCAAACTAAATTCTAGCGTTTATCAATGAGAACCTAATTTGTAATCAATTTGTGTTATACATAATATTAAAGGAACAAATTGCTTTATATACAAGTATTAAGATGCGTTTGTAATATTTGCTGGTTTGTAATATTTGCATAGCCAATTTTCAACGAATCTTTTAATAAATGCATGTTTAGTTCTAAACAGTTTCTAATTGATATTTTAATTTTTATTTGTATTTATAATTATTTCATGTATAAGTTTTGCGAGAAATTAATTTAAAAATAAAGATACAGCCACTAATTTCAATCTTACTTAAATTATTAGTTATGGTCTTTTGTCCGTGACTACTCCCGTTTTCGTTGCGGTAAAAAAAAAAATATATTTTTAAAGTTTTAATAGAGTTAATTTTTAATGAAAAAATTTATAGATAAAATTTATTTTTAATTTTCGCGGCACCTTCACAAATATAACAAGTATTTTTTATTTCAAATTATTTTATTTCTATTAGGAATTTTTAAAAAATAGATAAAATTTATAGATAAAATTTATTTTTAATTTTCGCGGCACCTTCACAAATATAACAAGTATTTTTTATTTCAAATTTTATTATTCCTATTAGGAATTTAAAAAAAATGTTTACATTTATTTTTAATTCAAAATTTGTTTACGGTTATTCCATATTACTAATATTAAAATTAAAATAACAACCAGTTCTGAGCGATGCTTTTCCGCTAAATATGATGACCCTGATTTATTTAGAAATTAAGAAATATCTTTTAATTTTAATTTGTCATAAATTCCCTTACAGAAACAGACGACAAAAAACAAAAAAAAAATGATTTTACGTGTTTGTTTTTTTAACACTTAGCGCTTCTTTCTTAAACTAAAAATTAATCTTTATTTTTTATCATAATTGACGCAATACTTTTAAAATTCATTATTCAACAATGTTTAACCGAAGTTCGGTTTGTATAAACAAAAGCGGTGATAAAAAAAAAAAAGTCCCCTACCTAATCGATTTAGGTCGGGGAATAACAATAACAAATGATACAAACACCATGAAAAAATTTATAGACAAAATTTATTTTTAATTTTCGCGGCACCTTCACAAATATAACAAGTATTTTTTATTTCAAATTTTATTATTCCTATTAGGAATTAAAAAAAGATGTTTACTTTTATTTTTAATTCAAAATTTGTTTACGGTTATTTCATATTACTAATGTTATTTTTCATCATTTATTTAAATTAATTGTAGCGAGAAATTAATAGTATTTTGTTCAATGTTTAAACAATGTTTAAACAATACACATTCATCAATAAGAGGATTACTATTCTGTATTAGATGATTGAAAATAGCATTTTACTTCGAGTTTATATAAATTTTGTTTTGTTTTTAAAAATTAAATAAATAAAATTATTCGTCGGACTTGAGCATCTGAAACCCTCCATCTAAAATTTTTTAAATCTTTTTTATTTTTCTTCAATGGATTATTATCGATTACACACCAATCTATCAGATTGTAAAAAAAAAATTCAAAAAAGTTATTTATTTTTCGAGTTTTCAGGGGTGCTCAGTTCCCCGTATAAGTTTATTGTAAATCGATCCCCCATATCGGAACCGCTAAAAAATTTTTTTTTTTTTTTTTTTTTTCCTTCAATGGATTGTTATCGATTACACACCAATCTATCAGATTGTAAAAAAAAAAAAGCGCCTGATTCAAAAATAAAGAACTTTTTAGTTCTTTATTTTTTGAGTTTTCAGGGGTGCTCATTTCCCCGTATAAGTTTATAGTAAATCGCTCCCCCTATATCGGAACCGCTCTACCTTAACAGTTGGGCTGAATTTGCACAAAGGTGTCAAAATTAAGGTGACATTGAAAAAAACAGAACCCACAAATTTTGTAATAAAACTGTTAATTGTAACTAGGGGGGTTTAGGGTTAGGATTTGAGGTTAGGGTTGGTGTTGGGGTTTAAGGTTAGTTTAATGGGAAAATAAATAAATAATTTGGGTTCTGTTTTTTCTGGGCCACCCTAACTTTGACATGTTTGCGCCAGTTTCCTTTCGAGCGGTTCTGATATGGGGCAGCGATTTACTATAAACTTATATGTCGGCATGAGCACCCTGAAAACTCAAAAAATAAAGAACATTTAAGAATTTTTTAAAAAACCTGATAGATTGGTGTGTAATCGATAATAATCCATTGAAGGAAAACAATAAAATAAATAAATGAATAAATTTTGTAGCGGTTCTGATATGGGGGATCGATTTACGATAAACTTATATGGGGAACTGAGCACCGTGAAAAATAAATAACTTTTTTGAATTTTTTGTTCTTTTACAATCTGATAGATTGGTGTGCAATTGATAATAATCCATTAAAAGAAAGAAAAAAAAATTAAAAACAAAAATTTTAGATTTGGGGTTTCCAGATGCTCAGATCTGCCAATTATTCAATTTAATGCTTACTTTAATGGATATAAAATTTATTAAATCTCTAAGAAAATGAATTAAGAGTGTAACAACATATATTATATTCATTAATTTATTGTACAAACATTTTTACATAAACTAGCAAAAAATGCCATCTGGGCGGTTATAAAAATTAATTTTTGAAAGATATTGTCTGAGTTAAAATTTCCATATAAGAGGGTTTGTATTATCGGTAAAATCATCAAAATTATTAAAGGAGTAAAGAAAAATGAAACCATTTGAAATGGAAACTTACTTCTGTCCCCTCAAATCAAAATGTTGCATGCATCTATTGATTATTAATCAAATAATATTTTTATCAATGACAGTGTTTTGATGTAAGCAGTGACATAGTTTTAGTTGATACTGAATCTATTATCAAAAGATTTTATTTATTGAAAAAACTTTTTTACAAAATTCATATTTTTACATAAGTGTACCAAACAAAATTTAGTTGAAAATAAATCTATAAATTAGATATTTTTATTTACTCCAATTAAAAAAAAAAATAATATTAAATATTATTTAGCATTTAAAAATTGATTTAAGTATCATTACTCTATTTTATTTTATGTAATATTTATTTACACTAAAACTAAATGTTTGTTAAATGTAAAATAAATAAGGTGAATGTTTATTTTTTTTATTTCAAAATTTTTAGAAATAATCAAAACAATAAAAAATCATTTTGTATAGTTGATTGTTTTATTCATTGATAAACCAAATTTAATTTTATCATTAAATATTATTTCAGGAAAAACTTTGGTGTAGAAAGTTAACTTTCCTAATTTCTATTTCAAATTGTTTATTTTTTACTCCTTTAATGAATTCAATGATTTTAATTAATAAAATCATTAAATGTTGAATGTCCTTTTAAAGTTTTTGGCATATTTTGGCATTGTTGTTTTTTATTACTTTATTTGATTTATTAATTTTACAGCAACATAGTTTTAGTTACAGACAAATTGATACTGAATCTCTTATCAAAAGATTTTATTTATTGAAGAAAATCTTTTAAGAATTTATCTTTTTACAGAATTTTACCAAATAAAATTTAGTTGAAAATAAATCTACAAATTAGATATTTTTATTTACTCCGATTAAAAAAAAATTAATATTAAATATTATTTAGCATTTAAAAATTGATTTAAGTATCATTACTCTATTTTATTTTATGTAATATTTATTTACACTAAAACTAAATGTTTGTTAAATGTAAAATAAATAAGGTGAATGTTTATTTTTTTTTATTTCAAAATTTTTAGAAATAATCAAAACAATAAAAAATCATTTTGTATAGTTGATTGTTTTATTCATTGATAAACCAAATTTAATTTTATCATTAAATATTATTTCAGGAAAAACTTTGGTGTAGAAAGTTAACTTTCCTAATTTCTATTTCAAATTGTTTATTTTTTACTCCTTTAATGAATTTGATGATTTTAATTACTAAAATCATTAAATGTTGAATATCCTTTTAAAGTTTTTGGCATATTTTGGCATTGTTGTTTTTTATTACTTCAATTCATTTATTAATTTTACTTGGATACTACCCCTCTGACATTGAATTTTAAATCCCACTCGGCTCAGGCTATATTTTTCAAAATTTTATTTTTACACCGCCCGAAGGGCGGTTTTGTTATGCTAGTAATTATAATAAATTATAATTATATAATTATTCTATTATTACTATCGAAAATAGTTACAAAGTGTAATATCCCCCCCCCTAAAACATCGTGGCATGGGTAACGACACTAAACTGCATCTAATAGTAAAACCCAAAAATAATTATATTTCCCATTTCAAATCTAATATAGTTATGAATGACAAAATGAATCATAAAATCTTATTATAATAGGTTTGGTTTGGTTTGGTTTTGTTTTACGGCATATCAACCTCAGTGGGTCATTTAATGCCGATAAAATTTTGAAATAAGTCAATTCTTAATGGATAATACATTTTGTTTATTTTGTTATTTATGATTATTAAAATAATTAGGCTTATGAATTAAATTTTAATGAGATATTAGAATTCAAAATAATAATAATAATAATAATAACAATAGCAATAATAATGATAATAACAACAACAACAGCAACAACAACAACAACAACAATAATGATAATAATAATAATAATAATACATACATACATTAAAATTATTTTGAATGTTAATAGAACTAGCAAATATATGCACCCTCCGGGTGCAAGTATTTAAGTTTTAATGTAATAAAATATTGTATTAAATTAGAAAGGCTAATGAAACTAAATAAGAATACAGATAAAAAAATTTGAAACAGAGGGAGTATAATAAAAGATTTGAAACAGAGGGAGTATAATAAAAAATGGAACAACTGAAACTTACTCTTCCCTCACTCTCGTCTTTCATTGTTATTTTTTCTAATTTAAGTATTTAGTTATAAGAGGAAGTAAAGAATAAAATGATATTTATTTTATCTTGTTAATGGATTTCATTTAAAATTCATTGAAGAGATCTTTGCTTATATTCATTAAAATAAAACCAAACAATTAGAAATCAATAATACTAAGCACATATTTATTAAATTCGATTTTTAAATATTAATATGCAAATTAGCCTTTCCGTTCAGACTGTAAACCGCTATTTTGTTGTATATATAAATATAATTGCATGTTGTCAGTATGTAGACATAGTTAACAGTATTAATAATGCAAAACAATTTTATTAATGATTGGGGTTTAAATAAAAATAAAATCATGGAGAATGTGATGTCAATAACTAAGAGAATTGTGACTTGAGTAGGAATATAGTTTAGGTTACAGACAGAAAAACACACAATCTCCATTATAATAAGATTATATCAAATTAAAACCGTTTACTTGTCTTAACTGATTTTATCTTAATTATATCTCACATTTCAAATAAAGTATAATTATGAAAAGAAAAAGAAAATATGAATAATATTTATTGAATTATTTACTTAATAACACAATTTTCAATAATATTTTTTGTTTGTCTGGAATTTGAAATGAACATCAATAAACGTGAGCAACACTGACAGATTTCTCGGATGAATTTCAATTAAACTATAATTAATTAATTCATAATGTTAATAAGAATCAATATATTAATAAGCTTGTATTTTCCAAGACTCTAACCATTCCACCCTGTCGGCTAAGGCGTTAGAATACATCGACTACACCTCTGCATAAGGGTAAGACTACCCCAATGGGGCCACCTGTTGGCGGTGGGTGGGGAATCGTGATGCTTAAGGATGGAACATTGGGCTAGACGGGCGGTCGGAGAGGCCCCTTCCGATCAATCGGCTGATCATTTCAAGCCCTAGCACCTATATGATTGCCCCAACCCTATTGCCCTTATGGCAAGCTCCAAACATTTTTATCATATGGGTGCTAGAAGATAGTGACTGAGGGTCTTCATGTCCTGGGAATGACGTTAAACTCTATCTGATGGCGATGTTCCAGTTTTGAAGGTTTGGAGAATGTGGAGCACCCATTCATTACTCCCATTCATTACTCCCATTCATTACTCCCAGATCCACTCTGACCCGGAGTGGTAGCACCTGTTAGCGTCCCATCTATGGGCTGAATAGAACAAAATGAGTTAATAAAAAAATTGGGTATATATTAAGAATTAATTTATTTCAAAACTTTCTCGGCATTAAATGACCTACTGAGGTTAATATGCCGTAAAACAAAACGAACCAAACCGAACAAAATTTAACCATTACAATACGTGCCTTAAGTATGGTAAATAAAAGCCGTAACTAAGATATTGTAAAAAACAAAAGCCCAAGATAATGGAGGAGGTCACTTTAATTGCAGATGGTGTCTGGAAGAAAAAATATGCATACTACAACATGCTCATAAATAATTGCGAAACAAAAGAAGCTTATTAGTTTTTAAGTGTAGACATATGAATAAATTTCTCATGTGTCATCTACAACCCAACCCTGTTTAGTCCCAGACTTTATACTTCTCTATTTTAGACAACTAGAGAAAAAACAAAACAATTCTTGTTTGAATGTCATGTGTACTAACAACTTAGCTGACATTGTTTTCGTGTAAATATATTTCGAACTAACATCTTACCGCGTGACACGCTATACAAACGCTTGACTGGCCACTTTTTACACACACGCCCGTCTAAAGATTGTGGGAAACTCATTAAACTTGAGTAGCGGAAATATAGGGTCAATAATTCTAGGATTTATGGGTTTTATATCTGCTCTGCTAACATAGGACTAAAATACTATTTTTATGCAACACTTTCTGTATTAGTAGCATATATATATATATATATATATATATATATATATATATATATATATATGCAGCATATATATATATATATATATATATATATATATATATATATATATATATATATATATATATATATAGAGAGAGAGAGAGAGAGAGAGAGAGAGAGAGAGATAGATATATACATATATATAAGCAATGATCGTTTCCCCGGAAATTTGATCTGTGACCGTAAAATACATAAACAAACCAATGTACTTAATAGTTTAAAAACACCAGTCCCCGCTACATCTATCAGTGGACGAGGGGATTAGATATTAGGCTGCCAAACAGTCAGTTTGAGTTCGACCCTAGCCAAAGATAGTTGTGTCTAGCCTCACTGAAGAGGCGTGAAACGCCGAAACGCGTGTCTGTGGATGACTTATTATATATATATATATATATATATATATATATATATATATATATATATTAAGAGAGGAAATATTTCTCATCAGATAAATACATTATATTAATGTCGACGTTTCGGTTTATATAATACCTTCTTCAGGACAATATGATGAAAAGAAGAGAAAAAGATTTTTTGTTGTTCGAATGGTGATGGATGCTTTTGAATAACTTAAGTTCGGGTTAGCTCAGTCGGTAGAGCGTTCGGCTAGAAACCACAAGGTTCCTAGTTCGATACCGGTCCTCGCCAACTCAGCGTATGAGTAGCACAGGCATCTGTGCGGTAAAGTAAGGAGCTGATGGTAGGTGTGGCGCCCCACCTCAGATGCTAAAAACAATCTCCTTGGTCTAGAGCTATTGAAAAGGGGATAGACTCCCTCGCTGACTGGCTGATACCGACTTTAGGCCGCCCGTCGACTTTACCTTACTTACTTTATATATATATATATATATATCTTATTATAATGGAGATTGTGTGTTTTTCTGTCTGTAACCGAAACTATATTACTACTGAAGTTACAATTCCTTTAGTTATTGACATCACATTGTCAATGATTTTATTTTTATTTTAACCTCAATTATTAATAAAATTGTTTTACATTATTAATACTGTTAGCCATATCTACATACTAACAACATGCAATTGTATTTATATATACAACAAAGTATTGGCTTACAGTGTGAACGGGAAGGCTAATTTGCATATTGTTATTAAAAAATCGAATTTAATAAATATGGGCTCAGTGTTATTGATTTCTAAATGTTTGGTTTTATTTTAATGAATATAAGCAAAAATCTCTTCAATGAATCTTAAATGAAATCCATTAACAAGAAAAAATAACTGTCATTTTATTCTTTACTTCCTATTTTAACTAAATACTTAAATTAGAAAAAAAAAAAAACAATGAAAGACGAGAGTGATGGAAGAGTAAGTTTCAGTTGTTCTATTTTTCGATTATACCCACCTCTGTTTCAAATCTTTTTATCTGGATTCTTATTTAGTATCATTAGTCTTTCTAATTTAATATAATATTTTATTACATTAAAACTTAAACAGTTGCACCCGGAGGGTGCATATAATTGCTAGTATATATAAATATATGTAATGACAAAGTCATGTGTAAGGCAATCTTTCTAGGAGAAATTAATTTCGAAATTCCTTTCACGTTCTTCTTTCCCTTAGTGATATTAAGTTCTTATAAGAAATATTTTTGATACCAGTTTAGCTATTTCTCTGAATGTTTGAGATGAGGCTTGATGATTACTATTATCTGCGTTATTCGAACTATATATAGAAGGTTCCCGAGTCCGGGAAGGTTCCCGAGTCCGACAAGAAACGACGGAGGGCATATCGGCCGAAACGTTGTACAGATAACAATGAAGATGAGAACAATAGTCCCAATAACGCAGATATTAGTAACCAGTTTAGCTATTCTATCTCTCTCCCCACTCACTTTTCGATATTTCTCTCCCCCTCTCTCTCCCTCTCTCTCTCTCTCTCTCTCTCTCTCTCTCTCTCTCTCTCTCTCTCTCTCTCTCCCTCTGTGTGTATATATATATATATATATATATATATAAATTGCTTTTGTATGCAAAGAGCAGGGCAGAATTTGTTGATGAGGAGGGCCTCGAGTACAGCTAGGTGTAACACGTTGGTTGAGAATGCCAAGATGGTGAACATTGAGGGCTTACATGCTGCATTAGAACCACTTTATTGAAAGAAAAAAACGGATATCCTGAGGACATAATCACCACCACCACAATTAGAAGCAAGTGCATGCCGTTTTCCACCAATTGGACCTGAAAAGTGTCCTGTATATTTAAAAGTACCCTGGATTGGCAGCACATCTTTACATTTACTTGAACGGATCAAACGATCTGTCCACCATTGCTTCAATTCAATTAAGTTGCGAGTTGTTCTCGGATCCAACACACTCCCTCTCCCCAATCTTAAAGATAGTGTGACCCTTCACCAAAAAAAGTTGTCTAATTAATAAATTTAAATGCAAATGCGATGTTTGCTACAGTGGGCGCCCTACCCAAAAATTGGGGATTGGAATAAAACAGCGTATTCCATCTACATATTACATATATATATATATATATGTAGGATATATGAGTTTATAAACAAAGCGAGAAATATATATATATATATATATATATATATATATATATATATATATATATATGTATGTAGGATATATGAGTTTATAAACAAAGCGAAAAATCTGAGAAGACCGCTAGTCTCAGTCTGTTCTCATCTATCTATCTACCTATCTATCAATTTTATATGTATACTTCGAACTATCAGTCTATCTCTATAGTAAGAAGCATACAGATAGATATAGATATATATCTGTTCATATCTCTTTCTCTGTCTGTCTGTCTCTGTCTCTCTCTCTCTCTCTTTCTATATATATATATATATATATATATATATGATAGTACGCAAACAGTTTTTTTTATATGGCTATGCCGACAATTGTTGGGAGAATATGTGCTTAATTGAAGTCATGCCTAATTTGAAAATTAATTAATGAATTAGGCGAATATATCAGCTTAAATGTGAAGCGTAAACAAATCGAGAAAAAGTCATTCTCTGTATGTACATTTCGGCCTACTATGCCTCATCAGCAGTTATAGACTGGAAGCCGCTTTGTGTGTGATTCGAACCCTAATTGCCTGGCTGACAGTCGGAGATTCTAACCGATACACTAGCGTTCTTCCCAGATTTCTCGCTTTGTTTATAAACTCATTCATATATATATATATATATATATATATATATATATATATATATATATATATATATATATATATATATATATATATATATATATATATATATATATATATATCGCTTTGTTTATAAAGTCATATATCCTATTATAATGGAGATTGCGTGGTATTCTGTCTGTAACAGAAACTATATTACTACTCGTCACAACTCCCTTAGTTATTTACGTCACATTTTCCATGATTTAATTTATTTTTAAAACTCAATTATTAATAAAATTGTCTTACATTATTAATACGGTTGGCCATATCTACCAACTAATAACATGCAATTGTATTTATATATACAGCAAAATAGCGATTTACAGTGGAACGGGAAGGCTAATTTGCATATTGATATAAAAAAATTGATTTTGATAAATATGTGCTTAGTATTATTGATTTCTAATTGTTTGGTTTTATCTTAATGAATATGAGCAAAAATCTCTTCAATAAATCTTAAAAGAAATTTATTAACGAGAAGAATTAACAGTAATTTTATTTTTTACTTCCCATTTTTAACTAAATAGTTAAAATATGAAAATGTAGCAATGAAAGGCTGGGTTGATTGAAGAGTAAGTTTCAGTTGTTCTGTTTTTCGATTATAGCCCCCTGTGTTTCAAATAGTTTTATCTGCATTCTTATTTAGTTTCATTAGCCTTTCTAATTTAATATAATATTTTATTGCATGAAAACTTAAATACGTGCACCCGGAGTGTGCATATATTAGCTAGTATATATAATTCAAATTGAATGTTATATGTCTCTTTCTTCTTTTTCTTTCCGATATTAAATTAGTTTTGAAATCTGTTTTCGCATGCATGTTTATTAATCACAAACACATATGTTTAATAAACCTGCACACCAATGATTTTTCAAGAAGTTGAGATATCGAGAATGAATATATATATAATATATATATATATATATATATATATATATATATATATATGTGTGTGTGTGTGTGTGTGTGTGTGTGTGTGTGTTCCATTCCTTTTGTTAAGTCATTCTAGAACAGCAGCTGGTATTATACTTAAATTATAAGTTTATCTCAAATGACCAAGAAATTTCGTAATTTTTTTTTTCTCGACTGTTTGGTGAGAAAACATCATTAAAAATAAATATTCGTGAAGACTTCAAATAACTTGTTTTAAAAGAGCAACTTGTTTTTCTTGGAACTTCAAGTGTTAATCTAAGGGGCGAGTCTTGTAATATTTTGAAACCTGAGATGTACTTCTCTTTTTTCCTTTTTTCAAATGACTTCGCTTGTTCATCGTATTCGTAATGGCCGCCACACTATCGTCTCCTAACACTGCAGAACCTATTCAACGCTCGCCGTTAAGATGGAGCAGAGTCAGTAAATAATTACTACATCCCATGACAGTTTTTTTTTTCTAATGGTAATTTCTTCTTTCCTATAATCGCTATCACTGAAGCATGAAGCTCACCAACCAAGCATGGATATTCGTTATGTTAAACATTTTTTTTGTGCCGTCTGCCTTATGAACGTTCTTTGCAAAGGTCACGATTACTTGAGCTTGTTCTTTATTGGTTAACTTTTTTCGTTTACATAGCCATTTTATTTCTAGTTATCTATATTAGAATGCTCCCATTTTTTTTGAGTACCCTAGAGTGGCAAAAAAACAGCACACAGTAGCAAAATTAAGGGAAAATATTTTAATTCTATTTTCTCAGATTATAAAAACAACACAAAGTACTAAATATATCTATTACATAACTAACTTCCTTAATTTTCCATAGTTATTTTAATGATTTTCTTGGACTATCCAATTGGTATAAGCCATAAACAGTTTCCAACCTTATCTTATTATAATGGAGATTGTGTGTTTTTCTGTCTGTAACTGAAACTATATTCCTACTCAAGTCACAATTCTCTTAGTTATTGACATCACATTCTCCATGATTTTATTTTTATCTAAACCTCAATTATTAATAACATTGTCTTACATTATTAATACTGTTAACTATGTCTACATACTAATAACATGCAATTATATTTATATATACAACAAAATAGCGGTTTACAATGTGAACGGGAAGGCTAATTTGCATATTAATATAAAAAAATCGAATTTAATAAATATGTGCTTAGTATTATTGATTTCTAACTGTTTGGTTTTATTTTAATGAATATAAGCAAAAATCTCTTCAATGAATCTTAAATGAAATCCATTAACAAGATAAAATAACTGTCATTTTATTCTTTACTTCCTCTTGCAACTAAATACTTAAATTAGAAAAAAATAACAATGAAAGACGAGAGTGATGGAAGAGTAAGTTTCAGTTGTTCCATTTTTTATTATACTTCCTCTGTTTCAAATCTTTTATTATACTCCCTCTGTTTCAAATCTTTTATTATACTACCTCTGTTTCAAATCTTTTTATCTGTATTCTTATTTAGCTTCATTAGCCTTTCTAATTTAACATGATATTTTATTATATTAAAACTTAAATACTTGCACCCGGAGGGTGCATATATTTGCTAGTATATATAATATATATATATATGAACCCTTGATTTGTTTTGAGTTATTCATTTCTTGCTCACTTATCCTTTTATCTACCTCATATATATATATATATATATATATATATATATATATATATATATATATATATAGTAGTGTGATATATTCTGCAAAAAGATAAATCTTCAAATTACTATAAAATTACAGATAAGTGGTGGCCATTTTAGATTTGAAATTTTGCCTATATCTTGTGTCTGTTTCTGGAAAGTTATTTTCTCATTATTTTCTCAGAGTTTTACATGTAATCTAAGATTTGAAAATTACATTAAGTTTTTATTACTTTCAGGTATTTATTTTTGGCTTGGTTTGGTTTGCTTTGTTTTACGGCATATCAACCTCGGTGGGTCATTTAATGCCGACAAAGTTGTGAAATAAATTCATTCTTATAGCATAATACAATTTTGTTTATAAACTCATGTTTTTCTATTCAACTCATAGATGGGGCCATAACAGGTACTACCATTCCGAGTCAGAATGGACCAGGGAGCAATGGTGATGAAGGCGTGCTCCACATTCCCCAAACCTCCAAAACTGGAACCTCACCATCAGATAGAGTTTAACGTCATTCCAGGACATGTAGACACTCAGTCACCACCTTCTAGCACCCATATGATAAGCAGGATTGTGGGGTTGCTATAAGGGCAATAGGGTTGGGGTAATCATATAGGTGTTAGGGTTTGACGTGACCAGCCGATTGATCGGAGGGGGCCTCTCTGACCGCCCGTCTAGCCCAAGAAAAGCCTAAAGTGGAATATTGCAAGTCATGGCCTTCTCAGCCACCTGGATTCTATCCTTAAGCATCACGGGTCGCCACCCACGGCCAACAGGTGTCCCCATTGAGGGAGTATTACCCAGCTGCAGAGGTGCAGTCGGTGCATTCTAACGCATCAACCGACAGTGCAGGGTGTTGATTTTGGTGATCCTCATAATGCCGTATAGTCCAAAAGAAATTGTATATGTAGTCGGTGATATCCATTAGCCATCCAGATCACCTGATCAAACCCCAGTGGACAATTTTCTGTGGGGTTACCTGAAAGATTGGGTATACACAGGCAGGTGCCACACGACAGCGGAACTGAAAGAAAAACATCCGTTGAGAGATAACAGCTATTCCAGTTGATATGCTAAACCACACTTTACGTGATATGAGAAATCGAGCTCTCAAATGTTTTCGTCATGATGGTGACCATCTCAAGTACATAATATTCAAATCTTAGATTACATGTAAAATTCGTGTGCACCAGTTATGTAATAAATATACTTAGTACTCTGTGTCTCTTTTTTTTGTAATCTGATAAAATAGCATTTAAAATGTGTCACATCATTATGGTTCACCCCGTATTGGAATTCTCCGAGTTTTTTTTTGTTGTTTTTTTAGTACCATAGAATGGAAAAAAAAGGCACACCGTAGCCAAATTTATATTAACGCGATAACTTTAAAATGGTTTCATTTGTAAGTAAATTCAACTGAGAGGCTTATTGTCGCTTTCATATATAAGTAAATTCGGCGGAGTGGTTTATAGTTGATATGGGGTGGAGCGGAATACCTACCATCGTCATTATATTTTTAGTTATCCACATTAGAAAGTTGAGTACTCTAGAGTGGCAAAAAACGGCACACCGTAGCTAGATTCATGTCAACAAATTCATGTACTTCGAAGTGCCATCATCAGGGGTGATCAGTTCCAGTTTTTCAAATTATATTAATGGATATGGAAGCTGGAAGGAGGAGAATTAATGGGAAAGGTGGTATATATATATATATATATATATATATATATATATATATATATATATATATATATATATATATATATATATATATATATATATATATATATATATATATATATATATATATAATTATATAATATATATATATATATATATCATATATATATATGTATATATATATATAATTATATATATATAAATTATATATATATATATATAAGAAGTAAATACACAAACGATGTGTTTTGATATGGCTTTTCTTTTAGCCGACAATTTTTGGGAGAATATGTGCTTAATTATGTGCTTAATTGAAGTCGTACCTAATTTTGAAAGTTAATTAATGAATAATTAATCAATTAGGCGGGCATATCTATTCAAATGTGAGGCTAAACATATCGAGAAAAATGTACATACAGAGATTGATTTTTCTCGATTTGTTTAGCCTCACATTTGAATGGTATGCCCGCCTAATTGATTAATTATTCATTAATTAACTTTCAAAATTAGGTACGACTTCAATTAAGCACATATTCTAAAAAAAAAAATATATATATATGTATATGAATTTTGTGGACTAATCTACAAATTCCATCCGAATATTAAAAAGTTGGCCACAAAACTTGAAAAAATCACAAATAAAATTGTTAAATAGGAGATGTCTTTTGTTTAATTCAACATGCATAAATGAAAAATTGCTGCCCAAATACACACACACACACACACACACACATATATATATATTTGATAACTAAATATATAACCAA
>CM042159.1:90294009-90339009 GCA_023376005.1 Doryteuthis pealeii | reverse complement strand
CTACCCGGGATCGAGACCTAATTGAATTTTCGTCTGCCAAGTCTCTTACCCATACGGCTATATATAGGTTATTTCCTATAACTCCAACATAAACAAAGGGGAACCACCCTTGACTGATAAATTATTCATTTATTTATTGTTCTACTAGGAAAAAAGAAGACGGGTTAGGGTTAGGGTTAGGGGTTAGGGTTAAGGTTAAGGTTAGGGTCAGGGTTTAGGTTTAGTTAAATGGGAAAATAAATAAATAATTTATCATTCAAGAGTGGTTCCTCATTGTTTATGTTGGAGTTATAGGAAATAACCATATATATATATGTGTGTGTGTGTGTGAGTAAAGGGGGTTTGGAATGAATCCGACAGAATGAAGTAAAAAGGAATGAAAGAACAATTTGCTACTTCCTCTACTCAAATCTCTCTCCAAGACATGGCTACTCCCCTCCCCTATCAGGTATTTATCACCATTCATTTTTTCTACCTACCTCCCTCAACTCTCTTCCCATCTGATTTCCTTCTCATCTTCCCCAAAGATGTCTCCTATAACCAATCAAATCTTCCCCCACCAAAAAAATTACCCACCTACCTACTTCCCCCTTCTATAAAACACTTGTGTGATCTGAATAATTCAATAAAAGTTGATGAAGCCGGGTTCAAACTCCAGCGAAATGTACTACACATTTTTGTTTGAGTTTTGTTCTTTCATTCCTTATATTTTACCTCATATATATATATATATATATATATATATATATATATATATATATATATATATATGAAAATAGATGGAAATTAATCCGACAGTATGAATTTAATATTTTTGAAAAAACAAATGATGTTTATAATTGCTGACAGAAATCTGTTTCGACCGGTTTAATTGATTGGTCATCATCAAGAGCAATATATGAGAGAAAGACGGAATGAACAACCGTTAGAAGAAAAAGTTACAAACAAAACGCTATTATTCAATGCTAGAATTTTTTAAAAAATGTGTAACTTTTTCTTCTAACGGTTGTTCATTCCGTCTTTCTCTCATATGTTGCTCTTGATGATGACCGATCAATTAAAGCGGTCGAAACAGATTTCTGTCAGCAATTATAAACATCATTTGTTTTTAAAAAAATATTAAATTCATAGATATATATATAGAGAGAGACAGACAGACAGACAGACAGACAGAGAGTTTGTCTTTCTTTTCTTTTTATTTCATTTTTCTTTCTTTCAATTTATTTGTAAACATTGCAAATCTCTCTCTCTCTCTCTCTCTCTCTATATATATATATATATATATATATATATATATATTTAGTTTGTTGGTTGGTTTTGAAAGCTATCACAATAAGTGTAAAGACCAAAGAAGGTAACTATGTTGTTGTTTGTTAACCTGTGATTATTATAGAAGAATAAATGACAAAACCAACCAACAGACCAATATAAATACAATGCTTCAAGCAAATTATAAACACTTATATAATATATATATATATATATATATATATATATATATATATTATACATATATGCTAGACAAAACGTGACTCGTTGGGTCACCCATTAAGCTCTCGCTAGATGATTAGGGAAAAGAGTAGGATCTGCCAAAATATCATCTGCTTTTCTTTTTTAAAAACGAACTAAAATTTATTAAATTGATTATTTAAGGTCAAATTTTTGTCTAAGTCGAAAAGTAGTAACATAATGAGCATCAGTAAAAAAGCACAATAATATTACACATATAATTTATTTTTGATATATTTAAAACGTTTTTTTCGTCCATTTTGATCAAGATGCCTGCCAAGAGGCTACTTAAAATCCGTTTTTACAAAATAAATTGTAACTTTTGCAATTGAAAAAATTCACACTGGATTGTCCAATTGAACACATATCCTAGTAGATAAAGGAGTTAGATTAAGACAGTTCTAAATGCCAGTTATCTCTAGACTGCAGGTTCAATCCTGGTCAGGGACAGCAGTAACATAGAAGAATAATTAACACAGCTTAACACCTGTACCCCAGCTATAGTTAGTGGAATGAGAACAGGATACCCCCGTGGACCTAATAAAGGGTTGGGTTCAAAGTTCCGTGATGGCTCCCAATTACAAGAAGGTTCCCGAGTCCGACAAGAAATACCTGAAGAAGGCCGGAGGGACATCAGCCGAAACTTTGTACAGATAACAATGAAGACGAGGACAATAGTCTGAATAATACAAATAATGGTAATCTTTGCGGAGTTCCGTCCTGGCTTCCTGCATCCGAAGCGGTATCACTTGAAAAAAAAAAAAACGACTTAGGGAATTTTTCCACTGAACCCCCCCCCTAACCCTAACCCCCCCCCCCTAGTTAAAATTAACTGTTTTATTACAAAGTTTTTTCTGGTTCACCCTGTATATAGGGTGACTCAGAAAAAGCAGAGCCCAAATTATTTATTTATTTTCCATTAAACTAAACCTAAACCCCAACCCCAAATCCTAAACCCTAAACCCTAGTTGTTTTTGTTTTTCACGCCGCTTCCGCTACGGACTTCAATCGTAGCTGGGGGGGAGTTGTTTTTTTGTTTTTTCAGCAGTCTCCGGCAAGCATGTTTTGAGGTAAGAGGCCATGATGGAACTCCGCAAAGATTACAATTATTTGTATTATTCAGACTGTAATATCGGAGTGGTATATATTTGATTGATACTATTTTCTGCATAAATAAAAAGACTAAAGACAGAGTTTATTTTTTTAAAGCCATACGTAATTAAAAACAACCTTAATCCCCTAAAACCGTAACCCAATTCGCAAAATGTTAATTCATAGACTGTAGTTAAACTGTCATTGGGTACCAGCAAAAAATTTTCCGTTTTAATTTTCCAACCTAAATCAGAAGTCAGCTCTACATTCTATGAATTAACATTTTGCGAATTGGGTTACGGTTTTAGGGGATTAAGGTTGTTTTTAATTATGTATTGCTTTAAAAAATAAACAACAAAAAACCCAAATTACTATACATTTAATTAACCATTGAAATTAATTATTGAATATATTATTGAGACAGTTGTTTGTGCTAATATAGCAATGTATAATTTCAATTAAACTTAGTTTAAAAAATATTTTTCAACATTAAATGTATAGTAATTTGTGTTTTTTGTTGTTTATTTTTTTAAGCAATACGTAATTAAAAACAACCTTAATCCCCTAAAACCGTAACCAAATTCGCAAAATGTTAATTCATAGTCTGCAGTTAAACTGTCATTTGGTACCAGCAATAAACTTTCCGTTTTAATTTTACTGACCTAAATAAGAAGTCAGTCTAGTTTGTTTTAGTTTTAACTAAAACAAATTTTTAAGCCCGAAGAAAACTTTCACTTAAACAGTGGGAGTAGTCAATGTTTGCTCATTTGAATTCCATAATATTTAAATATATAACTATTTTTTTTTACCCAACATGAAATATTTTTTAAAGTAAGTTTAATACTCTATGAATTAATAATTAAAGTAATTTAAAAAAATCTATTTTAAAGCATGATTTCAATTTCGTAAAATTTACGCTCAACTAAAATTGAAATCATGCCGTAAAAAGATACTTTTGTTTTGTTTTATTAAAACAAACCAAAACGTTTGCTCATTTGAATAAGATTCGCCTGGAGAAAGGGAAGTGGGCGAATCTATGGGGGGTTAGTGGGTGTGTGTGTGGGATCCATGACTGCTGGATTTTTTACTCTTTTTTTCACTCTCCTTAACTGACAAATAGAGAGTGGGAAGGGGAGTTAACTTAACTGACAAAGGGAGATGGGAAGAGAGATAGGTAGTCTGTTAGACAGGGATTGGTCGGTCGTTGACTTAATTGCTAATTACGCCTAATTAAAACCAATTAAACTGAATTTTTTTTCAAACACTTTGTAGTGCTAACACTAAGGAAAACCTAAGTATAAATATTGTGTCCATAACATAAATAGAAAAAATCCTTTAGCTAGAGAAGGTTGATAAACTCAGCTTTAGTATAATATATATATATATATATATATATATATATATATATATATTTCTCTTGACTATCACTTTCCTTTTCTCTTTCTAATGTTTTTTTCTTTTTGCTCTTTCTTTCTTTCTTTTAGTTTCTTCTTCTTTTTCTTCAAACTTACTTTTTCCTTTGCTTTTCTTCGGTGGACTAATCTTCTTTTTATTCTTTCTTTCTTTCTTTCTTTCTTTCTTTCTTTCTATATTTCCTTTCTTTCTTCTTTTCCTTCTTCTTCACACTTTTTTTTTGCTATTCTTCTTTAGACTAATCTTCTTATTTTTGCTTCTTTTTCTTTATTTTTTTCTTTCTTTCTTTCTTTCTTTCGTTCTTCTTCTTCTTCTTCTTCTTCTTCTTCTTCTTCTTTCTTTCTTTCTTTCTTTATTATTCTTCATTGAATATTCTTATTTTTCTTTCTTTCTTCCTCTTCTTCTTCTTCTTCTTCTTCTTCTTCTTCTTCTTCTTCTTCTTCTTCTTCTTCTTCTTCTTCTTCTTCTTCTTTATTTCTTTCTTTAATTCTTTATTTCCTTTCTTCTTTTTCTTTATTTCTTTCTTTCTTCTTCTTCACACTTAATCTTTCTTTGTTATTCATCGTTAGTCTAATCTTTCAACCTTTTCTTTTCTCTCCTTCTTCTTCTTCTTCTTCCACCCCCAATCCTCACCACCACCCTAACGACATTTACTTCCTGCTAAACGCGCGAAAAAATATTGTTTGTTTATCATTAGTCGACGACTGTGAAAAATGCCAATTAGATTATATTTGCTTACCAAAACTTTCCTTCTTCTACCTCCCACCTCTCTTTCCCACCCACAGAGAAAACTACCAATGTCTTCAGCAGAATTCTTCACTGCCAAAATATCTCCTTTATTTGTCTGCGAAAATGCGGGTGTCTATCTGATGAAGAAAGAAATAAAAAACGACACATCCTAGCCATAGGTCTGCACAACGCATGTAGTTCGTCTCTACCATAACAACCGGTGCTTGCAAACTCTTTTGAATCTGGTTTTGCCACGACTGTGCCATTCGCGAAGACATCGATACCAATTTTGCTTCTGTTTGAATCCAATTAGAGAAAAACCAAAGAACTTCTGAGAGTTTCTTCTTGTGTGTCAACGGGGAACTACATAAACACACCCAGAATAGAGGTTACATTTAGTATGGTAAATGTATATAGAAATGTACAGACCATTGTGGGACAAAACTAATCTATGTCCCAGAATGGATGATTCATTTAGTATGGTAAATGTATATAGAAATGTACAGACCATTGTGGGACAAAACTAATTTATGTCCAAGAATGGATGATACATTTAGTATGGTAAATGTATATAGAAATGTACAGACCATTGTGGGACAAAACTAGATTATTTCATCGTTCATTTTAGTCTTTGTAAACAGAGCTACAGTCTTAATAATATCTCCCATATATGTCCCATAATGGATGTTTTTATTTCGTATAATAAGTGTATATATGTATATATATGTACACTTCTGTCTTGGTAAACACGGCTACAATTTCAATAATATTCCTGTCCCATAATGGATGTTTCATTATGTATAAGAAGTGTATATAGAAATGTACCAACTATTATGGGACAAAACTTTTATTCATTGTTCATTTCTGTCTTAGTAAACACAACTACAGTCTTAATAATATTTCTGTCCCATAATGGATGTTTCATTATGTATAAGAAGTGTATATAGAAATGTACCAACTATTATGGGACAAAACTAGTTTAATTCATTGTTTATTTGTGTCTTGGTGAATATATATTCAGTATTGATACTTTTTAACATACGTTGCTTAATACTATCTCTGTCCCAGAATGGATGATACATGTGTTATGGCAAATGTATATATAAATGTACATATTATTATGGGACAAAACTAGTTCAATTCATTGTTCATTTTTGTCTTGATAAATACATATTCGGTCTTGATACTTTTCAACACACTTTGCTAGATACTATTTATGTCCCAGGATGAATGTTACATTTAGTATGGTAAATGGATATAGAAATGTACATATTATTATGGGACAAAACTTGTTTAATTCATTGTTCATTTTTGTCTTGGTAAATATATCTTCTGTCTTGATACTTTTAACACACCTCACATAATACATTTTATGTCCCAGAATGGATGATACATTTGGTATGGTAAATGTATATAGAAATGTACAGATTATTTTGCAGCGAGTTAGAGTTTAATCAACTGTAACGGGGTCTGAGTGGCGAAAGGGGTATTATGTTGGAAGACCCGAAACCCCCTACGAAACCAGTTAATAACATAACTGACAACGCTGCCCTGCGCTGATTAGTCGTATCACGAACATGTCCCATAATGGATGATACATTTCGTATGGTAAATGAATATAGAAATGTACATATTATCATGGGAAAAATAGTTTAATTCATTGTTCATTTCTATCTTGTTAAATACAGCTTCAGTCTTGGTACTTTTTAATATACGTCACAAAATACATTTTATGTCCCAGAATGGATTATACATTTAGTATGGTATATGTATATAGAAATGTACAGACTATAATGGGACAAAACTAATTTAATTCATTGTTCATTTTAGTCTTTGTAAACAGAGCTACAGTCTTAATAATATCTTACATATATGTCCCATAATGGATGTTTTTATTTCGTATAAGTGTATATATGTATATATATGTACACTTCTGTCTTGGTAAACACGGCTACAATTTCAATAATATTCCTGTCCCATAATGGATGTTTCATTATGTATAAGAATTGTATATAGAACTGTACCAACTATTATGGGACAAAACTAGTTTTATTCATTGTTCATTTCTGTCTTATTGAATACAGCTTCAGTCTTGATACTTTTTAATACACCTCGCATAAGTCTATGTCTGTTCCTTAATTGATATAACATTTAATATGATAAATGTATCTAGAAATGTACCAACTATTATGGGACAAAACTAATTTAATTCTTGTTCATTTTAGTCTTTGTAAACAGAGCTACAGTCTTAATAATATCTTACATATATGTCCCATAATTGATGTTTTTATTTCGTATAGGAAGTGTCTATAGAAATGTACAGATCATTGTGGGACAAGACTAGTTTTATTCATTGTTTATTTCTGTCTTAGTAAACACAACTACAGTCTTACTAATATTTCTGTCCCATAATGGATGTTTCATTATGTATAAGAAGTGTATATAGAAATGTGTCAACTTTTATAGGACAAAAATAATTCCATTCATTGTTCATTTCTGTCTTATTGAATACAGCTTCAGTCTTGATACTTTTTAATACACCTCGCATAAGTCTATATCTGTTCCTTAATTGATATAACATTTAATATGATAAATGTATATAGAAATGTACAGACTATTATGGGACAAAACTAGTTTAATTCATCTTTCATTTTATTCTTAGTAAATACAGCTTCAGACTTGATACTTTTTAAGATACCTCGTATAATACATTTTATGTTCCAGAATGGATGAGACATTTTATATGGTAAATGTACATAGAAATGTACAGCCTATTATGGAACAAAGCTAGTTTAATTAATTATTCATTTTTATCTTGGTAAATTCAGCTTAAGTCTTGATACTTTTTTAAAAATAACTCGCATAATACATTTTATGTCCCAGAATGGATTATACATTTAGTATGGTAAATGTATACAGAAATGTACAGGTTATTGTAGGAAAAACTAGTTTAATTCATTGTTCATTTGTGTCTTGGTAAATACATATTCAGTCTTGGTACTTTTTAACTCACCTTGCTTTAATACTATTTATGTCTCAGAATGGATAATACATGTTTTATGGCAAATGTATATAGAAATTTGAAAGTATGGCTAGAGGAACAACCAAAATCCGTAATCAGAAGAGAGACGACAAAATCAAGTATAGCTGATCACATATGGAGAGAAAAGGAAGGTCATCAGCCTTTGTGGAATGAAATCACATTAATAGTTTGGGAAAAACATTGGAGTATAAGAAAACTAAGAATCTCTATATATGCTAGACTATAACAACCTGTTGAGTAGGCCTTTTATAGCGAGCAATAAAATATGGGAAACAGTAATTAGGAAGAACAGAGCAAATAACCATAGAAATCTTATTATAATGGAGATTGTGGGTTTGTCTGTCTGTAACCGAAACTATATTAGTATACAAGTCACAATTCCTTTAGTTATTTACATCATATTCTCCATGATTTTATTTTTATTTAAACCTCAATTATTAATAAAATTGTTTTACATTACTTACACTGTTGACCATATCTACATGATATTTTACCCCACTTGTACGGGTCAGGCACAAAGTCCCTATTTGCTCATGGAGTGGCAGGTGAAAAACCTTTAAATTGTTGCCTATGGCCCCCTGGGATCGACGCATACATATAACATGCAATTGTATTTCTATTTACAACAAAATAGAGGTTTACAGTATGAATGGGAAGGCTAATTTGCATATTGATCTTAAAAAATTGATTTTAATAAATATATGCTTAGTATTATTGATTTCTAATTGTTTGGTTTTATCTTATTGAATATGAGCAAAAATATCTTCAATAAATCTTAAAAGAAATCCCTTAACAAGAAGAAATAACTGTAATATTATTCTTTACTTCCTATTTTAACTAAACAGTTAAAGACGGGAGTAACGGAAAATGACGGAAGAGTTAGTTTCAAAGTTGTTCTATTTTTCAATCATACCCCCTCTGTTCAAAATCTTTTTATCTACATTCTTATTCAGTTTCATTAGCCTTTCTAATTTAATATCATATTTTATTATAAAATTTAACTAAAATACTTGCACCCGGAGGGTGCATATATTTGCTAGTACAAATAACAATTATTTAAAAAAAACACACACACCAGGCAGATAATTGAGACATTACTGAGACATTTATGATGTCGTCAATATCCTAACAGGTTGAAAGGTCGTGAGTTAAATCCCTGGTCCCAGTTTCAATAACATCATAAAAAGTGGCTGACGCATGATATCCCAAATTCATGAACGGTGGATTTGTAGGTAGCATAGATTATTGACAAGTACCTGTAGAAAATCTCGTCACGTGATTTTGACTTAGTTAAGTCAGTTCCAGCCGAGATGCAACACTGTACAGACGTATGACTGTGGGCTGGACTCACTCCGCTCAGTGAGTTAGTAAACTGGCAAATAAAATCTTTTATCAAAGCAATAAGGCCTTGTTAATTAATTATGCATGCCCTTAGTTAGAAGACCGGCCAGACAAGTCGGAAGTAGCAACAAGTTAGAAGACCAACGAAGATATAAAGTAGATTGTTTTGGCGTCTGAGGTGGAGCGCCACACCTACTATCAGCTCTTCACCTTACAGCACATATCCCTGTGCTACTCATACACTGAGTTGGCGAGGACCGGTATCGAACGCGGAACCTTGTGGTTCCTTGGCAGACGTTCTACCGGCTGAACTAAACCGGCTATGATGAATATTCTAATCTCGCAAAAATAATATTGAAAGGAGCAACAAATCTATCAAAGTGCTTTAGGGTTGAACAGTGATCTGTCAGCATTTTTTGGGTGGTTGAGAAGTACAAAACATGTGAAATTTACAGAATAATGTATGATCCGTGTTGAAATGTATGTTCTTTTTTTTTAAATGGGCTAAAATTGGGTTTGCCTAAATTAAAAAGGTAGTCGATCTAGTGCAAACAAAATGACTATTCGGTAAATAAAAATTTCCGGGTGCAGCGGCCAGTAAAGAAGGTAATTTTAACAGTCTTCTGGGACATAAAATGACCCATCATTATTGATCTCCAGGTAAAAAGAAGTCCAACCACAAACAATGCCTCCCATTAGCAACTGCTAAGGAAAAAATCACCTTATTCATTGAATGACACTTGTATTTTGTGCTCTCCGGTAAAGAAAATGTTCCGGGCGTAGCGACCAGTAATGAAGATAATGCTAACAGTCTTCTGGGGCATAAAATAACCCATTACAATTGATTTCATAGAAATGTGCAACCGAAAACTGTGCCTGCTATTGGTAAATGCCTAGGAAAAATC
The DNA here is from genome assembly GCA_023376005.1 of Doryteuthis pealeii. Classification (NCBI taxonomy): domain Eukaryota; kingdom Metazoa; phylum Mollusca; class Cephalopoda; order Myopsida; family Loliginidae; genus Doryteuthis; species Doryteuthis pealeii. The sequence continues at coordinate 90,328,977 of CM042159.1, read as the reverse complement.
ACGTTATTTATTGAATGACCCTCTGACTATCTGGTAAAGAAAAAGTTTGGGGTGAAGCGGCTAGTAAAGAAAACACTAACTGCTCCGAAAAACTATCAATTAATAATGGAGATTCGCTTCCGGTTTTTGTCTATAACAAAAACTACGTCACTGCTTACGTCACCTACCCAAAATCGTCATAAAATAGAATAAATACACTCAAAATATGAACATGCAACATTAGACAGTCCTCATTGTTTTTTAAAACAAGTTTTAATAAATACATGACTGGTATTATATATCTATATATAGTTTGTTTTATTCTGATACATATTTAAAGTTTACATTTCAAATTGTTTTATTTTTTTTAATCCTTTAATGAATTTGATGATTTTACTTACTTAGGGTACAAACTCGCTGACATTGAATTTTTAACTCCAACCCCCCAGGCAATATGTTTTAAAAATCTATTTTTACATCGCCCGGAGAGCGTTGTTTTATTTTGTAACAGTTTATTTAATGATCCTCGTATTTTCTGCAACTTTGAGTTTTGCTGTAAATTAAAAAATAAAATGTTCCCATGAGTCACGATTGTAATAATAATAATAATAATAATAATAATAATAATAATAATAATAATAATAATCAGTGCCGTTGAAAGGAACCGAAAATTTTGGCGGCCTTTGACATCCGATGTCATTTTGGAAAGAAAACTAAAAACTAATTTTATGCTTTCTAGTTTTGACTTAGATAAAAAAAATCTTAACAAAGCCGAATTAGTGCAACATAAGTGTTAGATATACCAGATACAATGGAAGTGATATACGTATGTATGTAAGAAGACATAAAAGTTTATCTCTACTATCTAATGTTAAGGAATGGCAAGATGCCCCCAGCTGTTGACAGAATATACATACATACGTACATACATAAATACACACACACACACACAAATATATATATATATATATATATATATATATATGTGTGTGTGTGTGTGTGTGTGTGTGTGTGTGTGTGTGTATTCTGTAAACAGCTGGGGGCATATATATATATATATATATATATATATGTATATACGTATTACATACATATATGTGTGCGTGTGGGTGTATGCGTATGTGTATGTGTGTGACTGTGTGTAGAGAGAGAGGGGGATAGTCTATTTTGTACATAAAAATGAAAATAAACTAGATTAAATGAATCAGTAATGTCACAAAAAGAATTTCAGCTCCCCCCCACAACACACTTCTGTCTGTCTGTCTGTCTGTCTCTCTCTCTCAGCTCCCCCCACTTCTGTCTGTCTGTCTCTCTGTCTCTGTCTCTGTCTGTCTGTCTCTATCTATCTATCTATCTCTCTGTCTGTCTGTCTGTCTGTCTGTCTGTCTATCTATCTATCTATCTATCTCTCTCTCTCTCTCTCTGTCTGTCTGTCTGTCTGTCTCTATCTCTCTCTCTCTCTCTCTCTCTCTCTCTCTCTCTCTCTCTCTCTCTCTCTGTCTCTATCTATCTATCTATCTATCTACCTCTCTCTCTCTCTCTCTCTCTGTCTCTGTCTCTATCTATCTATCTACCTCTTCTCTCTCTCTCTCTCTCTCTGTCTGTCTGTCTGTCTGTATCTATCTATCTATCTATCTATCTATCTCTCTGTCTGTCTGTCTGTCTGTCTCTATCTATCTATCTCTCTCTCTCTATATATATATATATATATATATATATATATAATATATATATATATGTCTCATTTCACTTTTTTATTCAGTCACTGTTATCTTATAATACCTTGATAAAGGGTGATTGTCACCCGAAATATTGGAAAATATAAAGCGAACCCGGGACGGAATAGCAGCTGGGTGTTGAAACTCTGTTTTTTGTGTTGTTTTTTTTATGTTTGTTCTCTTGTTCATTTCCCATGCTTCATGATGTCCCAAAAATATTCACAAGAATAAAGTTGATACGCAAGATATTCATATATATATATATATATATATATATATATATATATATATCTTATATAATGGAGATTGTGTGTTTTTCTGTCTGTAACCGAAACTATATTCCTACTCAAGTCACAATTCTCTTAGTTATTGACATCACATTCTCCATGATTTTATTTTTATCTAAACCTCAATTATTAATAAAATTGTCTTACATTATTAATACTGTTAACTATGTCTACATACTGACAACATGCAATTATATTATATATACAACAAAATAGCGGTTTACAGTGTGAACGGGAAGGCTAATTTGCATATTAATATTAAAAAATCGAATTTAATAAATATGTGCTTAGTATTATTGATTTCTAACTGTTTGTTTTATTTTAATGAATATAAGCAAAAATCTCTTCAATGAATCTTAAATGAAATCCATTAACAAGATAAAATAACTGTCATTTTATTCTTTACTTCCTCTCATAACTAAATACTTAAATTAGAAAAAATAACAATGAAAGACGAGAGTGATGGAAGAGTAAGTTTCAGTTGTTCCATTTTTTATTATACTCCCTCTGTTTCAAATCTTTTATTATACCCCCTCTGTTTCAAATCTTTTTATCTGTATTCTTATTTAGTTTCATTAGCCTTTCTAATTTGATACAATATTTTATTACATTAAAACTTAAATACTTGCACCCGGAGGGTGCATATATTTGCTAGTATATATAACAGAAAAACAATAAAAGTGAACGACTCATAATACTGACTTTGTTGGAACAGATAAGATGGAGTGAGTCGTAATATATACGACACTCATGAGAAATAAGAATTCGGCGGATAAGCAACACCAGATAATCAGGATTCAGATTTTAGTATTCTATCTTGTACGATTTGAACAGCATCATTTTTAACTAGTGTGTGTTGCAATAGGATAACTGTCGTACAATTAAGGGACACGCGTATAATAATAATAATAATAATAAATAATAATAATAATAATAATAATAATAATAATAATAAGGGAAATCTCAAAAGAGAAACACAATCACTTATAATTGCTGCACAAAATAATGCCATAAGGACAAACTACATCAAAGCGAAAATTGATAAGACCCAAAAAAATAGTAAATGTAGACTTCGCGGTAATAGAGATGAGACTGTTAACCATATACTCTGCGAATGTAGCAAACTAGCACAACGAGAATACAAAACTAGACACGACTGGGTTGGGAAGGTGATCCACTGGGAATTATGCAAAAAATTAAATTTTGACCACACAACAAAATGGTATATGCATAAACCAGAATCTGTTCTTGAGAACGAAACGCACAAAATTCTCTGGGACTTTGAGATAAAAACGGATCACCTTATCCCAGCAAGAAGGCCAGACCTAGTGTTGATAAACAAAAAAAGAAAGAACTTGTCAACTGGTGGATTTTGCAGTGCCAGCAGATCACAGGGTGAAGCTAAAGGAAAATGAAAAAATTGACAAATATCTGGACCTTGCCAGAGAACTGAAAAAGTTATGGAATATGAAAGTGAAAGTGATACCGATTGTAGTTGGTGCACTTGGAACAGTCCCAAAAGGATTAGAAACGTGCTTGGAAAGTTTGGATATCAGAGGAAAGATTGAAACCATTCAGAACACTGCACTGCTGCAATCTGCCAGAATACTCAGAAGAGTACTGGAGACCTAAGGAGACTTGCTGTCACTCAGACTCCAGTGAAAGACCATCAGCTAACACTGATGTGAAAACTCAAAATGAGTAAATAATAATAATAATAATAATAATAATAATAATAATAATAATTGAAGGGGAAAGATCGTACCAATTGTAATTAGTGTCCTTGGAAGGGTCCCCAAATCTCTGGAAAAGAATTCGGTGGAATTAGAAATCAGAGGAAGAGTCGAGACCATCAAAACTACAGCACTGTTAAGATCGGCTAAATACTCAGGAGAGTCCTGGAGAGCTGAGGAGACTTGCTGTCACTCAGCCTCCAGTGAACCACCACCTACGACAGGTGTGAAAAACTCAATAATCTATTTATAATGGAGATTGTGTGTTCTTCTGTCTGTAACCGAATCTATATCACTACTCATGTCACAATTCCCTTAGTTATTTACGTCACATTCCCCATGATTTTATTTTTAATTAAACCTCAATTATTAATAAAATTGTTTTACATTATTAATACCGTTGATCTTATCTACATACTAATAATATGCAATTGTATTTATATATACAACAAAAGAGCGGTTTACAATGTGAACGGTAACGCTAATTTGCATATTGATATTAAAAATCTTATTTTAATAGATATGTGCTTAGTATTATTGATTTCTAATTGTTTGGTTTTATCTTAATGAATATGAGCAAAAATCTCGGGGATAAATTTTAAAGAAATCAATTAACGAGAAGAAATAACTGTAATTTTATTCTTTACTTCCTATTCTAACTAAATAGTCAAATTAGCAAAATTTAGCAATGAAAGACAGGAGTGATGGAAAGAGTACGATTCAGTTATTCTATTTTTCGATTATACCCACTTCTGTTTCAAATCTTTTATCTGCATTCTTATTTTGTTTCATAAGCCTTTCTAATTTAATATGATATTTTATAACATTAAAACTTAAATATTTGCACCCTACGGAGGGTGCATATATTTCCTAGTAATCTTATTATAATGGAGATTGTGTGTTTGTCTGTCTGTAACCGAAACTAAATCACTATTCAAGTCACAATTCCCTTAGTTATTGATCTCATATTTACCATGAATTTTTTTTATTTAAACCTCAATTATTGATAAAATTGTAATACCTTATTAATACTGTTGACCATATCTACCTACTAATAGCATGTAATTGTATTTATATATACAACAAAATAGCGGTTTACAGTGTGAACGAGAAGGCTAATTTGCATATTGATATTTAAAATTTGATTTTAATAAATATATGCTTAGTATTATTGATTTCTAATTGTTTGGTTTTCTCTTAACGAATCTGAGCAAAAATCTCGGGGATACATCTTAAAAGAAATCCATAAACAAGACGAAAGAACTGTAATTTTATTAAATACTTAATAATCTAACAAAATAGATAAATTAGGAAAAATTAAAAACGCGAGTGAAAGAAAATGATGGAAGAGTTAAATCTAAAGCTGTTCTATTTTTCGATTATACCCCTCAGTTTATCATTTTCTAAATAGTTTATAATTTGATACAATATTTTATTACATCAAAACCTAAATACTTGCACCCTACGGAGGGTGCATATATTTGCTAGTAATAATTATAATGACAGTTTCTTGAAACTAATTAATTTTCAGATTAATATTAATATTTACTTGAGTCTGTAAATTAACTAGCTTAGCTCAGTCGGTAGAGTGGATATGTGCGATAAAGTGAGGAGCTGATGGTAGGAATGGCGCTGCGCCTCAGACTCCCAAAACAGTCTTTTTGGTTTAGCGCTAGTGAAAAGGGGATAGACTTCCTCGCTGTTTGGCTGATTCTGACATTAGGCCACCCCGACTACTTTACTTTACTTTATGATGAATACAGTAATAACTTGATGTACAACTTTAATTCGTTCCGCTAGTAAATAAATTTCCTCGTATATCAAATCATTTTTCACCATTGAAATAAACTGATATGCCATTAATCCGTTCCAGCCCATCACAACAAAAATATTTTTTTAATTTAAAAAAAATAGCAGTAGTAATAATAACAGAAATAGTTAATAATGATAATAACGTAATTGTCTATTAAATATTAATAGTAAGAATATTCACTTAGATCTAAAATAGTTTAGAAATTATTACTATCATTACATGAAATCATATAATTACATTACCCTCCGACCCCCCCCCCCAAAAAAAAACCCAACTGACCTAAGTATTAAATAACACATGCAATAAAACCTACCAACTTGAACCCGAGCCTAGATCGGAGGATTTCGTTTAAGAGCACCACTAACATAATAATAAACGCGCTTTGCATATTTATTAAGATATCAATTAGAAATCAATAATACCAAGAATTTATATTTATTAAAATCAATTTCTTAATATCAATATGCAAATTAGGCTTTGCGTTCACACTGTAAACCGCTATTTTGTTATATATATACAAATACAATTGCATGTTATTAGTATGAAGATAATACTAACAGTATTAATAATGCAAAACAATTTTATTAATAATTGAGGTTTAAGTCAAAGAAAAGAATCATGAAGAATGTGACTTAAATAACAAAGGGAATTGTGATTTGAGTAGTGATATAGTTTCGATTACAAACAAACAAACACACAATCGCCATTATAATAAGATTAATAGTAGTACTAGTATCAGTAAAAACTCAAAATGCAGTAAGAAATAAGAAATTTATTTATCAATAGTAGGTACAAGTTATAAAGAATAAGTAAAAGAAAAACTTTATTTTTGTTAAACTACTATTGAAGGGAGGCCATGCCTAATAGCGTGAAGCTAAGCCCATGGACATGACCACCCTTGGTCGCTCACAGGAAACGATACAAGACACACCAGACAACACAAACATATAGATATATATCATGAGACAAATTAGCCGTGTGAGAATCTAAATGCAAATCTGTTGTTTATAAGAGGCAATAAAATGCTTTTTCAAAAGATTTTTAAGGACAAAATAATTTACCGAAACAAGCTTCACCTTTTCCTCCTTTTCTTCATCAAACAATACCGACTGAACAGTGTTCCAAGAATTAAGTGCATTAAAACGAATCGAATTATTCCCAAAACTGACAGTGTTGATGATAGGGAAATTAAACAAACCAGTTTGGTCAGCACGAGTGACCTGAGCATTGGTGAAGTCAACTGCAAAAGCATTCTGAACAGAAACAGGCATTTTATCGTGGAACAGTTTATGTATGAACAAAATATTTTCACTATGGACCATATCAGAAAATTTGAGAATCTCCAAATTTGAATAAAGGTTGTAAAAAGACAAATATCAGCAAAACAGCAACAAAAATCAGAAAAACAAAAAACAAAACAAAAAAACAAATTGCAGCAAAGAGGATATCGACGAAAAAACTAAAAACCAACAGCAAAAAGGCCAAGAAACAAAATAAAAGATTCGGATTCAAGAGGACGCAGTGAAATCGTATCCATACGTCCCAGTGTTGTCTTGAAGTTGCGTAAATTATTAATACTAATGTAAGGAATGATTCAAAGTTATATACTTTGAATACAATAACTCCGACGAAGGTTAACAGACAAAACATTTAATATATATAGCACATGGATATACTATATATACTATAGCACAGAGTACATAGTAAAAGAGTTACATATATAAAGATAAAGACACATTCATGAATGGTACAAGATAACATATAAAAGTACAGACATGAGATAGTCCATGCTGTGAAGAACTTACAGTAATGTAAGGGGGGCGGATCCCCAACGAGAGGGGTTAGATAAAATCTACCCCATGTGGCTCGTAGTTACTGAAACAGGAAAAGAAGCCGAAAGGGTTTGAACCCGGTGCTTAAATACTATAGCACCCTAGCGGGCACCAGCAAACTAGATCGACCAGACAACTCCACCAGGCAAATATAAACTAACGCTACACTAAGAATGTTCACTTAGATCTGAAATAGTTTTAGAATTATCATTATCATTACTTAAAATAACAAAATTATTTTACCCTCCAACCTCGAAAAAAAAACGACTGACTTAACCACCTCTTCTATGTCTCTCCCTCCCCCTTTCTCTCTCTCTCTCTCTCTCTCTCTCTCTCTCTATCTGTCTATCTCGCTCACTGTCTCTCTCTCTCTCTCTACCTCTCCTACCTGTCTCTGTCACTGTCTCTCTCTACCTCCCTACTTTGAACAATCCATTTCTCTCTCTCTCCCCCCTCTCTCTCTCTCTCTCACTGTCTCTCTGTCTCTCCCTCTCTACCTCTCCTACCTGTCTCTGTCCTACCTGTCTCTGTCACTGTCTCTCTCAACCTCTCCTACTTGAACAATTCATCTCTCTCTCTCTCTCTCTCTCTTCTCTCTCTCTCTCTTTTCTCTCTCTCTCTCACTCACTCACACACACACACACACACACACATCACGCAAGTTTGACATGCCGTAAAACCTACCAACCTGAACCCGAACCTAGATCGAAGGATTTAGTTTAAGAACACCTCTAAAATAATAATACACCCACTTTACAGTATTTCGTTAGCACATTGTATTATTCTTTATTCAAAAATAAAATTCAGATTTTCTTTTTTTTTACTTCCTTTTCTGCTTCATTTAAAAAATGATTTTTATCTTTGAACCAAGTAAGTATAAAAACAAAAACAACAAAAAACAAAAAAACAAAAGATGAAACCTTGTAATCTCCGTACAATCATTTATTCACATGAGACTTCTTCTTGCCAGCCTCCCAAACATCAAGTGATCTATACTTTGGAAATTTTATCTGCTATTCTCCATCTTTGCTCGATGGTTTTGTCTTCCAGCGAAAAATAAAAAAGAATTCCTCAACAATTCGAGCCTTCAATAAACGAACAAACATGAGATAGAACAAAGATGATAATAAAAAAAGAAGACGGAGAAATCAAATAATTGATTTTTAAAACTTATATCTTCGAATAGAATACGGAGACATATATATATATATATATATATCTTGGGAAATGGCAATTGAATTTATAAGGGAACTTACATAGCGGCGTCTCTCTTTTGGAATTATAACATGATCATTTAAAATGTTTATATTAACGTTTGTTTCCAAGATGCTTACGATAAATGTACTCTCGGGGAAGTCTCCGTTGTGTAGTGGCTAACGCGTGAGACTGTGGCATCATAGTAAGCGAGTTCGAATTCTAGTCGCGCTTTTACGTTCATTTTAGTTTTAAATTTATTAGGGAATTTACATAGCGGCGTCTCTGTTTTGAAATCATGATCATTTAAAATGCTTATATCAGCATTTGTTTCCAAGATGCTTACGATATATCTACTCTCGGGGACGTCTTAGTGGCGCAGCGGCTAACTTGTGGGATTGTGACATCGTAATAAGGGAGTTCGAATTCTAGTCGCCCTTTTACGTTCTGATACATATTTATATTTACCAACTCCTCCACACGAGCAGGATGTGACACAAGGTTTATTTCTTAAGCGGAGTTCAACAGGTTTGAATTCAGATTTTTACTTCTCCTAGACAGGTTTCCCAACCAAGGTTAAAGAGCCCAGTCTGTCCTGCTATTTAGCTGGTGGGAGAGCGGGTGGGTTCATACCTTTCGCTATGTGAAATGTAGACAGCCTCATATAGGATTTGAACTCAGGTCCATTCCCTTCGACACTAGCCATTATATCACGGGTCTCCATTGACGTTCTAATAATCTTGGGATAGATATTTCTATTATATTTCTAGATTTCTAGATTGCAATTTCTTCTGAAAAAAAGAAAATAGCGGAAATGACTAACAGATTTACTTAACTTAATAATAGAAAATAAAAAATCAAGCTCATTTTTAAATTGTGCGTTGAAATAGAATTTTTTATCTGCATGTACAGTCACTTGCAGATGCAAACATTTTTTGGACACTACGCCATCGTCCTTAGTGGACAGAAAGGTGAAAACAACAACAGGATTTTTTTTAAGTTGATTAAATTGGCTTTTCTAAAATATTAAAAACAATTAACTTAATCTTAAAGATTATTTGAAAAAAAAGTTCCTGAAACTGATTATGGATCCTATAACTTTTAATTGATCGATTGATTGATTTTAATGGCACGTCAACCATTCCAGGGTTATTTTATGCCGATGTAGTATTTTTTTGTGTTCATGTGGATTGATCAATTGTCGAATTTAAAATGAATTTAGAGCTTAAAGTGACATTAAACTTTTTTTTTGGGGGGGGCTGTTTTCTTTATAAGAAAAGAAATTAAATTGGCAAGATAAATGCTGGGTTTCAAAAAACAATGCACTTCAAATTTTTGTCTTTTTATCGCACTCTTTTTATTTTCTTTATATATGCTTTTAAATGAGTTTTTTTTTTTTTAATATTAAAACTGTTAGAGGCGTGATTGGCGTTATGGTTATTGTGTATGAAAAATAGACTTGGTGAGCCAAGTTTAAATTCTGAACGAAGCTGTTTATATTTCATTTCGCGCTAATGTCTTTGAGAAAAAATATATATTCATCCATTCCTCGCTATCATGGGTTATTCAATGCCAAAATTTGATTCATTTGTGAACTAATAATTTTTTCAAAGAAAATTTTTTTTCAAACACATTTTTAAAAACTTATATTTTGATCTATTTATCACACACATAGGATCCTAACGGGTACTGCCACTCCGGCTCAGAGTGGAACTGGGAGTAATGATGATGAACTCAAGAATTGGAACTTCACATCTCGATGCAGTTTAACGTCATACCCAGGACACCTACAGAATTGAAATAGAATGGAAAATAAAAATCAGTATTTTGAATAACGATTTTCAAATTAAGCTGGACCTCGTGCACTAGAGAAATTATTGCAACAAGTTCAAACCCTCCTCTTTCCTATCACCCCCTATTTCATCTCATATTGGACTAGTCTCAGTTTGGTGAATATCTATTCCGCTATGAACATTCTTAATTTTACGGCATATCAACCCTTGTTGGATTATTTTATGCCGAAGATGTTTTGTTATATTCATACATAATTATGACTTCCATGATTCCTATCCAATCCTACAAAAAATCAAACAGATTTAATTGAGACATAGAAGGGAACCTAACAGCTACTGTATCCTTGGCATGCATCTAATAGTGAAGATCTAATTCTGGAGCTTTGGGGAGTGTGGAGTACCCCTTCATAGCCATTCACACATAATTATGACTTCCTTCTATCTTATCCGCCATTTAATTGAGACATAGAAGGGAACCTAACAGCTACTGTACATGCATCCTAATTCTATAGCCATTCACACATAATTATGACTTCCAGGATTTCTATCTTATCCGCCTGAAATTCAAACAGATTTAATTGAGACATAGAAGGGAACCTAACAGCTACTGTATCCTTGGCATGCATCTAATAGTGAAGATCTAATTCTGGAGCTTTGGGGAGTGTGGAGTACCCCTTCATAGCCATTCACACATAATTATGACTTCCAGGATTTCTATCTTATCCGCCTGAAATTCAAACAGACATAGAAGGGAACCTAACAGCTACTGTATCCTTGGCATGCATCTAATAGAGAAGATCTAATTCTGGAGCTGTGGAGTACCCCTTCATAGCCATTCACACATAATTATGACTTCCAGGATTTCTATCTTATCCGCCTGAAATTCAAACAGATTTAATTGAGACATAGAAGGGAACCTAACAGCTACTGTATCCTTGGCATGCATCTAATAGTGAAGATCTAATTCTGGAGCTTTGGGGAGTGTGGAGTACCCCTTCATAGCCATTCACACATAATTATGACTTCCAGGATTTCTATCTTATCCGCCTGAAATTCAAACAGATTTAATTGAGACATAGAAGGGAACCTAACAGCTACTGTATCCTTGGCATGCATCTAATAGAGAAGATCTAATTCTGGAGCTTTGGGGAGTGTGGAGTACCCCTTCATAGCCATTCACACATAATTATGACTTCCAGGATTTCTATCTTATCGCCTGAAATTCAAACAGATTTAATTGAGACATAGAAGGGAACCTAACAGCTACTGTATCCTTGGCATGCATCTAATAGTGAAGATCTAATTCTGGAGCTTTGGGAGTGTGGAGTACCCCTTCATAGCCATTCACACATAATTATGACTTCCAGGATTTCTATCTTATCCGCCTGAAATTCAAACAGATTTAATTGAGACATAGAAGGGAACCTAACAGCTACTGTATCCTTGGCATGCATCTAATAGAGAAGATCTAATTCTGGAGCTTTGGGGAGTGTGGAGTACCCCTTCATAGCCATTCACACATAATTATGACTTCCAGGATTTCTATCTTATCCGCCTGAAATTCAAACAGATTTAATTGAGACATAGAAGGGAACCTAACAGCTACTGTATCCTTGGCATGCATCTAATAGTGAAGATCTAATTCTGGAGCTTTGGGGAGTGTGGAGTACCCCTTCATAGCCATTCACACATAATTATGACTTCCAGGATTTCTATCTTATCCGCCTGAAATTCAAACAGATTTAATTGAGACATAGAAGGGAACCTAACAGCTACTGTATCCTTGGCATGCATCTAATAGAGAAGATCTAATTCTGGAGCTTTGGGGAGTGTGGAGTACCCCTTCATAGCCATTCACACATAATTATGACTTCCAGGATTTCTATCTTATCCGCCTGAAATTCAAACAGATTTAATTGAGACATAGAAGGGAACCTAACAGCTACTGTATCCTTGGCATGCATCTAATAGTGAAGATCTAATTCTGGAGCTTTGGGGAGTGTGGAGTACCCCTTCATAGCCATTCACACATAATTATGACTTCCAGGATTTCTATCTTATCCGCCTGAAATTCAAACAGATTTAATTGAGACATAGAAGGGAACCTAACAGCTACTGTATCCTTGGCATGCATCTAATAGTGAAGATCTAATTCTGGAGCTTTGGGAGTGTGGAGTACCCCTTCATAGCCATTCACACATAATTATGACTTCCAGGATTTCTATCTTATCCGCCTGAAATTCAAACAGATTTAATTGAGACATAGAAGGGAACCTAACAGCTACTGTATCCTTGGCATGCATCTAATAGTGAAGATCTAATTCTGGAGCTTTGGGGAGTGTGGAGTACCCCTTCATAGCCATTCACACATAATTATGACTTCCAGGATTTCTATCTTATCCGCCTGAAATTCAAACAGATTTAATTGAGACATAGAAGGGAACCTAACAGCTACTGTATCCTTGGCATGCATCTAATAGTGAAGATCTAATTCTGGAGCTTTGGGGAGTGTGGAGTACCCCTTCATAGCCATTCACACATAATTATGACTTCCAGGATTTCTATCTTATCCGCCTGAAATTCAAACAGATTTAATTGAGACATAGAAGGGAACCTAACAGCTACTGTATCCTTGGCATGCATCTAATAGTGAAGATCTAATTCTGGAGCTTTGGGGAGTGTGGAGTACCCCTTCATAGCCATTCACACATAATTATGACTTCCAGGATTTCTATCTTATCCGCCTGAAATTCAAACAGATTTAATTGAGACATAGAAGGGAACCTAACAGCTACTGTATCCTTGGCATGCATCTAATAGTGAAGATCTAATTCTGGAGCTTTGGGAGTGTGGAGTACCCCTTCATAGCCATTCACACATAATTATGACTTCCAGGATTTCTATCTTATCCGCCTGAAATTCAAACAGATTTAATTGAGACATAGAAGGGAACCTAACAGCTACTGTATCCTTGGCATGCATCTAATAGTGAAGATCTAATTCTGGAGCTTTGGGGAGTGTGGAGTACCCCTTCATAGCCATTCACACATAATTATGACTTCCAGGATTTCTATCTTATCCGCCTGAAATTCAAACAGATTTAATTGAGACATAGAAGGGAACCTAACAGCTACTGTATCCTTGGCATGCATCTAATAGAGAAGATCTAATTCTGGAGCTTTGGGGAGTGTGGAGTACCCCTTCATAGCCATTCACACATAATTATGACTTCCAGGATTTCTATCTTATCCGCCTGAAATTCAAACAGATTTAATTGAGACATAGAAGGGAACCTAACAGCTACTGTATCCTTGGCATGCATCTAATAGTGAAGATCTAATTCTGGAGCTTTGTGGAGTGTGGAGTACCCCTTCATAGCCATTCACACATAATTATGACTTCCAGGATTTCTATCTTATCCGCCTGAAATTCAAACAGATTTAATTGAGACATAGAAGGGAACCTAACAGCTACTGTATCCTTGGCATGCATCTAATAGTGAAGATCTAATTCTGGAGCTTTGGGGAGTGTGGAGTACCCCTTCATAGCCATTCACACATAATTATGACTTCCAGGATTTCTATCTTATCCGCCTGAAATTCAAACAGATTTAATTGAGACATAGAAGGGAACCTAACAGCTACTGTATCCTTGGCATGCATCTAATAGTGAAGATCTAATTCTGGAGCTTTGGGGAGTGTGGAGTACCCCTTCATAGCCATTCACACATAATTATGACTTCCAGGATTTCTATCTTATCCGCCTGAAATTCAAACAGATTTAATTGAGACATAGAAGGGAACCTAACAGCTACTGTATCCTTGGCATGCATCTAATAGTGAAGATCTAATTCTGGAGCTTTGGGGAGTGTGGAGTACCCCTTCATAGCCATTCACACATAATTATGACTTCCAGGATTTCTATCTTATCCGCCTGAAATTCAAACAGATTTAATTGAGACATAGAAGGGAACCTAACAGCTACTGTATCCTTGGCATGCATCTAATAGTGAAGATCTAATTCTGGAGCTTTGGGGAGTGTGGAGTACCCCTTCATAGCCATTCACACATAATTATGACTTCCAGGATTTCTATCTTATCCGCCTGAAATTCAAACAGATTTAATTGAGACATAGAAGGGAACCTAACAGCTACTGTATCCTTGGCATGCATCTAATAGTGAAGATCTAATTCTGGAGCTTTGGGGAGTGTGGAGTACCCTTCATAGCCATTCACACATAATTATGACTTCCAGGATTTCTATCTTATCCGCCTGAAATTCAAACAGATTTAATTGAGACATAGAAGGGAACCTAACAGCTACTGTATCCTTGGCATGCATCTAATAGTGAAGATCTAATTCTGGAGCTTTGGGGAGTGTGGAGTACCCCTTCATAGCCATTCACACATAATTATGACTTCCAGGATTTCTATCTTATCCGCCTGAAATTCAAACAGATTTAATTGAGACATAGAAGGGAACCTAACAGCTACTGTATCCTTGGCATGCATCTAATAGTGAAGATCTAATTCTGGAGCTTTGGGGAGTGTGGAGTACCCCTTCATAGCCATTCACACATAATTATGACTTCCAGGATTTCTATCTTATCCGCCTGAAATTCAAACAGATTTAATTGAGACATAGAAGGGAACCTAACAGCTACTGTATCCTTGGCATGCATCTAATAGTGAAGATCTAATTCTGGAGCTTTGGGGAGTGTGGAGTACCCCTTCATAGCCATTCACACATAATTATGACTTCCAGGATTTCTATCTTATCCGCCTGAAATTCAAACAGATTTAATTGAGACATAGAAGGGAACCTAACAGCTACTGTATCCTTGGCATGCATCTAATAGTGAAGATCTAATTCTGGAGCTTTGGGGAGTGTGGAGTACCCCTTCATAGCCATTCACACATAATTATGACTTCCAGGATTTCTATCTTATCCGCCTGAAATTCAAACAGATTTAATTGAGACATAGAAGGGAACCTAACAGCTACTGTATCCTTGGCATGCATCTAATAGTGAAGATCTAATTCTGGAGCTTTGGGGAGTGTGGAGTACCCCTTCATAGCCATTCACACATAATTATGACTTCCAGGATTTCTATCTTATCCGCCTGAAATTCAAACAGATTTAATTGAGACATAGAAGGGAACCTAACAGCTACTGTATCCTTGGCATGCATCTAATAGTGAAGATCTAATTCTGGAGCTTTGGGGAGTGTGGAGTACCCCTTCATAGCCATTCACACATAATTATGACTTCCAGGATTTCTATCTTATCCGCCTGAAATTCAAACAGATTTAATTGAGACATAGAAGGGAACCTAACAGCTACTGTATCCTTGGCATGCATCTAATAGTGAAGATCTAATTCTGGAGCTTTGGGGAGTGTGGAGTACCCCTTCATAGCCATTCACACATAATTATGACTTCCAGGATTTCTATCTTATCCGCCTGAAATTCAAACAGATTTAATTGAGACATAGAAGGGAACCTAACAGCTACTGTATCCTTGGCATGCATCTAATAGTGAAGATCTAATTCTGGAGCTTTGGGAGTGTGGAGTACCCTTCATAGCCATTCACACATAATTATGACTTCCAGGATTTCTATCTTATCCGCCTGAAATTCAAACAGATTTAATTGAGACATAGAAGGGAACCTAACAGCTACTGTATCCTTGGCATGCATCTAATAGTGAAGATCTAATTCTGGAGCTTTTGGGAGTGTGGAGTACCCCTTCATAGCCATTCACACATAATTATGACTTCCAGGATTTCTATCTTATCCGCCTGAAATTCAAACAGATTTAATTGAGACATAGAAGGGAACCTAACAGCTACTGTATCCTTGGCATGCATCTAATAGTGAAGATCTAATTCTGGAGCTTTGGGGAGTGTGGAGTACCCCTTCATAGCCATTCACACATAATTATGACTTCCAGGATTTCTATCTTATCCGCCTGAAATTCAAACAGATTTAATTGAGACATAGAAGGGAACCTAACAGCTACTGTATCCTTGGCATGCATCTAATAGTGAAGATCTAATTCTGGAGCTTTGGGGAGTGTGGAGTACCCCTTCATAGCCATTCACACATAATTATGACTTCCAGGATTTCTATCTTATCCGCCTGAAATTCAAACAGATTTAATTGAGACATAGAAGGGAACCTAACAGCTACTGTATCCTTGGCATGCATCTAATAGTGAAGATCTAATTCTGGAGCTTTGGGGAGTGTGGAGTACCCCTTCATAGCCATTCACACATAATTATGACTTCCAGGATTTCTATCTTATCCGCCTGAAATTCAAACAGATTTAATTGAGACATAGAAGGGAACCTAACAGCTACTGTATCCTTGGCATGCATCTAATAGTGAAGATCTAATTCTGGAGCTTTGGGAGTGTGGAGTACCCCTTCATAGCCATTCACACATAATTATGACTTCCAGGATTTCTATCTTATCCGCCTGAAATTCAAACAGATTTAATTGAGACATAGAAGGGAACCTAACAGCTACTGTATCCTTGGCATGCATCTAATAGTGAAGATCTAATTCTGGAGCTTTGGGAGTGTGGAGTACCCCTTCATAGCCATTCACACATAATTATGACTTCCAGGATTTCTATCTTATCCGCCTGAAATTCAAACAGATTTAATTGAGACATAGAAGGGAACCTAACAGCTACTGTATCCTTGGCATGCATCTAATAGTGAAGATCTAATTCTGGAGCTTTGGGAGTGTGGAGTACCCCTTCATAGCCATTCACACATAATTATGACTTCCAGGATTTCTATCTTATCCGCCTGAAATTCAAACAGATTTAATTGAGACATAGAAGGGAACCTAACAGCTACTGTATCCTTGGCATGCATCTAATAGTGAAGATCTAATTCTGGAGCTTTGGGAGTGTGGAGTACCCCTTCATAGCCATTCACACATAATTATGACTTCCAGGATTTCTATCTTATCCGCCTGAAATTCAAACAGATTTAATTGAGACATAGAAGGGAACCTAACAGCTACTGTATCCTTGGCATGCATCTAATAGTGAAGATCTAATTCTGGAGCTTTGGGGAGTGTGGAGTACCCCTTCATAGCCATTCACACATAATTATGACTTCCAGGATTTCTATCTTATCCGCCTGAAATTCAAACAGATTTAATTGAGACATAGAAGGGAACCTAACAGCTACTGTATCCTTGGCATGCATCTAATAGTGAAGATCTAATTCTGGAGCTTTGGGAGTGTGGAGTACCCCTTCATAGCCATTCACACATAATTATGACTTCCAGGATTTCTATCTTATCCGCCTGAAATTCAAACAGATTTAATTGAGACATAGAAGGGAACCTAACAGCTACTGTATCCTTGGCATGCATCTAATAGTGAAGATCTAATTCTGGAGCTTTGGGGAGTGTGGAGTACCCCTTCATAGCCATTCACACATAATTATGACTTCCAGGATTTCTATCTTATCCGCCTGAAATTCAAACAGATTTAATTGAGACATAGAAGGGAACCTAACAGCTACTGTATCCTTGGCATGCATCTAATAGTGAAGATCTAATTCTGGAGCTTTGGGGAGTGTGGAGTACCCCTTCATAGCCATTCACACATAATTATGACTTCCAGGATTTCTATCTTATCCGCCTGAAATTCAAACAGATTTAATTGAGACATAGAAGGGAACCTAACAGCTACTGTATCCTTGGCATGCATCTAATAGTGAAGATCTAATTCTGGAGCTTTGGGGAGTGTGGAGTACCCCTTCATAGCCATTCACACATAATTATGACTTCCAGGATTTCTATCTTATCCGCCTGAAATTCAAACAGATTTAATTGAGACATAGAAGGGAACCTAACAGCTACTGTATCCTTGGCATGCATCTAATAGTGAAGATCTAATTCTGGAGCTTTGGGGAGTGTGGAGTACCCCTTCATAGCCATTCACACATAATTATGACTTCCAGGATTTCTATCTTATCCGCCTGAAATTCAAACAGATTTAATTGAGACATAGAAGGGAACCTAACAGCTACTGTATCCTTGGCATGCATCTAATAGTGAAGATCTAATTCTGGAGCTTTGGGAGTGTGGAGTACCCCTTCATAGCCATTCACACATAATTATGACTTCCAGGATTTCTATCTTATCCGCCTGAAATTCAAACAGATTTAATTGAGACATAGAAGGGAACCTAACAGCTACTGTATCCTTGGCATGCATCTAATAGTGAAGATCTAATTCTGGAGCTTTGGGGAGTGTGGAGTACCCCTTCATAGCCATTCACACATAATTATGACTTCCAGGATTTCTATCTTATCCGCCTGAAATTCAAACAGATTTAATTGAGACATAGAAGGGAACCTAACAGCTACTGTATCCTTGGCATGCATCTAATAGTGAAGATCTAATTCTGGAGCTTTGGGGAGTGTGGAGTACCCCTTCATAGCCATTCACACATAATTATGACTTCCAGGATTTCTATCTTATCCGCCTGAAATTCAAACAGATTTAATTGAGACATAGAAGGGAACCTAACAGCTACTGTATCCTTGGCATGCATCTAATAGTGAAGATCTAATTCTGGAGCTTTGGGGAGTGTGGAGTACCCCTTCATAGCCATTCACACATAATTATGACTTCCAGGATTTCTATCTTATCCGCCTGAAATTCAAACAGATTTAATTGAGACATAGAAGGGAACCTAACAGCTACTGTATCCTTGGCATGCATCTAATAGTGAAGATCTAATTCTGGAGCTTTGGGGAGTGTGGAGTACCCCTTCATAGCCATTCACACATAATTATGACTTCCAGGATTTCTATCTTATCCGCCTGAAATTCAAACAGATTTAATTGAGACATAGAAGGGAACCTAACAGCTACTGTATCCTTGGCATGCATCTAATAGTGAAGATCTAATTCTGGAGCTTTGGGGAGTGTGGAGTACCCCTTCATAGCCATTCACACATAATTATGACTTCCAGGATTTCTATCTTATCCGCCTGAAATTCAAACAGATTTAATTGAGACATAGAAGGGAACCTAACAGCTACTGTATCCTTGGCATGCATCTAATAGTGAAGATCTAATTCTGGAGCTTTGGGAGTGTGGAGTACCCCTTCATAGCCATTCACACATAATTATGACTTCCAGGATTTCTATCTTATCCGCCTGAAATTCAAACAGATTTAATTGAGACATAGAAGGGAACCTAACAGCTACTGTATCCTTGGCATGCATCTAATAGTGAAGATCTAATTCTGGAGCTTTGGGGAGTGTGGAGTACCCTTCATAGCCATTCACACATAATTATGACTTCCAGGATTTCTATCTTATCCGCCTGAAATTCAAACAGATTTAATTGAGACATAGAAGGGAACCTAACAGCTACTGTATCCTTGGCATGCATCTAATAGTGAAGATCTAATTCTGGAGCTTTGGGGAGTGTGGAGTACCCCTTCATAGCCATTCACACATAATTATGACTTCCAGGATTTCTATCTTATCCGCCTGAAATTCAAACAGATTTAATTGAGACATAGAAGGGAACCTAACAGCTACTGTATCCTTGGCATGCATCTAATAGTGAAGATCTAATTCTGGAGCTTTGGGGAGTGTGGAGTACCTCATAATTATGTGTGAATGGCTATGAAGGGGTACTCCACACTCCCCAAAGCTCCAGAATTAGATCTTCACTATTAGATGCATGCCAAGGATACAGTAGCTGTTAGGTTCCCTTCTATGTCTCAATTAAATCTGTTTGAATTTCAGGCGGATAAGATAGAAATCCTGGAAGTCATAATTATGTGTGAATGGCTATGAAGGGGTTCTCCACACTCCCAAAGCTCCAGAATTAGATCTTCACTATTAGATGCATGCCAAAGATACAGTAGCTGTTAGGTTCCCTTCTATGTCTCAATTAAATCTGTTTGAATTTCAGGCGGATAAGATAGAAATCCTGGAAGTCATAATTATGTGTGAATGGCTATGAAGGGGTACTCCACACTCCCCAAAGCTCCAGAATTAGATCTTCACTATTAGATGCATGCCAAGGATACAGTAGCTGTTAGGTTCCCTTCTATGTCTCAATTAAATCTGTTTGAATTTCAGGCGGATAAGATAGAAATCCTGGAAGTCATAATTATGTGTGAATGGCTATGAAGGGGTACTCCACACTCCCAAAGCTCCAGAATTAGATCTTCTCTATTAGATGCATGCCAAGGATACAGTAGCTGTTAGGTTCCCTTCTATGTCTCAATTAAATCTGTTTGAATTTCAGGCGGATAAGATAGAAATCCTGGAAGTCATAATTATGTGTGAATGGCTATGAAGGGGTACTCCACACTCCAAAGCTCCAGAATTAGATCTTCACTATTAGATGCATGCCAAGGATACAGTAGCTGTTAGGTTCCCTTCTATGTCTCAATTAAATCTGTTTGAATTTCAGGCGGATAAGATAGAAATCCTGGAAGTCATAATTTATGTGTAAATGGCTATGAAGGGGTACTCCACACTCCCAAAGCTCCAGAATTAGATCTTCACTATTAGATGCATGCCAAGGATACAGTAGCTGTTAGGTTCCCTTCTATGTCTCAATTAAATCTGTTTGAATTTCAGGCGGATAAGATAGAAATCCTGGAAGTCATAATTATGTGTGAATGGCTATGAAGGGGTACTCCACACTCCCCAAAGCTCCAGAATTAGATCTTCACTATTAGATGCATGCCAAGGATACAGTAGCTGTTAGGTTCCCTTCTATGTCTCAATTAAATCTGTTTGAATTTCAGGCGGATAAGATAGAAATCCTGGAAGTCATAATTATGTGTGAATGGCTATGAAGGGGTACTCCACACTCCCAAAGCTCAGAATTAGATCTTCACTATTAGATGCATGCCAAGGATACAGTAGCTGTTAGGTTCCCTTCTATGTCTCAATTAAATCTGTTTTTGAATTTCAGGCGGATAAGATAGAAATCCTGGAAGTCATAATTATGTGTGAATGGCTATGAAGGGGTACTCCACCCTCCCCAAAGCTCCAGAATTAGATCTTCACTATTAGATGCATGCCAAGGATACAGTAGCTGTTAGGTTCCCTTCTATGTCTCAATTAAATCTGTTTGAATTTCAGGCGGATAAGATAGAAATCCTGGAAGTCATAAATTATGTGTGAAATGGCTATGAAGGGGTACTCCACACTCCCCAAAGCTCCAGAATTAGATCTTCATATTAGATGCATGCCAAGGATACAGTAGCTGTTAGGTTCCCTTCTATGTCTCAATTAAATCTGTTTGAATTTCAGGCGGATAAGATAGAAATCCTGGAAGTCATAATTATGTGTGAATGGCTATGAAGGGGTACTCCACACTCCCCAAAGCTCCAGAATTAGATCTTCACTATTTAGATGCATGCCAAGGATACAGTAGCTGTTAGGTTCCCTTCTATGTCTCAATTAAATCTGTTTTGAATTTCAGGCGGATAAGATAGAAATCCTGGAAGTCATAATTATGTGTGAATGGCTATGAAGGGGTACTCCACACTCCCCAAAGCTCCAGAATTAGATCTTCACTATTAGATGCATGCCAAGGATACAGTAGCTGTTAGTTCCCTTCTATGTCTCAATTAAATCTGTTTGAATTTCAGGCGGATAAGATAGAAATCCTGGAAGTCATAATTATGTGTGAATGGCTATGAAGGGTACTCCACACTCCCCAAAGCTCCAGAATTAGATCTTCACTATTAGATGCATGCCAAGGATACAGTAGCTGTTAGGTTCCTTCTATGTCTCAATTAAATCTGTTTGAATTTCAGGCGGATAGATAGAAATCCTGGAAGTCATAATTATGTGTGAATGGCTATGAAGGGGTACTCCACACTCCCCAAAGCTCCAGAATTAGATCTTCACTATTAGATGCATGCCAAGGATACAGTAGCTGTTAGGTTCCCTTCTATGTCTCAATTAAATCTGTTTGAATTTCAGGCGGATAAGATAGAAATCCTGGAAGTCATAATTATGTGTGAATGGCTATGAAGGTACTCCACACTCCCAAAGCTCCAGAATTAGATCTTCACTATTAGATGCATGCAAGGATACAGTAGCTTAGTTCCCTTCTATGTCTCAAATTAAATCTGTTTGAATTTCAGGCGGATAAGATAGAAATCCTGGAAGTCATAATTATGTGTGAATGGCTATGAAGGGGTACTCCACACTCCACAAAGCTCCAGAATTAGATCTTCACTATTAGATGCATGCCAAGGGATACAGTAGCTGTTTAGGTTCCCTTCTATGTCTCAATTAAATCTGTTTTGAATTTCAGCGGATAAGATAGAAATCCTGGAAGTCTAATTATGTGTGAATGGCTATGAAGGGGTAACTCCACACTCCACAAAGCTCAGAATTAGATCTTCACTATTAGATTGCATGCCAAGGATACAGTAGCTGTTTAGGTTCCCTTCTATGTCTCAATTAAATCTGTTTGAATTTCAGGCGGATAAGATAGAAATCCTGGAAGTCATAATTATGTGTGAATGGCTATGAAGGGGTACTCCACACTCCACAAAGCTCCAGAATTAGATCTTCACTATTTAGATGCATGCCAAAGGATACAGTAGCTGTTTAGGTTCCCTTCTATGTCTCAATTAATCTGTTTGAATTCAGGCGAAGTAAGTAAATCTCGAAGTCATAATTTGTTGTGAATGCGCTATGAAGGGGTACTCCACACTCCTCACAAAGCCCAGAATTAGATCTTCACTATTTAGATGCATGCCAAGGATACAGTAAGCTGTTAGGTTCCCTTCTATGTCTCATTTAACATTCTTGTTTGAATTTTCAGGCGGATAAGATTAGAAAGTCCTGGAAAGTCATAATTATGTGTGAATTGGCTATGAAGGGGTACTCCACACTCCACAAAGCTCCAGATTAGTCTTCANTTGGGGCGCTCCACCTCAGATGCTAACAACAATCTCCTTGGTCTGCCTATTGAAAAGGGGTAGACCCTCGCTGACTGGGCTCGATACCGACTTTAGGCGACCCGTCGACTTTACTTTTTACTTTATATATATATATATATATATATAGTAATATATTATATATATATATATATGTCCGAGAATATGTGCTTATTGAAGTAGCGAACACTAATTTTTGAAAGTTATTCTTATAATTAATTAGGCGGGATTGCCTTTATTTTAAATGTAAGGCTAAACAAATCGAGAAAAATCCAATCTTCTGTATGTACATTTCGTCCTAAGTTTTGCAGTAACGTGTATATGAATATCAAAAAGTTCAGGAGAAAATGTTTCGGCTACATAAGAAAGTTTAAAAATATAATAAGTCCCGAACAGTAATGATGAAGATGAAAATTTCAGAACTCTGTAAATGATGAAAATTCACGTAGTGAGGGATCCTTTATATTCGAATAATTTGAGACCTCCGGTGATATAATTTTAATATTCCCAATTTTGTTTTTTTTCTGTGGACAGCTATGGAAGTAACTGGATATGAATCCGACAATATGTGTAAGAAAGTCTTGTAGAAAAAACAGATGGTTAAGTTTTATGACAGAATATCGTTTCGATCCATATGAAGAGGTCCTTTATATATATCATATACTTATATATATATAGTTATAATTATTTTTCTCCTCTCCCGCTTTTCTATAACACTGGTTAGCCGAGTTGGTGAGGTGGTTACCGCTTGGTTGTCCATTTTCCCTCTCTTGAATGCTGCACCCCCTTTGTTGTGGTTTATACAAGGCCAAAAAAGTCCGGCTGCCGAGGTGGGTGAACAGAACAAGCTGGAAAGCGGTTTGTTATACGTGCAATTCCACAATTACTATCTTTCCCCTCAACTAATTGGCCCAGTACACAAGTCACCAGTGGGTCGTGTTTTGAAGTGGGTTAGCTTGGGCAAAAGCCCCACTAAAATTTCGCCCCACTTTTATTTACCTGGTCTTGGGTGCTACCCCACTAAGCTCGCTCTGGCTCCTCCCGCTGCGTCGGATAAGCTCCTCATATTTTTCCCGCAAAGGATTATATTATATATATATATATAATAATATATTATATCTTTGGGACTAAGGCCTTACATAACCATGGGTATCAGTGGTTATGGACCATTCACTCGCGAGATGCTCACGACTTCTTCAGAACACTGATATAATTTTATTTTTTAGCTAATAAAATATTCAGTGGCTCTGGAAGCTCGTGAGCATACCGCGAGTGGAAATGGTCCATAACCACGATACCGCATAGTATTTAAGGCCTTTTTTCCCAAATAATAGTGCTCTGTTTACAATATTAACATTGTCTCTCATACGGAACACTGAAACTCTAACAACAAACTACTGGTAGAGAATTAGGACCCCCTAGAATACCTGTTACCAAGAACTTGGTATGCGCACCAAAGTAATATATATATATAATATATATATTATATATATATACTTCTATAGCAGAGACTGAAGAGAGAGAGAGATGAGATAGAAGATAGATAGAATAATAAGTAACTTCCTTGTTTTTTGAGGCAGTAGTAGAATAAATAAACTAAGTTGTGATGAATTTAAATACATACGGTAAAGTCTGTAACCGCGGGGATAATAAAGATGATTTCAATGAGAGAGCTCTACTTGTGATGACTTTTCGCTTCCGAGTTGTGATGATTCAAATACGCATTTCCTTTTCTTCGATCTCATTATTTTACCTTTGACCAAAACAAAAAGAAGAAGAAGAAAGAAAAAAAGAAAACTCGTCGTTTTGTAAATTTGGTTCCTTCCGCCTACCACCCCCTCCCTGCCCCTCCTCCCCTGCCCCTCCCCCTGCCCCTCCTCCGCCTGCCCCTGCCCCCCTGTGATGAAGTCAAAGGCGGAAATAAGATGATTCATATTTTTTGTTTTCTCTTTTATCTCGACAAACTGGTAGAGAGAAGAAAAAACAAAAAATGCTAAGATTTTACTTGAACTGTTAAAACTGGTTTTTAGCAGATCAAAAGAATAAGAATAAGAATAGAATAAGAATAGAAATAATAAATAATAATTAATAATAATAATAAAATAATAATACAATAATAATAAGGACAGAAGAAAGAAGAAGAAGAAGATGAGGCGTGAATTAAATAAACAATGGTCTTAATATTCATAACTCATTTCTTATTTTATTTGTTATTTTCTTTTCTGTTGTCTTTCTTTTTTTCTTTTTAAATTTTGATTTGACTTTACCATTCTTTTTTCTTTTCAACTTTTCTTTTTTTTTTCCAGTTTTTTTCATTACTTGTTTTCTTTCAATTTTTTTCCAGTTCCTTTTCATTTTTTTTTTCATTACTTTTTCATTTTTTTTCCAGTTTTTTTTTCATATCTTTTTTTTCATTCACTTCTTTTTCCAGTTGTTTTTCATTCTTATTTTTCTTTCAACTTTTCTTTTTTTTTTCTTTTCTTGCTTTGTTCTTTCGCATTTTATTTACTATTTAGTTTGATTTCTTTTTTCATTCTTTTTTTTTTCCTATTTTTTTTCTTTAGATTATTTCCCGTTTCTTTTCTTTGTTTTTTTCTTTTTTAGTTTTTCATTTCATTTCGTGGTTAGTAATAATATTTGAATCATCGATACAGAAAGCCGTTCATTGCACGTATTCAACATTGACGAACGGACCTGCACAACTGACAACTTGTTCACGCAAGGATATCACAACAGCTAAAGGGACACCAAGAGAACAACCAAAGGATCATATCCAACACTAAAGGGACACCAAGGAACAACCAAAGGATCATATCGCAACACTAG
The DNA here is from genome assembly GCA_023376005.1 of Doryteuthis pealeii. Lineage (NCBI taxonomy): Eukaryota > Metazoa > Mollusca > Cephalopoda > Myopsida > Loliginidae > Doryteuthis > Doryteuthis pealeii. Next base: position 90,302,836 of record CM042159.1, on the reverse strand, counting down.
CGGCACAAGGAATAACAAAGGATCATATCACACAACTAAGGGACACAAGGGAATAACACAAAAGGATCATATCCAACACTAAGGTGACACAAGGAACATAAACCAGGATCATGTCCAACATATAGGGACGTACCAAGGAACAACCAAAGGATCATATTCCACACTAAGGGACACCAAGGACAAACCAAAGGATCATGTTCAACACTTAAGGGACACCAAGGAAACAACCAAAGGATCATATACACACTAAGGGCATCAGCGGAACAACCAAAGAGTCATATCCAACACTAAGCGGCACCAAGAAACATACAAGGATCATATCAAACTAAGGACTACCAAAGGAAAACAAAGGATCATATCCAACACTAAAGGACCCAAGGAAACCACAAAGGATCATCATCAACACTAAGCGCACAAAGGAAATACCAAAGGGATCAATATCCAACACTAAGCGGCACCAAGGAACAACCAAAGGATCATATCCACACTAAGGCACCAAGGAACAACCAAAGGATCATATCCAACACTAAGGGACACCAAGGAACAACCAAAGGATCATATCCAACACTAACGGACACCAAGAACAACCAAAGGATCATATCCAACACTAAGGGACACCAAGGAACAACCAAAGGATCATATCCAACACTAAGCGGCACCAAGGAATAACCAAAGATCATATCCAACACTAAGCGGCACAAGGAACAACCAAAGGATCATTCCAACACTAAGGGACAGCCAAGGAACAACAAAGGATCATATCCAACACTAAGGGACACCAAGGAACAACCAAGGGATCTATATCAACACTAGCAGGCACCAAGGAATAACAAAGGATCATATCACAACCACTAAAGCGGCACCAAGGACAACAAAGGATCATAATCCAACACTAAGCGGACCAAGGAAACAACCAAAGGACACAAACATTCCAACACTAAGGACCAAGGAACAACCAAAGGATCATATCCAACACTAAGAAGGCACAAAGGAACAACCAAAGGATCTATCAACACTAACGGCACCAAGGAACCAAAGATATACTCCAACACTAAGGGACACCAAGGAACAACCAAATGGATCATATCCAACACTAAGCGGACACAAGGACACAACAAGAGATCATATCCAACACTAAGGGGACACCAAGGAACAACCAAAGATCATATCCAACACTAAGGGACACCAAAGAACAACCAATAGTGATCATATCCATACACTAAGTGGACACCAAGAACACCAAAAGATTCATTCCAACACTAAGCGGCACCTAAGGCACAAACCAAAGGATCATATCAACACTAAGGGCACAAGGAACAACCACAAGATCATTATCCAACACATAAAGGGACACCAAGGAAACAACCAAAGGATCATATCCAACACTTAAGCGGCACCAAGGACAACAAAGGGATCATTATCCAGAAACTACAGGGACACCAGGAACAACCAAAGGATCATATCCAACACTAAGGGACACCAAGGAACAACCAAAGGTCATATTCCAACACTAAGGGACACCAAGGAACAACAAAGGATCATATCCAACACTTAATGGGCCACACCAAGGACTACCAAAGGATTCAATATCCAACACTAAGGGACACCAAGGAAAACAATAGGATCATATCCAACACTAAGGGACACCAACTAGGAACAACCAAGTTATCATCATCCAACAACTAAAGGGGAACACCAAAGGAAACAACCAAAGGATCATATCCAACACTAAGGGACACCAAGAACAACAAAGGATCATATCCAACACTCAAGGACACCAAGGAACAACACAAGGATCATATCAACACTAAGGGACACAAGGAACAACCAAAGGATCATATCCAACCACTAAGGGACACCAAGGAACAACCAAAGGATATATCCAATCACTAAGGGACACCAAGGAACAACAAAGGATCATATCCAACACTAAGGCACAAGGAACAACAAAGGATCATATCCAACACTAAGGGACACCAAGGAACAAACCAAAGGATCAATTCCAACACTAAGGGACACCAAGGAAACAACCAAAAGGATCATATCCAACACTAAGGGACACAAGGAACAACCAAAAGGATCATATCCAACACTAAGCGGACTACCACAAGGAACAAACCAAAGATCATATCCAACACTAAGGGGACTACCAAGGAATAACCAAAAGGATCACTAATCAACACTAAGGGACACCAAGGAAACCAAAGGATCATATCCAACACTAAAGCGGCCACCAAGGGAACACCAACAAGGATCATATCAACACTAAGGGACACCAAAGGAACAACCAAAGGATATATCCAACACAAGCGGCACCAAGGAATAACCAAAGGATCATATCCAACACTTAAGCGGCACAAGGAACAAACCAAAGGATCATATCCAACACTAGGGAACCAAGGAACAACCAAAGGATCATATCCAACACTAAGGCGGAACAAGGAACACGATAAAGGATCATATCCAACACTAAGCGATCCAAGGAACAACAAAGGATCATATCCAACACTAAGCGGCACCAAGGGAAAACCAAAGGATCATATCCAAACACTAAGATGGCACACAAGGAAACAAACCAAAGGATCATATCCAACACTAAGGGACACCAAGGAACAACAAAGGATCATATCCAACACTAAGGACACCAAGGAACAAAAAAGGTGGAATTTCACTGAAATCCAACACTAAGCGGCACCCAAGGAAAACAAGGATCATATTCCAGACCACTAAAGTTCGGCACAAGGAACAACCAAGGATTCCATATCCAACACTAAGCGGCACCAAGGAACAACCAAAGGATCATATCCACACTAAGGCACCAAGGAACAACCAAAGGATCATATCGACCACTAAGGGACACAAGGAAAACCAAAGGATCATATCACCAACACTAAGCGGCACCGCAAGGAACAACCAAGAGATATTATACAACACATAAGGGACACCAAGGAAAACCAAAGGATCATATCAACACTAAGGGACACCAAGGAACAACCAAGGATCAATCCACACACTAAGCGCACCAAGGAACAACCAAAGGATCATATCCAACACTAAGGGCACCAAGGACAACCAAAGGATCATATCCAACAACTAAGCGCACCAAGGAACAACCAAGGATCATATCCAAACACTAAGGGACACCAAAGGACAACCAAAGGATCATATCCAACACTAGCGCACCAAAGGAACAACCAAAGGATATATCCAACACTAAGGGACACCAGGAACAACAAAGGATCATATCCAACACTAAGCGGAACACCAAGGAACACCAAAAGGATATATCCAACACTAAGGCACAAGGAACAACCAAAGGATCATATCCAACACTAAGGGACACCAGGAAAACCAAAGGATCATATCCAACACTAAGCGGCACAAGGAACACACAAAGGATCATCATCCAACACTAAGGGCACCAAGAACAACCAAAGGATCATATCCAACACTAAGGGACACCAAGGAACAACCAAAGGATCATATCCAACACTAAAGGGACACCAAGGAACAACAAAGATATATCCAACACTAAGGGACACCAAGGGAACAACCAAAGGATCATATCCAACACTAAGGGACACCAAGGAACAACCAAAGGATCATACCAACACTAAGGGACACCAAGGAACAACCAAGGATCATATCCAACACTAAGCGGCACCAAGGACACCAAAGATCATTCCACACTAAGGGACACAAGGACAACCAAGTATATCCAACACTAAGGGACACCAAGGAAAAACCAAAGGATATATCCAACACTAGGACACCAAGGAACAACACAAGGATCATATCACACTAGCACTGAACAGGGCACCAAGGAAAACCAAGGATCATATCCAACACTAGGCACCAAGGAACAACCAAAGGATCATTCCAACACTAAGGGCACAAGGAACAACCAAAGGATCTATCAACACTAAGGGACACCAAGGAACAACAAAGGATCATATCAACACTAGGACCACAAGGAACAACCAAAGGATCATATCCAACACTAAGCGGCACCAAAGGAACAGAACCAAAGGATCATATCCAACACTAAGCGGCACCAAGGAACAACAAAGATCATATCCAACACTAAGGACACCGAAGGAACAACCAAAGGATCATATCCAACACTAAGGACACAAGGAAACAACCAAAGGATCATATCCAACACGAGCGGCACACCAAGGAACAACCAAAGGATCATATCCACACTAAGCGGCACCAAGGAACAACAAAGGTCATATCCAACACTAAGGGACACCAAGAAAACCAAAGGATCATATCCAACACTAAGCGGCACCAAGGAACAACCAAAGGATCATATCCAGCACTAAGGGACACAAGGAACAACCAAAGGATCATATCCAACACTAAGCGGCACCCAAGGACAAACCAAAGGATCATATCCAACACTAAGGGCACCAAGAAAACCAAAGGATCAATATCCAACACTAAGCGGGCACCAAGGAACAACCAAAGGGATCATATCAACACTAAGGGACACCAAGGCAACACAAGGATCATTCCAACACTAAGCGGCACCAAGGAACAACCAAAGGATCATATCCAACAACTAACGGCACCAATGGACACCAAAGATCATTCCAACCTAGGACCAAGGAACAACCAAAGGATCATATCAACACTAAGCGGCACCAAGGAACAACCAAAGGATCATATCCAACACTAAGCGCACCAAGGAACAAACCACAAGGATCATAATCCAACACTAAGCGGACACCAAGGAACAACCAAAGGATCATATCCAACACTAAGCGAGCACAAGGAACAACAAAGGATCATATCACAACTAAGGGACACAAGAGGAAACAACCAAAGGACATCATCCAACACTAAGCGGCACCAAGGAAAACAAGGATCATATCCAACACTAAGGGCACCAAGGAACAACCAAAGGATCATATCCAACACTAAGGACACCAAGGACAACCAAAGGATCATATCACACTAAGCGGCACCAAGAACAACCAAAGGATCATATCCAACACTAAGGGACACCAAGGAACAACCAAAGGATCATATCCAACACTAAGGGACACAAGTGAACAACCAAAGGATCATATCCAACACAAGCGGCACAAGGAACAACCAAAGGGAATCAATCATCCAACACTAAGGGACACAAGGAACAACCAAAAAGGATTCATATCCAACACTGCGGCACAAGAACAACCAAAGGATCATATCAACACTAAGGGCACAGGACAACAAAGGATCAATAATGCCAAACATGGACACCAAGGAACAACCAAAGGATATATCCAACACTAAGCCGGCACCAAGAACAACCCAAAGGGATCATATCCAACACTAAGCGGACACAAGGAACAAACCAAAGGATCTATCAACACTAAGGGACACCAAGGAACAACAAAGGATTCATAATCAACACTAAGCGGCACCAAGGAACAAACCAAAGGATCATATCCAACACTAAGGGACCAAGGAACAACCCAAAGGATCATATCCAACACTAAGGGACACCAAGGAACAACAAAGGATCATATCCAACACTAGCGGCACCAAGACAACAAAGGATCATATCCAACACTAAGCGGACACCAAGGACAACCAAAGGATCATATCCACACTAAGGGACACAAGAACAACCAAAGGATCATATCCAACACTAAGCGACACCAAGGAACAACCAAAGGATCATATCCAACACTAAGCGGCACCAAGGAAAACCAAAGGATCATATCCCAACACTAAGCGGACCCAAGGAACAACCAAAGGATATATCCATCCACTAAGGGACACCAAGGAACAACCAAAGGATCATATCACACTAAGCGGCACAAGGAACAACCAAAGGATCATATCCTCAACACTAAAACGGCACCAAGGAACAACCAAAGGATCATATCCAACACTAAGGGACATCAAGGAACACCAAAGGATCATATCCAAACACTAAGCGGCACACAAGGAACAACCAAAGGATCATATCCAACACTAAGCGGCACCAAGGAACAACAAAGGATCATATCCAACACAAAGGGACACCAAGGACAACACAAGGATCATATCCAACACTAAGGACACCAAGGAACAACCAAAGGATCATATCCAACACTAAGCGGCACCAAGGAACAACAAAGGATCATATCCAACACTAACGGGACACCAAGAAAACCCAAAGGATCATATCCAACACTAAGGGACACCAAGGAAAACCAAAGGATCATATCCACACTAGCGGCACCAAGGAACACCAAAGGATCATATCAACACTAAGGGACACCAAGGACAACCAAAGGATCAATTCCAACCTAAGGGACACCCAAGAAACCAAAGGATCATATCCAACACTAAGGGAACACCAAGGAACAACCAAAGGATCATATCAACACTGAGCGGCACAAGGAACACCAAAGGATCATATCCAACACTAAGCGAGCACAAGGAACACCAAAGGATCATATCAAACACTAAGGCACACCCAAGGAACAACCAAAAGGATCATAATCCAACACTAAGCGCACAAGGAACAACCAAAGGATCATATCCAACAACTACGGACAACCACAGAACAACCAAAAGGACATATCAACACTAAGGGTAAGCACCCAAGGAACACCAAGTAGATCATATCCAACACTTAAGCGGGCAACCAGGAAGGACAACCAAAGGATCATACCAACTACTAAGGGACACCAAGGAACAAACCAAAGGATCATAATCCAACACTACCGACAAGAAGGAATCTATCCACACTAAGGGAACAGAAACCAAAGATCATATCCAACACTAACGGACACCAAGGAACAACCAAAGGATCATATCCAACACTAAGCGGCGCGACAAGGAACAACAAAGATCATATTCAAACACTACGCATCCAAGGAAACAACCAAAGGTTCAAGTATCCAAACACAAGGGGCACCAAGGAAGACAACCAAAGGATCATATCCAACACTAAAGGGACACAAGGAATAACCAAAGGATCATATCCAACACTAAGCGCGCACCAAGGAACAAACCAAAGGATCATATCCAACACTACAAGCGGCACCACTAGAAACAACCAGAAGGGATTCATTATCCAACACTAAGCGGGCACCAAGGAAACAACCAAAGGGATAATGATCCAAAACTAAGGGACACCAAGGAACAACCAAAGGATCATATCCAACACTAAGCGCGCACCAAGGAAACAAACCAAAGGATCTATCCCACACTAAGGGACACCAAGGAACAACCAAAGGAATCATATCCAACACTAAGGGACACCGACAAGACGAAAGGAACAACCAAAGGATCATATCCAACACTAAGCGGGCACCTGAGGAACAACCAAGGATCTATCAACACTAAGTGGACACCAACCAGTGAACAACCAAAGGATCAATCCAAACACTAAGGGACACCAAGGAACAACCAAGGATCATATCCAACACTAAGCGGCACCAAGGAACAACCAAAATCATATCCACACACACTAAGGGACACCCAAGGAACAACCAAAGGATCATATCCAACACTAAGGGACACCAAAGGAACAACCAAAGGATCATATCCAACACTAAGGGACACAAGGAATAACAAAGGTCCTTCACTAAGATCGCGCTCTGCTTAACACAGGGATCTCCACTGAAAGTACTCTCATTTGAAGCCTAAAAGATGCCACAAACATGGTAACACGGAGGGGTTGGTAAATATATATTAACAAATGGTATACACACAAATCAATATCCGTTATAGAGAATGAGACACATGAGATTTTGAGATACAGATGGATCAATCAACCCCAACCAGAAGTTCAGGCCCAGTTTTGATCAGAAAAAAAAAAAGAACTTATAAGCTTATGGACTTTACCTTTCCGATGGATCAAAACGTAAAAATAAACGATAGCAAAAAGATAGATAAATACTTGGACCTTGCCAGAGAAACCAAAATAGCTGTGGAACATGAGTGTGACGGTGATTCCTATTGTAGTTGGTGGCCTTGGAACGTTTTCAAAATGCTAGAAAAATGACAGTGGAAACTGGAAATCAGAGGAAGAATCGAGACCACTCAGACAACCAGATAGTTAAGAACTGCTAGATTACTCAGAAGAGTCCTGGAATCTTGGGAAGACTTGCTGTCTCTCAGATTCCACCGACAAATATATTGGCAAACTTGAAAAATTATTGAAATATATATTTTCCCGCCTATTCTCCTTCCACTATTCCCCTTTCATTCTCACAAACTTGTGACCCCCCTCCTACAAAAGCCTCTACTGCTATCATTGTTTGAACCTACTACCAATTCCTACTACCCCCCTCTACCAATTCCTATTACCTCCCACAACCAATTTTTACTACCTTCCACTATCAATTCCTACGTTACTGCTCGTTGTTTTTTTTAAAAACGAGACACCTGAAACATCCCATCAGTTTCATACCTGAAGATGGCAGATAGACATGCTGAAAGCGCTCGTTATGAAACCTTTGGTGGATTTCTACACCAATTCCACCCTGACATTAAAGAGATGACCAGACAGTTAGAAAGGATCGAACAAAAACTCGTCCGACACGAATCGTCAGTACAGTTTAACGAAACATGTTTATATATATACATATGTTATATATATATATATATATATATATATATATATATATATGTATCGTTTAACATGTTTATATATATATATATATATATATATATATATATATATATATCGGGAGAGTTAGACACTTTGTCTAAGCTCCCTGAAATAGACTATAAAGCAAAATCTCTAAGTCTTTTGTTATTTCTTTACTTATAAATTTGCTCTGTGACTCTAACATTAAGAATACACATTGAGCTCTCAAACTGCGACAGGTTT
>CM042159.1:90261509-90289009 GCA_023376005.1 Doryteuthis pealeii | reverse complement strand
TACCAACCGACAAGTCAACAATCTACAAAAAATAGCCAGCCAGCTAGCCAGCCAGCCAACCAACCAACCAGCATTTCAAACCAGGAAATGAGCCAGCCAGCCAAACAACTAGGAATCCAAATCAACCTTACCCCTTGAAATAAACTGAAATTCTAGCAATCCGTTCCTCACCCCGAACAAAAATCTCTATTTTTTTTAATTTCTCTTTGTATAACCCACAAGGATTTGATATGCCTTTAACCAAATCAAACCGAACCTTTCTCCCCCTTCTATCTCTCTCTCTCTCTCTCCGTCTTCTTCTCTTCTATTTCTTTGTTCTCTCCTCCAATCAAGAATTTACAACCATCCGACCAGTCATCAAACCATCCAGCAAACCAACCACCCAACAAACCAGCCAACCAGCCAACCACCCAAAACCAGCCAACCACGCCAACACCAGCCAACAAACCAGCCCAACCACCCAACAAACCAAACCCCACCCACCAACCCACAAACCAGCCACCAACCATCCAGCAAACAACCACCAACCATCCAGCAACCAACCACCCAACCGCCACCCAACCAGTCAACCAGCCAACAACCAGCCCAACCCCCAACCACCCAACCATCCAGCAAACCAACAAACCGCCAACAAACACCCAACCACCCAACCACCCACCATCCAGCAATCCAACAAACCAGCCAACAAACCACCCAACCACCCAACCACCTAACCATCCAGCAAAACCACCAACCACAACACCCAACAAACCAGCCAACAAACCACACAACCAGCCAACCACCCAACAAACCATCCAACAAATCAACCACCCAACCGACCACCCAACCAGACAACCACCCAACAACAGCAAACCAAACCACCCAACCGACCACCCAACCAGTCAACACAACACCAACCCACCAAACCACCCAACCACCCAACCACCCAACCACCTAACCATCCAGCAAACCAAACAACCACCCAACCAGTCAACCACCCAACAACCAGCCAACAAACCACACAACCAGCCAACCACCCAACAAACCATCCAACAAATCAACCACCCAACCGACACACCAACAAGCCAACCACCCAACAAACCATCCAACAAACCACCCAACCACCCAACCATCCAGCAAACCAACCACCCGACCACCCAACCAGTCAACCACCCAACAAACACCCAACAACCACCCAACCACACCATCAGCAAACCAACCACCCAACAAACCACCCAACCCACCACCAAACCACCCAACCAGCCACACCACCCAACACCAAACCATCCACAAACCAACACCCAAACCAGTCAACCACCAACAAACCAGCCAACAAACCACACAACCAACCACCCAACAAACCATCCAACAAATCAAACCACCCACCCACCCAACCAGCCAACCACCCAACATCCACAAACCAAACACCCACCATCCAGCCCAACCACCACCGACCACCCAACCAGCCCACCAACAAACACCCAACAACCACCCAACCACCCAACCACCCAACCATCCAGCAACCAACCACCACCCAACCAGTCAACCACCCAACAAACCAGCCAACAAACCACACAACCAGCCAACCACCCAACAAACCATCCAACAAATCAACCACCCAACCGACCACCCAACCAGCCAACCACCCAACAAACCATCCAACAAACCAACCAACCAACATAGAAGAAGAAAGAAATGAGAAGAGCAAGAGATAAGATTAACCACGATGTTGCATAAGGATGAAAGAAAAATAAACTTTTTTTTTTAAAGAAAGCTAAATGCCGTCCACAAATCGAATTTCGAAGAAATCGGTAGCATCTCAACGGTAGGAAGAAAAAAAAGATTCGAATTGTCTTGGGAGAGTTTGAAAAAAGGGTGTGTGTGTGTAGGAAAATAAAAATATTTTTAGCAACAAAAAGATGGATATCTTTCGGAAAATAGACACAAATGTTAAAAAGAAACTGAAATCGAATTTTGTGATTCTACACACTGTAAATGTTTTGTTGCTAAAAGCCAATCTAGTGGTATGAGCATCTATATGGGGGCCGGTTTAGCTCAGTCGGTAGAGCGTTCGGCTAGAAACTGCAACGTTCTTAGTTCGATACCGGTCCTCGCCAACTCAGCGTATGAGTAGCAAAATGATAATAATAGAAAATACAAAATTAAGCATGCAAACAGAAGTTCCCCAAAAGAGTAGAGTGTCTAAAATGTATTACCATACCGGACCGGGTCAAAGTGGACCTCAGATTAATGGCTATCCCCACAATCCCCAAAGCTCCAGAATTAGATCTTCACTATTAGATGCATGCCAAGCATACAGTAGCTGTTAGGTTCCATTCTATGTCTCAATTAAATCTGTTTGAATTTCAGGCGGATAAGATAAGAAATCCTGGAAGTCATAATTATGTTGAATGGCTATGAAGTGGTACTACACACTCCCAAAGTTCCAGAATTAGATCTTCACTATTAGATGCATGCCAAGGATACAGTAGCTGTTAGGTTCCTTCTATGTCTCAATTAAATCTGTTTGAATTTCAGGCGGATAAGATAGAAATCCTGGAAGTCATAATTATGTGTGAATGGCTATGAAGGGGTACTCCACACTCCCAAAGTTCCAGAATTAGATCTTCACTATTAGATGCATGCCAAGGATACAGTAGCTGTTAGGTTCGCTTCTATGTCTCAATTAAATCTGTTTGAATTTCAGGCGGATAAGATAGAAATCCTGGAAGTCATAATTATGTGTGAATGGCTATGAAGGGGTACTCCACACTCCCCAAAGTCCAGAATTAGATCTTCACTATTAGATGCATGCCAAGGATACAGTAGCTGTTAGGTTCGCTTCTATGTCTCAATTAAATCTGTTTGAATTTCAGGCGGATAAGATAGAAATCCTGGAAGTCATAATTATGTGTGAATGGCTATGAAGGGGTACTCCACACTCCCCAAAGTTCCAGAATTAGATCTTCACTATTAGATGCATGCCAAGGATACAGTAGCTGTTAGGTTCCCTTCTATGTCTCAATTAAATCTGTTTGAATTTCAGGCGGATAAGATAGAAATCCTGGAAGTCATAATTATGTGTGAATGGCTATGAAGGGGTACTCCACACTCCCCAAAGTTCCAGAATTAGATCTTCACTATTAGATGCATGCCAAGGATACAGTAGCTGTTAGGTTCCCTTCTATGTCTCAATTAAATCTGTTTGAATTTCAGGCGGATAAGATAGAAATCCTGGAAGTCATAATTATGTGTGAATGGCTATGAAGGGGTACTCCACACTCCCCAAAGTTCCAGAATTAGATCTTCACTATTAGATGCATGCCAAGGATACAGTAGCTGTTAGGTTCCCTTCTATGTCTCAATTAAATCTGTTTGAATTTCAGGCGGATAAGATAGAAATCCTGGAAGTCATAATTATGTGTGAATGGCTATGAAGGGGTACTCCACACTCCCCAAAGTTCCAGAATTAGATCTTCACTATTAGATGCATGCCAAGGATACAGTAGCTGTTAGGTTCCCTTCTATGTCTCAATTAAATCTGTTTGAATTTCAGGCGGATAAGATAGAAATCCTGGAAGTCATATATGTGTGAATGGCTATGAAGGGGTACTCCACACTCCCCAAAGCTCCAGAATTAGATCTTCACTATTAGATGCATGCCAAGGATATAGTAGCTGTTAGGTTCCCTTCTATGTCTCAATTAAATCTGTTTGAATTTCAGGCGGATAAGATAGAAATCCTGGAAGTCATAATTATGTGTGAATGGCTATGAAGGGGTACTCCACACTCCCAAAGCTCCAGAATTAGATCTTCACTATTAGATGCATGCCAAGGATACAGTAGCTGTTAGGTTCCCTTCTATGTCTCAATTAAATCTGTTTGAATTTCAGGCGGATAAGATAGAAATCCTGGAAGTCATAATTATGTGTGAATGGCTATGAAGCGGTACTCCACACTCCCAAAGCTCCAGAATTAGATCTTCACTATTAGATGCATGCCAAGGATACAGTAGCTGTTAGGTTCCCTTCTATGTCTCAATTAAATCTGTTTGAATTTCAGGCGGATAAGATAGAAATCCTGGAAGTCATAATTATGTGTGAATGGCTATGAAGGGTACTCCACACTCCACAAAGCTCCAGAATTAGATCTTCACTATTAGATGCATGCCAAGGATACAGTAGCTGTTAGGTTCCCTTCTATGTCTCAATTAAATCTGTTTGAATTTCAGGCGGATAAGATAGAAATCCTGGAAGTCATAATTATGTGTGAATGGCTATGAAGGGGTACTCCACACTCCCCAAAGCTCCAGAATTAGATCTTCACTATTAGATGCATGCCAAGGATACAGTAGCTGTTAGGTTCCCTTCTATGTCTCAATTAAATCTGTTTGAATTTCAGGCGGATAAGATAGAAATCCTGGAAGTCATAATTATGTGTGAATGGCTATGAAGGGGTACTCCACACTCCCCAAAGCTCCAGAATTAGATCTTCACTATTAGATGCATGCCAAGGATACAGTAGCTGTTAGGTTCCCTTCTATGTCTCAATTAAATCTGTTTTGAATTTCAGGCGGATAAGATAGAAATCCTGGAAGTCATAATTATGTGTGAATGGCTATGAAGGGGTACTCCACACTCCCCAAAGCTCCAGAATTAGATCTTCACTATTAGATGCATGCCAAGGATACAGTAGCTGTTAGGTTCCCTTCTATGTCTCAATTAAATCTGTTTGAATTTCAGGCGGATAAGATAGAAATCCTGGAAGTCATAATTATGTGTGAATGGCTATGAAGGGGTACTCCACACTCCCCAAAGCTCCAGAATTAGATCTTCACTATTAGATGCATGCCAAGGATACAGTAGCTGTTAGGTTCCCTTCTATGTCTCAATTAAATCTGTTTGAATTTCAGGCGGATAAGATAGAAATCCTGGAAGTCATAATTATGTCTGAATGGCTATGAAGGGGTACTCCACACTCCCCAAAGCTCCAGAATTAGATCTTCACTATTAGATGCATGCCAAGGATAGAGTAGCTGTTAGGTTCCCTTCTATGTCTCAATTAAATCTGTTTGAATTTCAGGCGGATAAGATAGAAATCCTGGAAGTCATAATTATGTGTGAATGGCTATGAAGGGGTACTCCACACTCCCCAAAGCTCCAGAATTAGATCTTCACTATTAGATGCATGCCAAGGATACAGTAGCTGTTAGGTTCCCTTCTATGTCTCAATTAAATCTGTTTGAATTTCAGGCGGATAAGATAGAAATCCTGGAAGTCATAATTATGTGTGAATGGCTATGAAGGGGTACTCCACACTCCCCAAAGCTCCAGAATTAGATCTTCACTATTAGATGCATGCCAAGGATACAGTAGCTGTTAGGTTCCCTTCTATGTCTCAATTAAATCTGTTTGAATTTCAGGCGGATAAGATAGAAATCCTGGAAGTCATAATTATGTGTGAATGGCTATGAAGGGGTACTCCACACTCCCCAAAGCTCCAGAATTAGATCTTCACTATTAGATGCATGCCAAGGATACAGTAGCTGTTAGGTTCCCTTCTATGTCTCAATTAAATCTGTTTGAATTTCAGGCGGATAAGATAGAAATCCTGGAAGTCATAATTATGTGTGAATGGCTATGAAGGGGTACTCCACACTCCACAAAGCTCCAGAATTAGATCTTCACTATTAGATGCATGCCAAGGATACAGTAGCTGTTAGGTTCCCTTCTATGTCTCAATTAAATCTGTTTGAATTTCAGGCGGATAAGATAGAAATCCTGGAAGTCATAATTATGTGTGAATGGCTATGAAGGGTACTCCACACTCCCAAAGCTCCAGAATTAGATCTTCACTATTAGATGCATGCCAAGGATACAGTAGCTGTTAGGTTCCCTTCTATGTCTCAATTAAATCTGTTTGAATTTCAGGCGGATAAGATAGAAATCCTGGAAGTCATAATTATGTGTGAATGGCTATGAAGGGGTACTCCACACTCCCAAAGCTCCAGAATTAGATCTTCAATATTAGATGCATGCCAAGGATACAGTAGCTGTTAGGTTCCCTTCTATGTCTCAATTAAATCTGTTTGAATTTCAGGCGGATAAGATAGAAATCCTGGAAGTCATAATTATGTGTGAATGGCTATGAAGGGGTACTCCACACTCCCCAAAGCTCCAGAATTAGATCTTCACTATTAGATGCATGCCAAGGATAGTAGCTGTTAGGTTCCCTTCTATGTCTCAATTAAATCTGTTTGAATTTCAGGCGGATAAGATAGAAATCCTGGAAGTCATAATTATGTGAATGGCTATGAAGGGGTACTCCACACTCCCCAAAGCTCCAGAATTAGATCTTCACTATTAGATGCATGCCAAGGATACAGTAGCTGTTAGGTTCCCTTCTATGTCTCAATTAAATCTGTTTGAATTTCAGGCGGATAAGATAGAAATCCTGGAAGTCATAATTATGTGTGAATGGCTATGAAGGGGTACTCCACACTCCCCAAAGCTCCAGAATTAGATCTTCACTATTAGATGCATGCCAAGGATACAGTAGCTGTTAGGTTCCCTTCTATGTCTCAATTAAATCTGTTTGAATTTCAGGCGGATAAGATAGAAATCCTGGAAGTCATAATTATGTGTGAATGGCTATGAAGGGGTACTCCACACTCCACAAAGCTCCAGAATTAGATCTTCACTATAGATGCATGCCAAGGATACAGTAGCTGTTAGGTTCCCTTCTATGTCTCAATTAAATCTGTTTGAATTTCAGGCGGATAAGATAGAAATCCTGGAAGTCATAATTATGTGTGAATGGCTATGAAGGGGTACTCCACACTCCCAAAGCTCCAGAATTAGATCTTCACTATTAGATGCATCCAAGGATACAGTAGCTGTTAGGTTCCCTTCTATGTCTCAATTAAATCTGTTTGAATTTCAGGCGGATAAGATAGAAATCCTGGAAGTCATAATTATGTGTGAATGGCTATGAAGGGTACTCCATCCCCAAAAGCTCCAGAATTAGATCTTCACTATTAGATGCATGCCAAGGATACAGTAGCTGTTAGGTTCCCTTCTATGTCTCAATTAAATCTGTTTGAATTTCAGGCGGATAAGATAGAAATCCTGGAAGTCATAATTATGTGTGAATGGCTATGAAGGGGTACTCCACACTCCCAAAGCTCCAGAATTAGATCTTCACTATTAGATGCATGCCAAGGATACAGTAGCTGTTAGGTTCCCTTCTATGTCTCAATTAAATCTGTTTGAATTTCAGGCGGATAAGATAGAAATCCTGGAAGTCATAATTATGTGTGAATGGCTATGAAGGGGTACTCCACACTCCCAAAAGCTCCAGAATTAGATCTTCACTATTAGATGCATGCCAAGGATACAGTAGCTGTTAGGTTCCCTTCTATGTCTCAATTAAATCTGTTTGAATTTCAGGCGGATAAGATAGAAATCCTGGAAGTCATAATTATGTGTGAATGGCTATGAAGGGGTACTCCACACTCCACAAAGCTCCAGAATTAGATCTTCACTATTAGATGCATGCCAAGGATACAGTAGCTGTTAGGTTCCCTTCTATGTCTCAATTAAATCTGTTTGAATTTCAGGCGGATAAGATAGAAATCCTGGAAGTCATAATTATGTGTGAATGGCTATGAAGGGGTACTCCACACTCCACAAAGCTCCAGAATTAGATCTTCACTATTAGATGCATGCCAAGGATACAGTAGCTGTTAGGTTCCCTTCTATGTCTCAATTAAATCTGTTTGAATTTCAGGCGGATAAGATAGAAATCCTGGAAGTCATAATTATGTGTGAATGGCTATGAAGGGGTACTCCACACTCCCAAAGCTCCAGATTAGATCTTCACTATTAGATGCATGCCAAGGATACAGTAGCTGTTAGGTTCCCTTCTATGTCTCAATTAAATCTGTTTGAATTTCAGGCGGATAAGATAGAAATCCTGGAAGCATAATTATGTGTGAATGCTATGAAGGGGTACTCCACACTCCCCCAAAGCTCCAGAATTAGATCTTCACTATTAGATGCATGCCAAGGATACAGTAGCTGTTAGGTTCCCTTCTATGTCTCAATTAAATCTGTTTGAATTTCAGGCGGATAAGATAGAAATCCTGGAAGTCATAATTATGTGTGAATGGCTATGAAGGTACTCCACACTCCCAAAGCTCCAGAATTAGATCTTCACTATTAGATGCATGCCAAGGATACAGTAGCTGTTAGGTTCCCTTCTATGTCTCAATTAAATCTGTTTGAATTTCAGGCGGATAAGAATAGAAATCCTGGAAGTCATAATTATGTGTGAATGGCTATGAAGGGGTACTCCACACTCCACAAAGCTCCAGAATTAGATCTTCACTATTAGATGCATGCCAAGGATACAGTAGCTGTTAGGTTCCTTCTATGTCTCAATTAAATCTGTTTGAATTTCAGGCGGATAAGATAGAAATCCTGGAAGTCATAATTATGTGTGAATGGCTATGAAGGGGTACTCCACACTCCCCAAGCTCCAGAATTAGATCTTCACTATTAGATGCATGCCAAGGATACAGTAGCTGTAGGTTCCCTTCTATGTCTCAATTAAATCTGTTTGAATTTCAGGGCGGATAAGATAGAAATCCTGGAAGTCATAATTATGTGTGAATGGCTATGAAGGGGTACTCCACACTCCCCAAAGCTCCAGAATTAGATCTTCACTATTAGATGCATGCCAAGGATACAGTAGCTGTTAGGTTCCCTTCTATGTCTCAATTAAATCTGTTGAATTTCAGGCGGATAAGATAGAAATCCTGGAAGTCATAATTATGTGTGAATGGCTATGAAGGGGTACTCCACACTCCCAAAGCTCCAGAATTAGATCTTCACTATTAGATGCATGCCAAGGATACAGTAGCTGTTAGGTTCCCTTCTATGTCTCAATTAAATCTGTTTGAATTTCAGCGGATAAGATAGAAATCCTGGAAGTCATAATTATGTGTGAATGGCTATGAAGGGGTACTCCACACTCCCAAAAGCTCCAGAATTAGATCTTCACTATTAGATGCATGCCAAGGATACAGTAGCTGTTAGGTTTCCCTTCTATGTCTCAATTAAATCTGTTTGAATTTCAGGCGGATAAGATAGAAATCCTGGAAGTCATAATTAGTGTGTGAAGATCTAATTCATGGAGCTTTGGAGTGTGGACCCCTTCATAGCCATTCACTAATAATGATTCCAGGATTTCTATCTTATCCGCCTGAAATTCAAACAGATTTAATTGAGACATAGAAGGGAACCTAACAGCTATGTATCCTTGGCATGCATCTAATAGTGAAATTAATTCTGAGCTTTGGGTGTGTGGAGTACCCTTATAGCCATTTAATTATGACTTCCAGGTTCTATCTATCCGCCTGAAATTCAAACAGATTTAATTGAGACATAGAAGGGGAACCTAACAGCTACTGTATCCTGGCATGCATCTAATAGGAAGATCTAATTCTGGAGCTTTGGGAGTGTTGGAGTACCCCTTCATAGCCATTCACACATAATTATGACTTCCAGGATTTCTATCTTATCCGCCTGAAATTCAAACAGATTTAATTGAGACATAGAAGGGAACCTAACAGCTACTGTATCCTTGGCATGCATCTAATAGTGAAGATCTAATTCTGGAGCTTTGGGGAGTGTGGAGTACCCCTTCATAGCCATTCACACATAATTATGACTTCCAGATTTCTATTTATCCGCCTGAAATTCAAACAGATTTAATTGAGACATAGAA
The DNA here is from genome assembly GCA_023376005.1 of Doryteuthis pealeii. Classification (NCBI taxonomy): domain Eukaryota; kingdom Metazoa; phylum Mollusca; class Cephalopoda; order Myopsida; family Loliginidae; genus Doryteuthis; species Doryteuthis pealeii. Next base: position 90,279,241 of record CM042159.1, on the reverse strand, counting down.
GGGAACCTAACAGCTACGTATCCTTGGCATGCATCTAATAGTGAAGATCTAATTCTGGAGCTTTGGGAGTGTGGAGTACCCCTTCATAGCCATTCACACATAATTAGACTTCCAGGATTTCTATCTTATCCGCCTGAATTCAAACAGATTTAATTGAGACATAGAAGGGAACCTAACAGCTACTGTATCCTTGGCATGCATCTAATAGTGAAGATCTAATTCTGGAGCTTTGTGGAAGTGTGGAGTACCCCTTCATAGCCATTCACACATAATTATGACTTCCAGGATTTCTATCTTATCCGCCTGAAATTCAAACAGATTTAATTGAGACATAGAAGGGAACCTAACAGCTACTGTATCCTTGCATGCATCTAATAGTGAAGATCTAATTCTGGAGCTTTGGGGAGTGTGGAGTACCCCTTCATAGCCATCACACATAATTAGACTTCCAGGATTTCTATCTTATCCGCCTGAAATTCAAAACAGATTTAATTGAGACATAGAAGGGAACCTAACAGCTACTGTATCCTTGGCATGCATCTAATAGTGAAGATCTAATTCTGGAGCTTGGGGAGTGTGGAGTACCCCTTCATAGCCATTCACACATAATTATGACTTCCAGGATTTCTATCTTATCCGCCTGAAATTCAAACAGATTTAATTGAGACATAGAAGGGAACCTAACAGCTACTGTATCCTTGGCATGCATCTAATAGTGAAGATCTAATTCTGGAGCTTTGGGAGTGTGGAGTACCCTTCATAGCCATTCACACATAATTATACTTCCCAGGATTTCTATCTTATCCGCCTGAAATTCAAACAGATTTAATTGAGACATAGAAGGGAACCTAACAGCTACTGTATCCTTGGCATGCATCTAATAGTGAAGATCTAATTCTGGAGCTTTGGGAGTGTGGAGTACCCCTTCATAGCCATTCACACATAATATGACTTCCGGATTTCTATCTTATCCGCCTGAAATTCAAACAGATTTAATTGAGACATAGAAGGGAACCTAACAGCTACTGTATCCTTGGCATGCATCTAATAGTGAAGATCTAATTCTGGAGCTTTGGGAGTGTGGAGTACCTTCATAGCCATTCACACATAATTATGACTTCCAGGATTTCTATCTTATCCGCCTGAAATTCAAACAGATTTAATTGAGACATAGAAGGGAACCTAACAGCTACTGTATCCTTGGCATGCATCTAATAGTGAAGATCTAATTTCTGGAGCTTTGGGGAGGTGGAGTACCCCTTCATAGCCATTCACACATAATTATGACTTCCAGGATTTCTATCTTATCCGCCTGAAATTCAAACAGATTTAATTGAGACATAGAAGGAACCTAACAGCTACTGTATCCTTGGCATGCATCTAATAGTGAAGATCTAATTCTGGAGCTTTGGGGAGTGTGGAGTACCCCTTCATAGCCATTCACACATAATTATGACTTCCAGGATTTCTATCTTATCCGCCTGAAATTCAAAACAGATTTAATTTGAGACATAGAAGGGAACCTAACAGCTACTGTATCCTTGGCATGCATCTAATAGTGAAGATCTAATTCTGGAGCTTTGGAAGTGTGGAGTACCCTCATAGCCATTCACCATAATTATGACTCCAGGATTTTCTAATCTATCCGCCTGAAATTCAAACAGATTTAATTGAGACATAGAAGGGAACCTAACAGCTACTGTATCCTTGCATGCATCTAATAGTGAAGATCTAATTCTGGAGCTTTGTGGAGTGTGGAGTACCCCTTCATAGCCATTCACGACATAATTATGACTTCCAGGATTTCTATCTTATCCGCTGAAATTCAAAACAGATTTTTAATTGAGACATAGAAGGGAACCTAACAGCTACTGTATCCTTGGCATGCATCTAATAGTGAAGATCTAATTCTGGAGCTTTGGGAGTGTGGAGTACCCCTTCATAGCCATTCACACATATTATGACTTCCAGGATTTCTATCTTATCCGCCTGAAATTCAAACAGATTTAATTGAGACATAGAAGGGAACCTAACAGCTACTGTATCCTGGCATGCATCTAATAGTGAAGATCTAATTCTGGAGCTTTGGGGAGTGTGGAGTACCCCTTCATAGCCATTCACACATAATTATTGACTTCCAGATCTATCTTATCCGCCTGAAATTCACAGATTTAATTGAGACATAGAAGGAACCTAACAGCTACTGTATCCTTGGCATGCATCTAATAGTGAAGATCTAATTCTGGAGCTTGGGGAGTGTGGAGTACCCTTCATAGCCATTCACACATAATTATGACTTCCAGGATTTCTATCTTATCCGCCTGAAATTCAAACAGATTTAATTGAGACATAGAAGGAACCTAACAGCTACTGTATCTCTTGGCATGCATCTAATATTGAAGATCTAATTCTGGAGCTTTGGGAGTGTGGAGTACCCCTTCATAGCCATTCACACATAATATGACTTCCAGGATTTCTATCTTATCGCATGAAATTCAAACAGATTTAATTGAGACATAGAAGGGAACCTAACAGCTACTGTATCCTTGGCATGCATCTAATATTGAACGATCTAATTCTGGAGCTTTGGGAGTGTGGAGTACCCCTTCATAGCCATTCACACATAATAATGACTTCCAGGATTCTATCTTATCCGCCTGAAATTCAAACAGATTTAATTGAGACATAGAAGGGAACCTAAACAGCTACTGTATCCTTGGCATGCATCTAATAGTGAAGATCTAATTCTGGAGCTTTGGGAGTGTGGAGTACCCCTTCATAGCCATCACACATAATTATGACTTCCAGGATTTCTATCTTATCCGCCTGAAATTCAAACAGATTTAATTGAGACATAGAAGGAACCTAACAGCTACTGTATCCTTGGCATGCATCTAATAGTGAAGATCTAATTGGAGCTTTGGGGAGTGTGAGTACCCCTTCATAGCCATTCACACATAATTATGACTTCCAGGATTTCTATCTTATCCGCCTGAAATAAAACAGATTTAATTGAGACATGAAGGGAACCTAACAGCTACTGTATCCTTGGCATGCACTAATAGTGAAGATCTAATTCTGGAGCTTTGGGGAGTGTGGGTACCCCTTCATAGCCATTCACACATAATTATGACTTCCAGGATTTCTATCTTATCCGCCTGAAATTCAAACAGATTTAATTGAGACATAGAAGGGAACCTAACAGCTACTGTATCCTTGGCATGCATCTAATAGTGAAGATCTAATTCTGGAGCTTTGGGGAGTGTGGAGTACCCCTTCATAGCCATTCACACATAATATTGACTTCCAGGATTCTATCTTATCCGCCTGAAATTCAAACAGATTTAATTGAGACATAGAAGGGAACCTAACAGCTTACTGTATCCTTGGCATGCATCTAATAGTGAAGATCTAATCTGGCAGCTTTGGAGTGTGGAAGTACCCCTTCATAGCCATTCACACATAATTATGACTTCCAGGATTTCTATCTTATCCGCCTGAAATTCAAACAGATTTAATTGAGACATAGAAGGGAACCTAACAGCTACTGTATCCTTGGCATGCATCTAATAGTGAAGATCTAATTCTGGAGCTTTGGGGAGTGTGGAGTACCCCTTCATAGCCATTCACACATAATTATGACTTCCAGGATTTCTATCTTATCCGCCTGAAATTCAAACAGATTTAATTGAGACATAGAAGGGAACCTAACAGCTACTGTATCCTGGCATGCCTAATAGTGAAGATCTAATTCTGGAGCTTTGGAGTGTGGAGTACCCCTTCATAGCCATTCACACATAATTATGACTTCCAGGATTTCTATCTTATCCGCCTGAAATTCAAACAGATTTAATTGAGACATAGAAGGGAACCTAACAGCTACTGTATCCTTGGCATGCATCTAATAGTGAAGATCTAATTCTGGAGCTTTGGGAGTGTGGAGTACCCCTTCATAGCCATTCACACATAATTATGACTTCAGGATTTCTAATCTTATCCGCCTGAAATTCAAACAGATTTTAATTTGAGACATAGAAGGGAACCTAACAGCTACTGTATCCTTGGCATGCATCTAATAGTGAAGATCTAATTCTGGAGCTTTGGGGAGTGTGGAGTACCCCTTCATAGCCATTCACACATAATTATGACTTCCAGGATTTCTATCTTATCCGCCGAATTTCAAACAGATTTAATTGAGACATAGAAGGGAACCTAACAGCTACTGTATCCTTGGCATGCATCTAATAGTGAAGATCTAATTCTGGACTTTGGCGAGTGTGGAGTACCCCTTCATAGCCATTCACACATAATTATGACTTCCAGGATTTCTATCTTATCCGCCTGAAATTCAAACAGATTTAATTGAGACATAGAAGGGAACCTAACAGCTACTGTATCCTTGGCATGCATCTAATAGTGAAGATCTAATTCTGGACTTTGGGGAGTGTGGAGTACCCCTTCATAGCCATTCACACATAATTATGACTTCCAGGATTTCTATCTTATCCGCCTGAAATTCAAACAGATTTAATTGAGACATAGAAGGGAACCTAACAGCTACTGTATCCTTGGCATGCATCTAATAGTGAAGATCTAATTCTGGAGCTTTGGGGAGTGTGGAGTACCTTCATAGCCATTCACACATAATTATGACTTCCAGGTTTCTATCTTATCCGCCTGAAATTCAAACAGATTTAATGAGACATAGAAGGGAACCTAACAGCTACTGTATCCTTGGCATGCATCTAATAGTGAAGATCTAATTCTGGAGCTTTGGGGGTGTGAGTACCCCTTCATAGCCATTCACACATAATTATGACTTCCAGGATTTCTATCTTATCCGCCTGAAATTCAAACAGATTTAATTGAGACATAGAAGGGAACCTAACAGCTACTGTATCCTTGGCAATGCATCTAATAGTGAAGATCTAATCTGGAGCTTTGGGAGTGTGGAGTACCCCTTCATAGCCATTCACACATAATTATGACTTCCAGGATTTCTATCTATCCGCCTGAAATTCAAACAGATTTAATTGAGACATAGAAGGGAACCTAACAGCTACTGTATCCTGGCAGCATCTAATAGTGAAGATCTAATTCTGGAGCTTTGGGGAGTGTGGAGTACCCCTTCATAGCCATTCACACATAATTATGACTTCCAGGATTTCTATCTTATCCGCCTGAAAATTCAAACAGATTAATTGAGACATAGAAGGGAACTAACAGCTACTGTATCCTTGGCATGCAGCTAATAGTGAAGATCAATTCTGGAACTTGGAGTGTGGAGTACCCTTCATAGCCATCACACATAATTATGACTTCCAGATTTCTATCTTGAAATCAAACGATTTAATTGAGACATAGCCTAAAGCTACTGTATCCTGGCATGCATCTAATAGTGAAGATCTAATTCTGGAGCTTTGGGGAGTGTGGAGTACCCCTTCATAGCCATTCACACATAATTATGACTTCCAGGATTTTATCTTATCCGCCTGAAATTCAAACAGATTTAATTGAACATAGAAGGAACCTAACAGCTACTGTACCTTGGCATGCATCTAATAGTGAAGATCTAATTCTGGAGCTTTGGGAGTTGTGGAGTACCCTATAGCCATTCACACATAATTATGACTTCCAGGATTTCTATCTATCCGCCTGAAATTCAAACAGATTTTAATTGAGACATAGAAGGAACCTAACATGCTACTGTATCCTTGCATGCATCTAATAGTGAGATCTAATCTGGAACTTTGGGGAGTGTGGATTACCCCTTCATAGCCATTCACACTAATTATGACTTCCAGGATTTCTATCTTATCCGCCTGAAATTCAAACAGATTAATTGAGACATAGAAGGAACTAACAGCTACTGTATCCTGGCATGCATCTAAGTAGCTAATTCTGGAACTTTGGGAAGGTGGAGTACACCCTTCATAGCCATTCCACACATAATATGACTCCAGGATTTCTATTATCCGCCTGAAATTCAAACAATTTAATGGACATAGATAGGGAACCTAACAGCTACTGTATCCTTGGCACCATCTAATAGTGAAGAATAATTCTGGAACTGCCACTTCATAGAAACATTCACACATAATAGGACTCTTTCTATCTTATCCGCCGAAATTCAACAGATTTAATTGAGAATAGAATGGAACCTAACAGCTACTGTATGCTTGGCATCATCTAAAAGTGAGATCTAATTCTGGAGCTTTGGGGATTGTGGGGATAGCCATTAATCTGAGGTCCACTTGACCCGGTCCGGTATGGTAATACATTTTAGACCTCTACTCTTTTGGGGAACTTTGTTGCATGCTTAATGTGTATTTTCTATTATTATCATTTTGCTACTCATACGCTGAGTTGGGCGAGGACCGGTATCGAACTAAGAACGTTGCAGTCTAGCCGAACGCTCTACGACTGAGCTAAACCGGCCCCATATAGATGCTCATACCCCTAGATTGGCTTTAGCAACAAAACATTTACAGTGTGTAGAATCACAAAATTCGATTTCAGTTTCTTTTTAACATTTGTGTCTATTTTCCGAAAGATATCCATCTTTTTGTTGCTAAAAATATTTTTATTTTCCTACACACACACACCCTTTTTTCAAACTCTCCCAAGACAATTCGAATCTTTTTTTTCTTCCTACCGTTGAGATGCTACCGATTTCTTCGAAATTCGATTTGTGGACGGCATTTAGCTTTCTTTAAAAAAAAAAGTTTATTTTTCTTTCATCCTTATGCAACATCGTGGTTAATCTTATCTCTTGTCTTCTCATTTCTTCTTCTTCTATGTGGTTGGTGGTTTGTTGATGGTTTGTTGGTGTGGCTGGTTGGTGTGGTTGGGGTGGTTGATTTGTTTGGATGGTTTGTTGGGTGGTTGGCTGTTTGTGTGGTTTGTGGCTGTTTGTTGGGTGGTTGATGTTTGGGTGTTTGGTTGGTTTGCTGGATGTTGGGTGTTGGGTGGTTGGGTGGTTTGTGGGTGGTTTGTGGGTGGTTGACTGTTGGGTGGTCGGTTTGGGGGTTGGTTGCTGGATGTTGGTGGTTGGGTGGTTTGTGGATGTTTGTTGGGTGGTTGGCTGGTTGGGTGGTCGTGGGTGTTGATTTGTTTGATGGTTTTGTTGGGTGGTTGGCTGGTTTGTGGTTTGTTGGCTGTTTGTGGTGGTTTGACTGGTTGGGTGGTTGGTTGGTTTGCGGGATGTTAGGTGGTTGGTGGGTGGCTGGTTTGTTGGGTGCTTGACGTTGGGGTGGTCGGTGGTGGTTTGTTGGGTGGTTGTTGCTGATGGTGGTGGTTGGTGTTTGTTGGTGGTTTGGTTGGGTGGTTGACTGTTGGGTGTCGGTTGGGTGGTTGGTTTGCTGGATGGTTGGGTGGTTTGGGTGTTTGTTGGATGGTGTTGGTGGTTGCTTGTTGGTGGTCGGTTGGGTGTTGATTTGTTGGATTTGGTTTGTTGGGTGGTTGGCTGGTTGTGTGGGTTTGTTGGCTGGTTTGTTTGGGTGGTTGACTGGTTGGGTGGTGGTTGGTTTGCTGGATGGTTAGGGGTTGGTGGTGGGTGGTGGGGTGTTGTTGGGTGGTTTGTGGGTGTTGACTGGTTGTGGTCGTTGGGTGGTTGGTTTGCTGGATGGTTGGGTGGTTTGTTGATGGTTGTGGGGTTGTTCTGGTTGGGTGGTCGGTTGGTGTTGATTTGTGGATGGTTTGTTGGGTGGTGGGCTGGTTGTGTGGTTGTTGCTGGTTTGTTGGGTGGTTGACTGGTTGGTGGTTGGTTGGTTTGCTGATGGTTAGGTGTTGGTTTGGGGGTTTGGTTGCTGTTTGTTGGTGCCTGATGGTTGGGTGGTTGGTGGTTGGGTGGTTTGTTGGCTGTTGTTGTTTGCTGATGGGTTGGGTGGTTGGGTGGTGGCGGTTTGTGGCTGGTTGACTGGTTGGGTGTCGGTGGGTGGTTGGTTTGGCTGGATGGTTGGTGGTTGGTTTGCTGATGGTTTGGGTGGCTGGTTTGTTGGGTGGTTGACATGGTTGGGTGGTCGTTCGTGTTTGTTGGGTGGGTTGGTTTTGCTGGATGGTTGGTGGTTGGTGCTTTGTTGCTGGTTTGTTTGGGTGGTTGGCTGTTTGTTGGGTGGTTGCTGGTTGGCTGGTTTGTTGTGGTTGGGTTTGCTGGATGGTTTGATGACTGGTCGGATGGTTGTAAATCTTGATGAGGAGAGAAAAAGAAATAGAAGAGCAGAAGACGAAGAAGAGAAGAGAGAGATAGAAGGGAGAAAAGGTCGGTTGATTGGTTAAAGCATATCCAAATCTTGTGGGTTATACAAGAGAAATAAAAAAATAGAGATTTTTGTTCGGGTGGAACGATGGCTAGAATTCAGTTTATTTCAAGGGTAAGGTTGATTTGGATTCCTAGTTGTTGGCTGCTGGCTCATTTCCTGGTTTGAAATGCGGTGGTTGGTTGGCTGGCTGGCTAGCTGGCTGCTATTTTTTGTTAGATTGTTGACTGTCGTTGGGTAGAACTGGCTGGCCTTTTGGCTTTGTTAGTTAGTTAGTTGTTGGCTGGCTGGCTGGCTGTTTGGTTTTTTTATTCTTTTTATTTATTCATTTTCGTGGTTTTATGCCGAAGTTAGCCATTTATGACTCCAATTATATATGTGCAAAAATGTATAGTGATATCTGACTTCAATTCCGTCCCCGCTCGTAATCAATTCCCTCTATATCAAATCAATATCCCCCATTGAAATAAACTGTACTGCCAGGAATTCGTTCCAGCCTCTCCCCCCACCCCTAAAATACCCATTTCTTTTTTTACTTCTCTATCTTTTTCTCCTCTGTTATCAATGAAATTTAGAAATTAATCAGAATCGACATGTAAATAACCCACAAGAGTTCATATGCACACACAACCCTTAATATATATTAATAGTATATATATATATAATATATATAATATAATATATATGGTAGAAATGGTGAGGAGGTTAATCCGAACGTATGTGGAGAAAAGTAGACAACAACGGGATGTGCACCGTAAGACAATAAACATCAAGTTTCCACAACATCCCGTGTTTGTCAAAACAAAAAAAAAAAAAAAAATAAAAAAAAAAAAAAAAAAAAAAAAAAAAAAAAATACTTTTCCCATATATATATATATATATATATATAATATATATTATATATATATAATACTCTCTCTGTCTAGCTTAATCTCTCATGTCCTTTTCATCATCTATTTTCATCTTCTCTCTATCTCATTCTGTCTTTCCTTATCTTTCCTTCTCTATTTTATATTGACCCCCCTTCTCTCTCTCTCTCTCTCTCTCTCTCTCTCTCTCTCTCTCTCTCTCTCTCTCTCATTATTCATCATCTCTTTCACGTTCCTCTATCTTCGATCTTCTCTCTCTATTTCATATTCTCTCTCTCTCTCACTCTCTCTCTCTCTCTATATCTATCTATGCTATCTATCTCATCTTTTCTCTCTCGTTCTCCTCTATCATTCTTCATCATATTTATTATACACCCTCTCACTTCCTCTCTCTCTCTCTCTCTCTCTCTTTCCTCTCTCCTCTCCACTCTCTCTCTCTCCTCTCTCTATTATTTCATCATCTCTCACGTTCCTCTATCTCCGATCTTCTCTCTCTATTTCATATTCCTCTCTCTCCCTTCACTCTCTCAGTCTCTCTCCCTCTCTCTCTCTATCTACATCATTCAATCTCATCTTTTCTCTATCCTTTCTCTCTATCATTCTTTCATCATATTTTATATCCACCTCTCTTCTTTTATCTAAATCTCTCTTCTCTCTCTCTCTCTCTCTCTCTCTCTCTTCTCCATATCTTTCAGTTCCCTCTACTCTTCGATCTCTTCTCTCTATTTCATAATCTCTTCTCTCTCTCAGATCTCTTCTCTCGGTCTCTCCGTCTCTCTCATCATCTCTCGTCTCATTCACTCTCTCCTACAATACGAATACTCATTCANTGCCGCTTAGTGTGGATATGATCCATTTGGTTGTCCTTGGTGTCCCTTAGTGTTGGATATGATCCTTTGGTTGTTCCTTGGTCCGCTTAGTGTTGGATTGATCCTTTGGTTGTTCCATGGTGTCCCTTAGTGTGTGGCATTATGATCCTTTGGTTGTTTCCTTGGTGCCGCTTAGTTGTTGGATATGAGTCTTTGGTTGTTTCCTTGGTGTCCCTCTAGTTGGATATGATCCTTTGGTTGTTCCTTGGTGTCCCTTAGTGTTGGATATGATCCTTTGGTTGTTCCTGGTGCCGCTTAGTGTTGGATATGATCCTTTGGTTGTTCCTTGGTGTCCCTTAGTGTTGGATATGATCCTTTGGTTGTTCCTTGGTGCCGCTTAGGGTTGGATATGATCCTTTGGTTGTTCCTTGGTCCGCTTAGTGTTGGATATGATCCTTTGGTTGTTCCTTGGTGCCGCTAGTGTTGGATATGATCCTTGGTTATTCCTGGTCCGTATTGGGATATGATCCTTTGGTTTTCCTTGGTGCCGCTTAGTGTTGGATAATGATCCTTTGGTTGTTCCTTGGTGTCCCTTAGTGTTGGATATGATCCTTTGGTTGTTCCTTGGTGCCCGCTTAGTGTTGGATATGATCCTTTGGTTGATCCTTGGTTGGCCGCTTAGTGTTGGATATTGATCCTTTTGGTTGTTCCTTGGTGCCGCTTAGTGTTGGATATGATCCTTTGGTTGTTCCTTGGTGTCCGCTTAGTGTTGGATATGATCCTTTGGTTGTTCCTTGGTGTCCCTTAGTGTTGGATATGATCCTTTGGTTGTTCTTGGGCCGCTTAGTGTTGGATATGATCCTTTGGTTATTCCTTGGTGCCGTTAGTTGTGGATATGATCCTTTGTTTTTCCTTGTTGTCCCTAGTGTTGGATATGATCTTTGGTTGTCCTTGGTTGCCGCTTAGTGTTGATATGATCCTTTGGTTGATATATCCTTGGTTGATCCCTTAGTGTTTGGATATGATCCTTTGGTTGTTTCCTTGGTGTCCCTTAGTGTGTGGATATGATCCTTGGTTGTTCCTTGGTGTCCCTTAGTGTTGGATATGACTCCTTGGTTGTTCCTTGGTGTCCCTTAGTGTTGATATGATCCTTTGGTTGTTCCTTGGTGTCCTTAGTGTTGGATATGATCCTTTGGTTGTTCCTGGTTGTCCCTTGTGTGGATATGATCCTTTGGTTGTTCCTTGTGTCCCTTAGTGTTGGATATGATCCTTTGGTTGTTCCTTGGTGTCCCTTAGTGTTGGATATGATCCTTTGGTTGTTCCTTGGTGTCCCTAGTGTTGGATATGATCCTTTGGTTGTTCCTTGGTGTCCCTTTGTTGGAATGATCCTTTGGTTGTTCCTTGGTGTCCCTTAGTGTTGGATATGATCCTTTGTTGTTTCCTTGGTGTCCCTTAGTTTGGATATGATCCTTTGGTTGTTCTTGGTGTCCTTAGTGTTGGATATGATCCTTTTGGTTGTTCCTTGGTGTCCCTTAGTGTTTGGATATGATCCTTTGGTTGTTCCTTGGTGTTCCCTTAGTGTTGGATATGATCCTTTAGGTTGTTCCTTGGTGTCCCTTAGTGTTGGATATGATCCTTTGGTTGTTCTTGGTGTCCCTTAGTGTTGGATATGATCCTTTGGTTGTTCCTTGTGTCCGCTTAGTGTTGGATATGATCCTTTGGTTGTTCCTTGGTGTCCGCTTAGTGTTGGATATGATCCTTTGGTTGTTCCTTGGTGCCGCTTAGTGTTGGATATGATCCTTTGGTTGTTCCTTGGTGTCCCTTAGTGTTGATATGATCCTTGGTTGTTCCTTGGTGTCCCTTAGTGTTGGATATGATCTTTGGTTGTCCTTCTGGTGCCGCTTAGTGTTGGATATGATCCTTTGTTGTTCCTTGGTGTCCCTTAGTGTTGGATATGATCCTTTGGTTTGTTCTTTGGTGTCCCTTAGTGTTGGCATATATGCTTGGTTGCTTTGGTGTCCCTTAGTGTTGGATATGATCCTTTGGTTGTTCCTTGGTGCCGCTTAGTGTTGGATATGATCCTTGGTTGTTCCTTGGTGTCCCTAGTGTTGGATATGATCCTTTGGTGTTCCTTGGTGTCCCTTAGTGTGGATATGATCCTTTGGTTGTTCCTTGTGCCGCTTAGTGTTGGATATGATCCTTTGGTTGTCCTTGGTGCCCTTAGTGTTGGATATGATCCTTTGGTTGTCCTTGGTGCCGCTTAGTGTTGGATATGATCCTTTGGTTGTTCCTTGGTGCCCTTAGTTGATATGATCCTTTGGTTGTTCTTGGTGCCGCTTAGTGTTGGATATGTCCTTTGGTTGTTCCTTGGTGTCCTTAGTGTTGGATATGATCCTTTGGTTGTTCCTTGGTGTCCCTTAGTGTTGGATATGATCCTTTGGTTGTTCCTTGTGCCGCTTAGTTGGATATGATCCTTGGTTATTCCTTGGTGCCGCTTAGTGTTGGATATGATCCTTTGGTTGTTCCTTGGTGTCCCTTAGTTTGGATATTGATCCTTTGGTTGTTCCTTGGTGCCCTTAGTGTTGGATATGATCCTTTGGTGTTCTTGGTCGCTTAGTGTTGGATATGATCCTTGGTTTTTCCTTGGTGTCCCTTAGTGTGATATGATCCTTGGTTGTTCCTGGTTCCTTAGTGTGGATATTGATCTTTGGTGTTCCTTGTGCCGCTTAGTGTTGGATATGATCCTTTGGTTGTTCCTTGGTGTCCCTTAGTGTTGGATATGATCCTTTGGTTTTCCTTGGTGTCCCTTAGTGTTGGAATATGAATCCTTTGGTTGTTCCTTGGTGCCGCTTAGTGTTGGATATGATCCTTTGGTTTTCCTTGTGTCCCTTAGTGTTGATATGATCTTTGGTTGTTCCTTGGTCCTTAGTGTTGAATGATCCTTTGGTGTCCTTGGTGTCCCTTGTTTGGATATGATCCTTTGGTTGTTCCTGGTGTCCCTAGTGTTGGAATGATCCTTTGGTTTTCCTTGTGTCCCTTATGTTGGGATATGATCCTTTGGTTATTTCCTTGGTGTCCCTATGTTGATATGATCCTTTGGTTATTCCTTGGTGCCGCTTAGTGTTGATATTGATCCTTGGTTGTTCCTGTGTCTTGTGTTGGATATGATCCTTTGGTTGTTCCTTGGTGTCCCTTAGTGTTGTGTATGATCCTTGCGTTGAGACAAAGTTGTCAGTTGCAGGTCCGTTCGTCAATGTTGAATGACGTGCAAATGAACGGCTTCTGTATCGATGATTAAATAGTTTACTAACCACGAAATGAAAATGAAAAACTAAAAAAAGAAAAAACAAAAGAATGAAAACGGAAATCAATCTAAAGAAAAGAAAAAGTGAAAGAAAAAAGAATGAAAAAGAAATCAAACTAAATAGTAAATAAAAATGCGAAAGAAAATAGCCAAGAAAAAGAAAAAAAAAGAAAAAGTGAAAGAAAAAAAGAATGAAAAACAACTGGAAAAAAATGAAAAGTGAATGAAAAAAAGATGAAAAAGAACTGTGAAAAAAATGAAAATGATGAAAAAAAAGAATGAAAAAGACAAAATAAAACTGGAAAAAATTGAAAGAAAAAAACACAAGAATGAAAAAACTGGAAAAAAAAAGGAAAAGTGAAAGAAAAAAAGAATGGAAAGTCAAATCAAATTAAAAAAGAAAAAAAGAAAGACAACAGAAAAGAAATAACAAATAAAATGAAGAAAATGGTTAATAATATAAGACCATTGTTTATTTAATTCACGCTCGATCTTCTTCTTCTTCTTCTTCTTCTTCTTATTATTATTATTATTATTATTATTATTATTATTATTATTATTATTCTTATTCTTATTCTTATTCTTATTCTTATTCTTTTGATCTGCTAAAACCAGTCTTTAACAGTTCAATGTAAATCTAGCATTTTTGTTTTCTTTCTTTCTCTACCATTTTGTGCGGAAGATAAAAGAGAAACAAAAAATATGAATCATCTTATTTCCGCTTTGACTTCATCACAGGGGGGCAGGGGCAGGGGAGGAGGGGAGGAGGGGCAGGCAGGAGGGGGTGGTAGGCGGAAGGAACCAAATGTTACAAAACGACGATTTTCTTTCTTTTCTTTTCTTCTTCTTCTTTTTGTTTTGGTCAAAAGGTAAAATAAGTGAGATCGAAGAAAAGGAAATGCTATTTGATCATCACAACCGGAAGTCGAAAAGTCATCACAAGTAGACTCTCCATTGAATACATCTTTATTTTCCCGCGTTACAGACTTTACCGATTATTTAATATTCATCAGCAACTTAGGTTTATTAGTTCTACTACTGCCTCAAAAAACAAGAAGTTGACCTCTATCTATCTATCTATCTCTCTATCTCTCTCTCTCTCTCTCTCTCTCTATATATATATATATATATATATATATATATATATATATATATATACTTTGGTGCGATACCAAGTTTCTTGGTACAAGGTGATTCTAGGTGGGTCCTAATTCTCTACCAGTAGTTTGTTGTAGAGTTCAGGTTCCGTATGAGAGATCAATGTTTAATTATTGTAAACAGAGCACTTTTATTTGGGAATAAAAGGCCTTAAATACTATGGGTATCGTGGTTATGGACCATTTCCACTCGCGAGTATGCTCACGAGCTTCTTCAGACCACTGATATATTTTATTTAGCTAAATAAAATAAAATATATCAGTGGTCTGAAGAAGCTCGTGAGCATACTCGCGAGTGGAAATGGTCCATAACCACGATACCCATGGTATGTAAGGCCTTTTATTCCCAAATATATATATATATATATATATATATATATATATATATATATATCTTGTCGGGAAAAATATGAGGAGCTTATCCCGACGCAGCGGGGAGGAGCCAGTAGCGAGCTTTAGTGGGGTAGCACCCAGACCAGGTAAATAAAGTGGTGGCGAAATTTAGTGGGCTTTGCAGCTAACCACTTCAAAAACACGACCCACTGGTACTCGTACTGGGTCAATTAGTTGAGGGGAAAGAAGTAATGTGGAATTGCACGTATAACCAACTCGCTTTCAGCTTGTTCTGTTCACCCACCTCGCAGCCGGACTTTTTGGGCCTTGGTATAAACCACAACAAGGGGGTGTCAGCTTCAAGAGAGGGAAAATGGACAACCAAGTCGGTGACCACCTCACCAACTCGCTACCAGGTTATAGAAAGAGGGGAGAGGAGAAAAATAATTCTAACTATATATATATATATATATATATATATATAAAGACCTCTTCATATGGTCGAAACAGATTTCTGTCAGTAAAACTTTTAACATCTTGTTTTTTCTACAAACTTTCTACACATATTGTCGGATTCATATCCAGTTTACCTTTCATACTGTCCACAGAAAAAACAAAATTGGAATTATTTAAATTATATCACCGGAGGCTCAAATTTCGAATATAATAAGGATCCCGACACTACGAATTTGTCATCATTACAGATTCCTGAAATTTTCCATCTTCATCTATTGTACTGTTGGACTTATTATATTTTTTAAACTTTCTTTTGTAGCCGAAACATTTTCCTGAACTTTTTGATATTCATATACACTTTTACTGCAAACTCTAGGCCGAAATGTACATACAGAGATTGATTTTTCTCGATTTGTTTAGCCTTACATTTAAAATAGGCAATCCCGCCTAATTAATTATTAATGAATTAACTTTCAAAAATTAGGTTCGACTTCAATTAAGCACATATTCTCCCATATATATATATATATATATATATATATATATATATATATATATAAAGTAAAAAGTAAAGTCGACGGGTCGGCCTAAAGTCGGTATCAGCCAGTCAGCGAGGGAGTCTATCCCCTTTTCAATAGCGCTAGACCAAGGAGATTGTTGTTAGCATCTGAGGTGGAGCGCCACACCTACCATCAGCTCCTTACTTTACCGCACAGATCCCTGTGCTACTCATACGCTGAGTTGGCGGGGACCGGTATCGAACTAGGAACCTTGTGGTTTCTAGCCGAAGTAAACATATCAAATGTTGCCATGATTAAATTATCATAATGTGGTATATCTACAGGTCCTGCTAGTAAGAATTGATTCTGTCACTTAGCAGAAGTGACAGAATCAACCATTAAGAAAACAATAAAATTCCGATGAGGCAATGGATATTAATCTTGAAAGGCCATTTCATTATTGTCAAAAATGAATGTATGTTCACAGGCAAATGCAAATAGATAACAAATAAAAGTGTTAACAAATGGGTTCAACATGTTTGCCAGAGACAAATAGAGAAAGTGTAAAGAAAAAGTTTCAGGTGCAGCCATCAGTCATGAAGACGTGCAGCTCATATTTTGAAGAAAATTAATGGTTCAGTCATTGTTCATTTATGTCTTGGTAAATAAAGTTTAAACACAAAGTGTAAAGAAAAAGTTCCGGGTGCAGCCATCAGTCAAGAAGTCGTGCAGAACATATTTTAAGGAAAATGAACGTTTCATTTTATGTTTCATTTCTGTCTTGGTAAAAACAGCTTCAGTTTTGATACTATTTGAACAATAATAATAATATTATCTGCATTATTCGGACTATTGTCCCTATCTTCATTGTTATTTGTACAACGTTTCGGCCGATATGCCCTCCGGCCTTCTTCAGGTATTTCATGTCGGACTCGGGAACCTTCTCGGACTCGGGAACCTTCTTTTCGAAATCGTGAACTTTCTTGTCGTAATCGGGAGTCATCACGGAACTTCGAACTTAACCCAATTGGACACATGGCCTAGTGGATAAGGTAGTTAGGTTAAGACAGTTCTGAGTGACAGTTATTTCTGGATTCCCGGTTCAATCCCGAGTAGAGGCAGTAACATAGAAAATAATTAACACAACTCCTACCCCAGCAATGGTTAGAGGAATGAGAACAGGATATCCCCGTGGAATGAATAAAGGGTTAAGATCGAAGTTCCGTGACGGCTCCCGATTACGACAAGAAAGCTTCCGAGTTCGAAAAGAAGGTTCCCGAGTCCGATAAGATTCCTGAGTCCGATAAGAAATACCTGAAGAAGGCTGGAGGGCATATCAGCCGAAACGTTGTACAAATAACAATGAAGATGGGGACAATAGTCCGAATAATGCAGATAATACTAATCATCAAGCCTCATCTCAAACATTCAGAGAAATAATAATAATAATGGCTGTCAACTCGTGTTCGAGTAAGACCATTTCCTGTTTTTTTTATCATCATAGTTAGGTGCCAGTAGCATTTGATACTCTATCTTGTGTTTACTCAGATGACTCACTAGGCCAGCCCTGGAGAGACATACTCTTCCACATAAACTACATGTTGGAACTTCTCCACTTTGAATGTTGCTGGGCTGAAAATTACCTTTTCTAATAGCCCACTTCAATGTTTGGTGTTTAATTCGGTTGGACTCAAATTATTCCACAGACAGGTAGATGGTGGCTCTCCAGCCAAGTCTATTACAAGCTAGCTTCTCCCAGTCCTCCACAGCAATAGCAGTGTTCTTCAGAGTGTCCTTCAGGGAGTCCTTAAACCTCAATTCGGGTTTGCACTGACGACGTTTGCCAGTTGAGATTTCCCCACAAAATAGTTGTTGTGGGATTCGGCAATCATTCATGCGAACTAGATGACCAGACCAGCGAAAAGGTGATCTCAGGATTAAACTCTCAATACTAGGCAGGTGACATCTTTCAAGTATTGGGGTGGCTGGTGAAAAAGACAACCATTCTATACCTAAAACCTGCGAAGGCAATTCTGATGGAATCTC
>CM042159.1:90226509-90256509 GCA_023376005.1 Doryteuthis pealeii | reverse complement strand
TGCTTGACCTTTGTTTTGCTTTTAGATGGCTGAGATTCAACAGATTTCCATCTGTCCTTGTGTGAAGGTAGACTCCTTCTGTTGATTTACCAAAAGCCTGGCACAGAAGGAGGGAAAAGAAGATCCCAAACAGAGTGGGAGCTAACACGCATCCCTGCCTGACACTACGACGAATGCTGAAAGGGTCTGAGGTGGACCCATCAAACTGGATGGTGCCTTTCATGTCAGTGTGAAAGGACTGAAGAATTCGGAGAAGTTTTGGGGGGCAGCATATTCTTTCTATTGACTGGAAGAGACCACTCCTGCTTACAAGGTCGAAAGCTTTTGTGAGGTCAATAAATGCTATGTAGAGTGGTCTTCTCTGTTCTCTACATTTCTCCTGAAGTTGCCTCATAGAGAAGATCATGTCAGTAGTGGACCTTCCTACTCTGAAACCGGCCTGTAATTCAGGGTAAGTCTTTTCTGCGAGGATCTGAAGTCTATTTAGTGCAACTCTAGCAATATATATATATATATATATTATATATAATATATATATAATATATATATAATATATATATATGCACCTAATATCTGGTAGGGCTCTCCAGAGGGGATTTTGATGAACGTTCAGTTGAGTGTGTGATAAAAAAAAACAAAAAACACTCAACATACATTGAATATCTTTCATCTTTTACTCATACAAATATTCAATGTTCTGAAGAAGGTTTTAATTTTTAAAAAACACGAAACACTTAAGTATTGACATAAAAAGTTTCCATCGTTCATGACATCCTGTGTTTGTTTCTTTTTAAAAAAAAATTATCCACATAGAAATTAAAATAACATTAAAATAAGTGTAATATTTTATATTTGTTCTTATTTAGTTTCGTTAATCTTTCTAATTTAATATAATATTTTATTACATTAAACCTTTGTAATGAATGATAAAATGGCAGTTGCCGATTCTATTAAAAAGGGGGAGTAAGAATCCCCCAAAAATGCAGTAACGGAAAACAACAGACGCTGAATTCAAAATCAAGCGCCAAAAAGGAAAAGCGGGAATTTTTCAGTAGTTCAGAGAATGACAAGACGAGTGGTCACGCAACAAATCAGCTCCAGTATCAGCAAAGTAAAAACAATATATAATATGAACTATTAATACCACAATATAAAATAAAGGACTGTGCTCGGTATGCTATTATGCATGTCTGTAATTCTATTTTAATACAGATTGTTATTTTAATCAGGATTCAGCGAAAATAGGAATAAACAAATAAATCGGACGCAAATAACTGGAGAGCTCCTATCGCTTGTTAATAATATCAATTATCTCCCTTTGCCTTAATACGACTCCATTGATTTCTTTCATTGTGTTGAGTTTTGTTTAAAAGTTAGTAAGTTGTGTAAACCTATATAAAATATATACAACACCCAGCTTACTACAAGATAACCAAAAAGTATTACTCACTTAGTAGATTATGAGTGACGTCACTACAGACTTCATCTACACATAAGCAGTGATTTTCTTTAACTTTAACTCTTAACATCCTGTTCAGATTTTTCTAAGTCCAGAGCTTTCCTATAAGGATATATAAAAAATGGCTAAAAATGACCTTTGCATCTAAAGTTACCTATTATTTCCCTTAAATCAAAGATTTCTACATATGTTTAATATTAAATTTAAACAAAGGCTATTGTTTGGGGCTGATTAGTTAAACACGAATGTGACTTCCAGCCGGGTGGAATGAGGTGGTATAGGACTTTAATAGTTAAACATCAAATTGCCGTGTATAATCACTTCTGAAGAAAGACATTCATCCAATCAACACAAACCTTTTGATTTTGAATCCAAATTCCTATCACACTTAAAAAAATAATAAACGTCCATCCTGTTACACTGGGTGGAAGTATATTATTGGTCGATGTTTGAACATTTCGGTTTACATAGAAACCTTCTTCAGGACAATATGAAACAACAACAGAACTCCTTTTTTTCCTTGTTAATAATATCAATTATCTCCCTTTGCCTCTTTCTACTGTTTACATATTAAAACCCCTAATTTCATAACTTCTCTCTCTCTCTCTCTCTCTCTCTCTCTCTCTCTCTCTCTCTCTCTCTCTCTCCATATATATATCACTTTCTCTCTATCTCTCTATCTCTTTTGTCTCACCTCTCTCTCTCTCACTCTCTGTCTCCACTCTCCCTCTACATATAAATATATATATATAAATATATATATATCTGCCTCACCCCTCTATCTCTCTCTCTCTCTCTCTATATATATATATATATATATATATATATATATATATATATCACTTTCTCTCTACTCTTCCCTTCCTTGTTCCTCTTCTACAACTTCCTCTTTTACGCCACGTTTCTTTCCTCACTCTTCTCATTTTAAACATTTTTAATTCCCTGCCTCACATCTCTCTCCCTCTCTCCGTCGCTATCTCTCTCTCTCACTATATATATATATATATATATATATATATATATATATATATATATATATATAAAAACACTATCTCCATTCATCTGTCTATTCATCTGTCTATTCATCTGTCTGTTCTCTTTCTTCTTCTTCTTCTTCTTCTTCTTCTTCTTATTATTATTATTATTATTATTATTATTATTATTATTATTATTTGATGTCAAGCTTCTTTCCTCTCTCTTTTCACTTTAAACATTTTGACCCCCTTTCTTACCTACCCCCCTCTCTCTCTCTCTCTCTCTCTCTCTCTCTCTCTCTCTCTCTCTCTCTCTCTCTCTCTCTCTCTCATACACACACACACACAAACACACACACTGTCTGTCTATTTGTCTGTCTGTCTATTTGTGTCTGTCTTATTTGTCTGCCTGTCTGTCTGTATCTCTCTCTCTCTCTCTCTCTCTCTCTCTCTCTCTCTCTCTCTCTCTCTCTCTCTTTCTTCTTCCTCTTCTATATCACGCTTCTCTTGCCACCCCCTCTTCTCATATTCCTCTGATGAAATTTGTTACAGTCGTTCCTCGTCCATTGGCGTGAAATTATCTTGAACCCAACAGGTCACAATGTATTCCTCCGCAGTGAAGTGGCACGTGCCTCGACTGCCGATTGGGCGAATGGCCACCAGCGAAGCGTTGCAAACTTGACAGACGATCGTGAAAACTGAAAACAAAAAAACAACAAAAAGTCAGCATTTGCCTACGACGAAGACGGAAAAATAAAAGTACACACACATCAGTTTTCTATCGATATGCCCGATTGTCTACAGATATAAATGGTGCAATGTAACTCCGAGAAACATCCCCAGAGTCAAATAGAAATAATATTGAAGCTCAGGACTAAATTCGTATTTCTACCTTTATTGTAACCAGCAAAAGTGTTCGTCCTCTAGGTACAAGTATCTAACTTTAAATATAATTGTATATTATATTGAATTAGAAAAAACTAATGAAATTAAATAGGAACACATATAAAAAGATTACACTTATTTTTACTTTATTCTGATTGATTTCAATATAAGATAATACATAGTATTACTTTTAATACGTTTGAGAATAAAATAATAATATTATATTATTATTATTACTAGCAACAGAAAACACTCTCTGGGCGTCGTAAAAATTAATTTTTGAAAGACATGGCCTGAGAGGGTGGGAGATGAAAATTCAATGTCAGAGGGTTTCTATCAGAAGTAAGACAAATCCTCATATCTATTAAAGGAATAAAAAAAATTAAAACAATTTGAAATGAAAACTGAGCCCCGTCCCTCTCAAATAAAATGTTGCGTGCATGTAATAATCAAACAATTATTTTGAATATTTTCCACATCAATTTTACACAAAATCGTAGGTATTTATTTATTTGTAAACTTTTTAGTTAACTTATTGTTACTGTAAAAAAAGGACGAGAGTAAAAAACAATTTTTAAAATTGCTTACTCAAATTTTGGGTGTTATAGCATAAGAATATTGTGACGTGAGCTGTGACGAAGAGCTATGACGTAGTTCTTGTTATAGACAGATATACAGACAAACATTCATTTTAATAATAATATAAGACACAAATTGCAGGATTTAATTTAAATACATTAATAACATGGGCCTTTCAGGGCCTGTGTGTATTAATGAAATTAACAGCGTCGATCCCAGGGGCTATCCCCCCAGGCAACACCTGCCCCCTCGATTTAAAGGAGCAGGACTTGGTTTATTGTCCAGTGCCTGAGGCGCCCCCTCGAGGAGGAATGCCAACGGGATCGACGCATTTTTTGTGCCTACCAGCCATGAGCTTCGGCTTGTGGGTGGGCCCACATAAAACGTCCTTGTGTCACGCCTCCATAAGTGGAATGAGAAGGAAATACCATAATATAGTCTGTTTTGAGGTAAATCTATCTCGTCATAGCTTGACATTTATAGAGAAATTGTTAATAAATAAGATACTAATTAAGATTAAATAATGACTAATAATTAATAACCATTGAGAATATAATGATTATTGATAAATAACGATTGAGAATATATATATATAGTTCAATTCCGGCTGTAGGTAGCTTGCAAAATGTCTAGCCACACTGAAGAGACTTGAAAAGTCGAAACACGTGTCTGTGGATGACCCTACCTATATATATATATATATATATATATATATATATATATATATATATATATATATATATATTATATATATATCTTATTATAATGGAGATTGTGTGCTTTTCTGTCTGTAACCGAAACTATATTACTACTCATATCACTATTCCCTTAGTTATTGACATCACATTTTCCATGATTGTATTTTTATTTAAACCTCAATTATTAATAAAATTGTTTTACATTATTAATACTGTTAACCATGTCTACATGATATTTACCGCGTACCCCACTTGTACGGGTCAGGCACAAAGTCCCTATTAACGTGGGACCACCCACAAGCCGAAGCTCATGGAGTGGCAGGTGAAAAAATTGCGTCGATCCCGTCGGCATTCCCCTCAAGGGGGGCGCCTCAGGCGCTGGGCAATAAACCCAGCCCTGCCCCTTTAAATCAAGGGGGCAGGTGTTGCCTGGGGGGATGGCCCCCTGGGATCGACGCTATTAATTATATCAATGGTCCAGAGGCCGAAGCCACTGTTGACCATATCTACATACTGATAACATGCAATTATATTTATATATACAACAAAATAGCAGTTTACAGTTTGAACGGAAAGGCTAATTTGCATATTGATATTAAAAATGTGATTTTATTAAATATGTGCTTAGTATTATTGATTTCTAACTGTTTGGTTTTATTTCAATGAATATAATCAAAAATCTCTTCAATGAATCTTAAATTAACAAGAAAAAAGAACTGTCATTTTAATATTTACTTCCCTTTTTAACTAAATACTTAAATTAGAAAAAATAACAATGAAAGACGAGAGTGATGGAAGAGTAAGTTTCAGTTGTTCTATTTTTTATTATACTCCCTCTGTTTCAAATCTTTTTATTTGCATTCTTATTTAGCCTTTCTAATTCAATATAATATTTTATTACATTAAACTTAAATACTTGCACCCGGAGGGTGCATATATTTGCTAGTTTATATAATGGAGATTCGCTTCCGGTTTTTGTCTGTAACAAAAACTACGTTTTACCCAAAGTCATCATAACAGAATAAATACATTAAAAATTTGAACATGCAACATTAAACAGTCCTCATTGTTTTTTAAAACAAGTTTTAATAAATACATGACTGGTATTATATATCTATAAATAGTTTGTTTTATTTTAATACATATTTAAAGTTTACATTTCAAATTGTTTTATTTTTTAATCCTTTAAGGAATTTGATGATTTTATTTACTTAGGGTACAAACTCGCTGACATTGAATTTTTTACTCCCACCCCTCAGGCAATATGTTTCAAAAATCTATTTTTACATTTTATTTTGTACTAGTATAATATATATATATATATATATATATATATATATATATATATATATTCCTGGACGAAGTTGTTTGCATTTACCATTGCGTTAATACACTTGGGAAAGGTATAAATCCAATTCTTACTCCAGCTATGGGTAAATAGCAGGGCAGACTGGGCTCTTTAACCTTGGCTAGGTAAATAGTCTCGAAAGTAAACTTTGAATTGAAACCTTTTAAACTACGCTTAAGAAATTGACCTTGTGTCGCATCCTGCTTGTGCAGAAGGGTTGGTAAATATATAACATAGATAATTATGGTAACTGTGATGGTCGTGGTGACGTCGTTTCGGTTAAAGACAGGCACACATCTAATATTCATTATGATAAGAACATGATGCTCAATGTGTAACTTAAATAAATTTTATTCTCTTGAAAGAGCAAGGCTCAGAATTGAGAATGTGACGTAAATAACTAAGGGGTTTATGACGCCAGTGGAGATATAGATTCGGTTACAGACAGACATACACATAATAATCTCCATTACATGAAGGTAGTTTCTTTTAAAAAATTGATTGTTTTTACATCGGTGTATTGGTTGGGGCAATTTCCAGTTTTTTTTTTATCTTTGATAAATAATGCGATGGGTCCCAATTAGCAGTGAATTTTCCACAAAGGTTGATATGCCATTAAACAAAGAAACTAAACCAGACCAATCGGCAGTCTCACACGGTAGCCAAAGTCATATAAGAGAATAACAGTAGTACTACATTTTAAACCCGTTGCTGTGGTATAAGGGGTTCATACCTTTCCCAAGAGTATTAGACCGAAAGTAAACATAATATCACGACTGGAGTTTGGAGGCCTCATACGATCAACTGACTGGTCACGTCAAGCCCTAGAACCTATATGATTGTCCCGACCCTATTGCTCTTATGGTAAACCTCAGCTAAATAATGGACTATTCCATTTTTATTAGAAAGAAAGAAAGGGAAGAAAACAGACATGATACTCCTTAAGTGTATAAGTTAAGTTTAAGACTAAAAGCTGTATAAAACAGATGTTTGGTTTGGTTTCTCTGTTTAATGGCATATCAACCTTTGTGAGATATTCAATTCCAAGTTCCTCCTTGTAGATAAACAGTAGTAATACAATTTGACCTGTAGCTGGAAAAACTAGGGCTCCATACCATTCCTAAGGGTATTAGTCCGAAAGTGGACGTAATAGCATGACTAGAGTTCGATCTTACGACGATGTCAGAGTCCAGTATGTCAACCACTACACAACGGGGACCCCTAGTATAATGTTTAGTGAGTTGGCCGGTTTGCCGGCGGGTCCACGGGCTGGTGCGCTGGCTGGTGGATTGGCTGACTGGGTGAGGGGTTCTTACCTTTCCCAAGAGTATTAGTACGAAAGTAAACGTAATAGCGCAACCGAAGTTCGAACTTGCTTACTACGATATCGCAGTCCAGCACTCCAGCCACTACACAACGGGAACACCCGGTATAATGATTAGCGTGTTTGATGAATGTACCATAGTGAATAAGTTTTATTCTCGCTGGCTGCTCCATATTCCAACGCTTGAAAATAATCGAGTGTTTTGCGTAAAACTAATTCAGAATTTAAATGAACGTAATAGCGCAAACGTAGTTCGAACATGCTTACTACGATATCGCAGTCTAGCACGCCAGCCACTAAACCCAGAGTAATCCCGGGTATAATGATTAGCGAGCTACATGAGTTTACCATAGTGAATAAGTTTTATTCTCGCTGGCTGCTCCATATTCCAACGCTTGACAATAATTGAGTGTTTTGCGTAAAACTAATTCAGAATTTAAAACCGAACGTAACATTTACGCTTGTTCAGTTCATTTTAGAGGAGTAGAAGAAAAAAAACGTCGAGTCTTAATCAGAAAAGTTCATAAACAAACATAATATTGCACAGATCAATAAATAAATCAATCGATCAATCAATGAGTGAGTAAAATTCAAAAAGGCGGGAAGAATCTTAAGTGTCCAGGAAGGATGAGATCATTGTGTTCCCCAAATGATAAATCACGTCGAGCGTCCGGGCCTTTTCCCTGCTTGGCTGGACATTCCCGCGCTCTGTTGGACTGTTAAACGGTTGTTGCTACTGTTTAAGCTGCGTTTAAATAAGCGGGCAATGATCTTGTGTTTTTCGCTGTGTAGATTAGCTAGCTGACTGGCTGGTAGATCGGCTGGCTGGTTGGTTGGTTGGTTGGCTGTAAGGTCGGTCGGTTTACTGGTGGATCCGCGGGATGGTGAGCTGACTGGTGGATTGGCTGGCTGGCTGGCTGGCTGGCTGGTTGACTTTTCGTTGTATCGCTGCTGGTTGAGGAATAACTTTCGAGGTTGATTAGCTGTCTTGCAACGGGCTAGCTTATTATACTAAAAAAACGTATCTGATATACGAATGATGAGTCGATGAGTGTAAGAAAAAAGAAAGAATGATACAAAGACTGATAAATAGAAAGATAGATAGATAGATCGAAAAAGGTTGATAGATATATAGCAACAGACTGAAATAGATATACAGATAGATAGACAGACAGACCTAGATATCGATACAAAAAGAAAAAAACTTAAGATGGATAGATAAATAGATAGATAGATAGATTAGAAAAGGTTGATAATATCTACAGACTGAACTAGATAGAGGGGCAGATAGACCCAGATGTCAATATAAAAAGAAAAAAAATTAGATAGATAGATACATAGACGGAAAAAGAAAGAAAAAAGAATGAAAGAAAGAAAGCTATAATTTGCTATATAACTAAACACCGAAATAGATAGATTAGAAAAAGAAGAAAGAAAGAAAGAAAGAAAGAAAGAAAGAAAAAAAACGAGAAAACGAGAAAGAAGGTTATAATATCTTATTATAATGGAGATTGTGTGTTTTTCTGTCTGTAACCGAAACTATATTACTACTCAGGTCACAATTCCCTTAATTATTTACGTCAAATTCTCCATGATTTCATTCTTTTAAACCTTCAGTTATTAATAAAAATTGTTTTACATTATTAATACTATTGACCATATCTACGTACTAATAACATGCAATTGTATTTATATATAAAACAAAATAGCGGTTTACAGTTTGAACGAGAAGGCTAATTTGCATATTGATATTTAAAATTTTATTTTAATAAATATGTGCTTGGTATTATTGATTTCTAATTGTTTGGTTTTATCTTAAGAAATATAAACAAAATCTCGTGGATAAATCTTAAAAGAATTTATTTACAAGAAGAAATAACTGTAATATGAGTAAAGAAAATTATTCTTTACTTCCTGAGTTAATTAACAAAAATTTCAGTAGAACAGTAAAAAATTAGGAAAAAAATTAATACCAATGAAATAGGAGAAGTAATGAAAAGTTGATGGAATAGTTAAGATATTCTAAGTATCTGAACTTTACTAGTATTTATATCACAATTTTTGATACATCACTTAATATATGCAAACTATAAATCAACTTTTTATCTTTAAATAGAAAAATAAAAATAATCTTAGTCATTTCAATTAGCACTTATCTAATACATAATAACTGAACATATATAATACTTAGAATCAAATCATACACAATTAAATACTTAGCCACACACGGGAAAAAGAGTAGTGCATATATTTGCTAAGTATGATAATAGAAAAAAAATGAACTGCGATAGAGTAGAATTAACTAGAACAAGAACTCCCCAAGATATGAATATAAAAAAAACAAACACACAGTAAAGTAAAGATAGATAAGGATAGATTAAAAAACAGTAAAGCGAAAGAAAGAAAGAAGAAGTTAAGAAAAAAAAATAAAGAAAGAAGAAAAAAAAATAAAGATATGGAAATATATATAATTGAGAGAATTCGCTTATCATTTTTCTTTCTTTTTTACTTTTGTGTCATACTCAACAACAACATATCATATTTCTTATTTATTTTGTTTTATGAAAAATGAACTAGAGGCAACAACAAAGCAGCGTACGTGAAGATTAATAATAGTAATGCATTCCGACATTTTCAACAAATTCTCAACTGCTTTATCGTAAAGACTTCATTTCAGGTAAAGCAGCAACGTTAAAAAATGATCTTGGAAAACATGTCATTGATAGAAAACAATCTGTACAGAGTGTGAAAAAATGAAATGTGAAGAGAATTATCAGATTTCACATTACGTAACCTTCTTTTTGATCCGTAAATAATTCACAGCATCAACTTCAAGTATGACTTATATGCAACATTAAATAAATTGGTATCTTTTTTTTTTTCCTAAGTACAAAGGACGAAATATAACATATTACGACAATGTGATTGTTTATTATAATAACTTTTGAGTACAAAGATTTAGTTATTGTCTTTTGATTTGTATTGTTAACCGGTGTTCATCTTCTTTTCGATTTTTTCTCCTAATAGGCGAACCAAGTATGTTTAATATAATTCTTTTTTTAACATGAATAATGTTTTAGATTTATTTTTTACTCCCGAAGAAGGCGCGAAGCTCAGATGGTGGCTGATGCCTGGGCAAACCCTTGAATTCACCATATCATTATTTAAAATCCTTACAATGACGAAACACACCCGCTAGAAAAGAGGAAACAAAAAATTGATTCAATTATGGAAAACATGATTCGAGTACTTTTACAAAACAAATTAATAGTTTCCTCTTCACTGTGCTTCTTAATTCATCAGCCCGCGATAAAAAAAAATATAAAAAATAAAAATTATAGAATAAAATAAACAGAAAGCAAGAAAACACGAAAAGAAGCGAAACATCGAAACAAAGAATTCTGGATTCCAGAAGACTCTGCATCGTACATGAGAAAAAAAATTAAAAAAAGTTAGTATTTAATTAGAGTCTGTAAATATCCAAATTAAGAAAAATGTTCCGTCATCATCATTAAGAGATACAACTCGATCCTAACAATCCATCACAATCACCATCATCAATCGATAACATCATCAGTCTGGTATAAAGCGAACTGATAGACTCGGATTAACCCATTATCGAAACATCCTCTGCATATCTGTGTCCCTACTCAATAACGGATAAAATGCCAACGAGATTGCACAAATGAAAGTGGGTATTTTATACCAAACTCTCTCTCTCTCTCTCCTCCTCTCATCTCTCTCTCTCTCTCGTCTCTTATCTCTTCATACACTCTCTGATGTTATCATCTCTCTCGTCTTTCTTCTCTCTCTTCTGCATCACTGCTGCTCGCTTGCATAAACTCTCTACATCTAGACCACAAGTGCGCTGTCTGTGGTGTCTCTCTCTCTATTTCTCTCTCTCTCTCTTACTCGCTCTACAGTTCTCTGTGGCTGTTGTAAGAAAGAAAAAGAAGAAAGAAAGGAGATAAGAAAGAGAAGAGAAAAAGGAAAAAAAGATTGAGTTCTCATATCTCTTTCTCTCAAACTCTCTTCCTCTCAACAGTGACAAAGCTCAAAGTCTATGATGTCTCTCAAGTTCTCTGTCTTAAAAATTCTATGTCTCTCATCTGAATCAAAATCATTTACTCTACTCATCTACTCTCTCTCTCTCTCGTACTTACTCGCTCTCTCATCGTCAGTCACTGTACTGTGTGGTCTCTCTCCTCTCGGTTCTATCTCTACTACTCATCTCTCTCTCTCTGCATTCTCTCCTCTTCTCATACATACTAACACTCAAAATGGTATAGTGTGCGTACATCTCAAGTCTCTGGTCTGTCGTACTGAACAATGTCGTACTCGTCTGCTGTCTCTCTCATCTCTCTCTCTCTCACTCTGTCTCTGTGTATCTCAGTCTATCTGATCTGTCGTCTCTCACTCTTATCTCTGTCTTCTCTCTCCACCTTTCCCTCTCTGCTCTCACACACAAACAAGCCGACAACGTGTCCGTGATAATACCACCGAAGCCAATTTATCAGTGGAAACGGTGTACAAAAAAAAGAAAAAAGAGTGCGGAAGAAGAATGAACATTATGCATCATCATCAAATCATGGAAAGATTTGATCGATTATACGATAAGACAATCTCAGAAAAATCGTCTCGATTTAATCGTTTGAATGGCTAGTCTGAACCCAGAAGCTTTCAACAGATAATAAATTCCACTGGAACCCAACAATGACCGGAAGGTGAGAGAAGATCTACATATTACCGCCTTATTATTCCACGACCATTTATTAATTGTCTCATTTATTTTTATCGACCCGTTGTGGAGTTAATTTCGGATTTTACATCTGAGACCGAATTGACCTGGGCCACTTAAATTCGTTCAGCGTTTCTTGTTAAAGATCTTTCTTTCCCAGTCCCCGAACATGTTCCATTGATTAATTGTCAATTTCTTCGGGAAGTTTAAAAAAAAGCACAAGAGAGATTGCAATGAAAGATGAGAGAATGAATGGAAAGAAGATAGACGACCTTTGAATGTAGCGACAGATTGTTTAATTCTCCCCGGAATACCAAGTTCTTTAATAATAAAGTCCCTTCTTATTCATAATGCACATTGCATTCTCCCTTCGTTATCTAAGCTTAACTTTTTGTATATCATTCTTTCTATCTTCTTTGTTTTAACATCCTCTTCGAATCAATATCTTCTAAACTCATCATGTAAAGAGAATCACAACACATTCTTCCTCCCATTCTATGATCTACCCTTCTAACCATTGGTCTTAACTCTGTTTTTGTCTCCATTCTCACCTTGGGCTTGTGGCTAGCCCGTCTTTCTATCATTCTTTCTTTACCGCTTGCGTCTACCCCGTCATTCTCCCCTCACTTTTCTACCCTTCTTTACTATCATTCTTTCTTACCCTCTTTACTCGTGACCCCGTTCATGTGCGTCCGTTCTTTCAACCACACTCCAACCCTTTTCTGTGGACTCCAGTTCCTGAAATCTCAGCCACCTAATACTTTTCTACCCTTTATACAAACCCAAATGCATTTCTATGAGTTGCACTTCTTACCTACTACTCACTTCTCTTCTTTGCTGTTAAACCCGTTTCATTCTCGTTGCGCATCTTCTGAATGAATTGAATATAAGAGATAAATGAAGAAGGAAAGAGTACATACAAGCCATAGGAAACTGTTCTCGATCATTGCTTCAACATAGGTAACACACATATAAGAAGTTCTTATAGCAGATAAATCTATATCATGTCAAATATTGATTAAACATACCTAAACTCGTGTTTTCATGTTAATAAAGAGATGTCATACGTCAGTGAACCTTTAAATAGTAATAATCTAATTCATAATCTCCCCAGAGGAATAATCAATGTACATCCTCTTATGCTCACACAGAGTGCTACATTTTCCTTCTATTCGTGAGAATACATCTTCTTTACTAGAACCCTATCCTTTCTACCATTATTGTAATTTCTCCACCTTTCTTCTACCGCCCATTCTCCACCTTCTGTCTACCCTTCGTCTACCTTTCATTCTCACTCTTACAACCTCCTTTCTACCCCCTTTCAATCTTTAGTCAACCTGGTTCACTTATTCTTAGCCAAGAGTCGTTAACTAAAATCTTCTATCAGTTCTTAAATACTACCAGAACGCATTAGTTACATAGATCTTTGTATATGCACACTCTATTCGATCGTTCTTCTGCGCCCTTCTTACTTTCGTGTCCTCACCCCTTTATTTCGTAATTCTCGGCCCTCCTCATTTACTTGCCTCTTCCTGGCCTCTTTCTTCTCCAACGCTGTGCTATTCTTCTTGTCAGTACCTATTCCCTGTGGATCTACAGTCCTTCTTCTTATCCGATTGTATTCTAACCTTAGGTTATCTAACCCCACCTTTCTACTTTTCCGCGTGAACTCGCCGGGTGATTCCTTTCTTTCCTCGCTTCCCTATCAGTTTTTACGAAGCTACCTCTCTCTTTTCGTAATCGTGACCCATCATTCCTCGGAACCTTCTTTTTCATCTAACGTACTTTCTTACCTCTCTTACTCTATTATCTTGTTAGCTGTCCAGTTACCGTGATCTTCTCCGAGTAACCACCAAAGACGCGTTTCACCGGCTGATACCTAGTTCACGTGTACCAAAATTGTGTGACAAACAAAAAAGCCTAGATAGATAGGTCGTTATTAACAAAAAAATAAATGTCCTATATACCCCACATTGACGCTCGGAGTATTCCATAGAAGTTAGAATGCGTGGAGTGTAATGCCCTCGAAGTCCACACAGTAGATAATTAATCTAGACCGTACGAGAAAAAGAGATGTGTTGCTTCGGATGCACGGAGAGTACCTTAGAATTATCTCAGAGGAGGGACAGAGTCAGACCGGAAGACCACAAGGTTTACAGACCAGAACAAAGCCAAATAATAAGTAGAGTAGAGAACAATAGTCCCAATAACCTACGAATTACTATATCTGATCAGAACTACCTCATCGTCAAAACATCCCAAGGAACAAAAGATAATAAAGAAGGTAAAATGAGTTATTGGTGCCTATCATAATGGGCATGACTGAAACCATAGGGTGGTCCTGACAGTTGGCGTGTTAAGTTTCGGAAAAAGTCTAAAAATGCAATCATGTGTGTTAGAAACCGGCATATAAGTTCATCAATTTGACAATTATCATCCCAGCATAGTTCATGTCGTGGTTCCCAATGGTTCCTAATCTTCCTTGGAAACGAGGAATTGTACCGTGCAAGAGGGAGAAGAAGAGTTGCACAGTGAAGTTTAGAGAATCTATGATTCTTCCGTTCCTCCTGCCCCGTTTGATACTACTGTCTAGTCTGTTCTCTTCTTTCTTTCTTCAATTCTGACTGCGCTTTTCGATGGTGGTCGACATCTATCCGCCCCCGCCCGGCGCATTAATTGTAGAGTTCATGGTTGCTTTATTATCTTAAAACATCTAAAATATAAAGGGTTTGAACAAGCTAACAATGTCCTTTCATTTAATTAATTGAAAAAACCAGATAAAAATATATCTTAATCCCCAAAACACAGTTATAAATCCAAATTTAGTAAAATGTTAAAAAGTAAAAAGAACCCATTCTTTAGCGAAATGATCCGACCAAGAGTAATAAGAAGGTCTAAGCTGGAAAGAAGGAAGAAGAGAAAAGAAGGAAGGAAGCAAGGAAAAAAAGAAACAGTAAATTTATTTATGGCAACTGGAGAGTAAGATGTCACTACAAGTTATAAAAGTAAAGTATAATAGGCCCCACTTGTTCCCTGCCAGTTAACGTAAGTCTCTAATCTTGTTACTTGTTCAAATCCTTGAGTTACTACATCTTATCTGTCTCTCTATCAAAATCCGAGAACTTCTCTCTCGAAGTCTAACTATTGCTCGTGATCAACATATATAACCCAGAAAGCCCGTCAAATCATTGTTTTGCATTGAATCAACCTTTTATTTTATTTAGCCCATGATTCTTAATCGCCGCGTCGGGGGGACGCGTTGTGAGGAAGTTGTTTAAATATATAGATTTTAGACCAAACCTCAAAGCGCGTCTAAACTCTTTCACGGCCGGGCTGAATCTAATTCTCTAAACTCTCACTCCTCCTTTCTCCTCTTCGCCACGTACCATTCCTCGTCCAATTAAGACCATGCCACGCATCTATGCTGATATCATCATTTGATATTTTTCCGTTCTAACACACACATGATCATTTAAACTTTTCCGTAACTAACCAGGCCACTCAGACCACCCTCATGGTTCCACGTCATGCCCATTATGTAACATAACTTTCTAACCTTCTTTATATCTATTTCTCTGAATGTTTGAGATGAGGATTGATGATTAGTATTATCTGCGTTATTCGGACTATTGTCCCATCTTTATTGTTATCTGTACAACGTTTCGGCCGATATGCCCTCCGGCCTTCTTCAGGTATTTCTTGTCGGACTCGGGAACCTTCTCGGACTCGGGAACTTTCTTTACGAACTCAGGAACTTTTTTGTCATAGTCGGGAACCGTCTTGTCGTAATCGGGAGCCATCACGGAACACTGAACCTAACGAATAAAGGGTTAGGTTCAAAGTTCCGTGATGGCTCCCGATTACGACAAGAAGCTTCTCGACTATGACAAGAAAGTTCCCGAGTCCGAAAAGAAGGTTCCCTAGTCCGAGAAGGTTCCCGAGTCCGACAAGAAATACCTGAAGAAGGCCGAAGGGCATATCGGCCGAAACGATGAGGACAATAGTCCGAATAACGCATATAATACATCTTTATATCCTCGTTTTTACCTTTCTTTACACTCTTCAATTGCCACTCATTTCTTCTTCATAAATTCTTTCCTTTCTTTTTCTTTTGATTGAATTATTTCTTTAATTCAAGTTATTTTCTTTGTTTTATCATATTGACTTAATTTCTGCTTAACTTCTTTTTTCCTTCCTTTCTTTCTTTCTTTCATTCATTCTCTTTTTCATTCATTCTCACCACTTAAGCAAAAGAAGATACTGTAAGCAACCTAATTCCTTTGTTTGTATAAATTTGGCATTAAATGACCCAAAAGGGTTGATATGCCGTAAAACAAGACCAACAAACCAATGATTCATTTTTCTTTCATTTATTCATTCAATCTCGCTTCTTTCTTTTTTACTCTCCTTCCTTTCTTCCTTTCTTTCATTCATTCTCTCTTTCATTCAATCTCTCTTTCTTTTTTACTTTCCTTCCTTCCTTTCGCCCTTTCTTTCATTCTCTCTTTCATTCAATCTCTCTTTTCTTTTTTACTTTCCTTCCTTCCTTTCGCCCTTTCTTTCATTCTTCTCTTTCATTCAATCTCTCTTTCTTTTTTTTACTTTCCTTCCTTCCTTTCGCCCTTTCTTTCATTCATTCTCTCTTTCATTCAATCTCTCTTTCTTTTTTACTTTCCTTCCTTCCTTTCGCCTTTCTTTCATTCATTCTCTCTTTCATTCAATCTCTCTTTCTTTTTTTACTTTCCTTCCTTCCTTTCGCCCTTTCTTTTCATTCATTCTCTCTTTCATTCAATCTCTCTTTCTTTTTTTATTTCCTTCCTTTTTCCTTTCTTTCATTCATTCTCTCTTTCTTTTTTTTGAATGAATTGCTTTTACTCGTTTCCTCCCTTTCTTCTTTTCTTTCATTCATTCTCTTTCCTTCATTCTCTTTCATTCTTAAATTGAATTGATTTTGTTCGCTCTTTCATATTCTCTCTTTATGCTGAACTTCTGTTTCCTTCTTTTCTTCCTTCTTTCTTTCTTTCATTCATTCTCTTTCATTCATTCTCTTTCTTTCTTAAATTGAATTGTTTCTCTTCGTTTTCTTGGATTCGCATATGAAATCTCGTCGACGTCCTATAAATAAAATGCAATTTATCAAAAATATTTAATGAAAATTCCTTCAAATATTTGCCATGAGTAATGACGTCTTTTTCTACTTTATTTTTTTCTGTATTATTTTGTTCAATTTTTTTCTATTTCATTTTTTTCTTCTTTTTTTTTTCATTTTTATTTTTTCAATAATATTTTCTATTTTAATTTTCAATTTTTTTCTACTTTATTTTTTCTATTTCATTTTTTTATTTTAATTCTTTCTATTTTATTTTTTTCTATTTTTTCTATTTTATTTTTTCTTATTTTTTTTATTTTATTCTTTTTTATTTTTATTTCATTTTTTCAATTTTATTTTATTTTATTTTTTACAATTATATTTTTTATCTAATTTTTTTTCTATTTCTTCAATTTTAGTTTTTATCTATTTTATTCTTTAATTTAATTTTTTTCTATTTTATTTAATTTTTTTCTATTACATTTCAATTTATATTTTTTTATCAATTATAATATTTCATCTTTTTCAATATTTTTTCTATTTTATTTAAAAAAAAAATTTTTTCTATTTTTTAAATTTTAGTTTCTGGCCAGGAATTGTCAAAAAAAGATATTTTTGACGAAGATACACGCAATATTTTCTTTGATTTTGTTTCTGTTTTTATATATACTAGCAAATATATGCACCCTCCGGGTTCAAATTTTAATGTCATAAAATATTATATCAAATTAGAAATTCTAAAGAAACTAAATAAGAATGCAGATAAAATGATTTGAAACAGAGAGGGGTATAATCGAAAAATATAACAGCTGAAGCTTCCTCTTCCATCACCCCCGTCTTTCCTTGCTAAACTTTTCTTATTTAACTATTTATTTAAATTAGGAAGTAAAGAATAAAATTACAGTTATTTCTTTTTGTTAATTGATTTCTTTTAAGATTTATCTCCGAGATTTTTGCTCATATTCATTAAGATAAAATCAAATAATTAGAAATCAATAATACTAAGCACATATTTATTAAAATCAAATTTTAAATATCAATATGCAAATTAGGCTTGTCGTCCACACTGTAAACCGCTATTTTGTTGTATATATAAATACA
This sequence comes from Doryteuthis pealeii, assembly GCA_023376005.1. Classification (NCBI taxonomy): domain Eukaryota; kingdom Metazoa; phylum Mollusca; class Cephalopoda; order Myopsida; family Loliginidae; genus Doryteuthis; species Doryteuthis pealeii. Next base: position 90,238,314 of record CM042159.1, on the reverse strand, counting down.
ATTGCATGTTATTAGTACGTAGATATGACCAGTAGTATTAATAATGAAAAACAATTTTATTAATAATTGAGGCTTAAATAAAAATGATTCATGGAGAATGTGATGTATAATAACTAAATGGGTAGTGACTTGAGTAGTAATATAGTTTCGGTTACAGACAAACAAACACATAATCTCCATTATAATAAGATATATACATATATATATATATATATATATATATATATATGAAACAACGTCACCTGAGGAATGTTTGCGGTTACGCATGTATGAAACCAAATTGTCATGACTGTTCCTTTGTCATGAAATAAATATATATGTAAAACCTTTATATATTTATTTTATTATATTACATAATAGCTCTATTTTTATATTGAGCACTCTACCTATAATACTGCGTTTGTCATACCGTTCCAGTAAAAGCTGAAACAGTGACAATCCCACGCTATAGTTATATATATATATATATATATATATATATATATATATATATCACTCAAATTTTCTATTTCAATATCTATTTACTCAACCCATTATTACGAGCAGGATGTGACACAAGGACAATTTCTTAAGTGGAGTTTAACAGAATTCAGAGTTTTCCTTCTCCTAGAGTGGTTACTTAGCCAAGGTTAAAGAGCACAGTCCGTGCTACTATTTACCCATAGCTGAAGGGAGAATAGTTGGAAGCATACTTTTCCAAAGGGTATTAATGAAAAGCACACCGCTTCGTCCAGGATTTGAACTCGGGTTGTCGTATTCACTTTCTATGACGATAACCGTTAGACGGGAGCGCATTCTTTATGTTACAATTATTCTTTATTTAAAATATGTTTTTCTTTATTTCTTCTATTTTTACTTTATTCCTTTCTTCTTTTCTTTCTTTCTTTCTTTCTTTCTTTCTAATTTAATAATAATACCAATTGTAGTTGGTGCACTTTGAACGGTGCCAAAAAAACTTGGAAGAAAGACTGGAAGATCTGGAAATCAGAGGAAGAATTGAGACCATCCAGACTACTGCGCTGTTGAAATCTGCCAGAATACTCAGAAGAGTTCTGGAGACCCGAGTAGACTTGTTGTCACTCAGACTCCAGGGAGATACCATCAGCTAATGCTGGTGTGAAAAACTAAGAATAATAATAATAATAATAATAATAATAATAATAATTTGGAAAGTTTGGAAATCAGAGGAAGAATTGAGACCATCCAGACTACTGCGCTGTTGAAATCTGCCAGAATACCCAGAAGAGTCCTCGAGGCCTGAGGAGACTTGTTGTCACTCAGACTCCAGGGAGATACCATCAGCTAATGCTGGTGTGAAAAACTAAGAACAATAATAATAATAATAATAATAATAATAATAATAATAATAGCCGAATTAGCTCAGTCGTCGTAGAACCACAAATGTCCGGGTTCGATACTAGTCCCCGATAAATTAGTGTATGAGTAGCATGGTTTATTCTATGCGATAAATTGGGTGGCTGATGGTAGGTGTGGCACCCTCCTCAGCAAGTATTTTTGATATATCGTTGAAACTGACAACAGCTCACTCCGTATATTTTAAAGTTCCAGTGAAAAACTACCAGTTAGAGCAACTGTGGGAATCTCGGAAGGGATAAAATCAAATTAAATAATAATAATAACTGCACAAAATAATGCCATAAGGACAAACTATATCAAAGCGAAAATTGATAAGACCCAACAAATAGTAAATGTAGACTTTGCGGTAATAGAGATGAGACTGTAAACCATGTACTATGCGAATGTAGCAAACTAGCACAACGGAAGTACAAAACTAGACACGACTGGGTTAGGAAGGTGATCTATTGGGAATTATGCAAAAAATTACATTTTGACCATACAACAAAATGGTATATGCATAAACCAGAACCTGTTCTTGAGAACGAAACGCATAAAATTCTATGGGACTTTGAAATAAAAACGGACCACCTTATCCCAGCAAGAAGACCAGACCTAGTGTTGATAAACAAAAAAGAAAGAACTTGTCAACTGATGGATTTTGCAGTTCCAGCAGATTACAGGGTGAAGCTAAAAGAAAATGAAAAAATGGACAAATAACTGGACCTTGCCAGAGAACTGAAGAATTGTAGTTGGTGCACTTGGAACAGTCCCAAAAGGATTGGAAAAGGGTTTGGAAAGTTTGGAAATCAGAGGGAGAATTGAAACCATCCAGAACACTGCACTGCTGCAATCTGCCAGAATACTCAGAAGAGTCCTGGAGACCTGAGGAGACTTGCTGTTACTCAGACTCCAGTGAAAGACCATCAGCTACCACTGATGTGAAAACTCAAAAGGAGATAATAATAATAATAATAATAATAATAATAATAATAATAATAATAATACTGCGGCGGTGACGCAACGGCGGTGACGGCAACGGCGGTGACGGCAACGGCGGTGGTGGTCGGTGTATTGAGACGCCACGATGACCAAAGAAGGAGATTGTTATATGTACAGGGGTAAATTGGGTGGCTTACGGTAGGTGTGGTACCCTCCTCAGCAAGTACCTATGGTATACCGATGAAACTGACAACAGGAATCTCTCTAAAACTACAAAATTTAAAATTCCAGTGAAAAACTACCCGTTAGAGCAGTTGTGGGAATCTCTGAATGGATCAAATCAAATTAAATAATAATAATAATAATAATAATAATAATAATAATAATAATAATGAAAGAAAGCGAAAAGATTGACAAATACTTAGACCTTGCCGGAGAAACTTTGGAACATGAAGGTGAAAGTGGTACCAATCGTAATTGGTGCCCATGGAACGATCCCAAAAGCTCTGGAAACTAATTTGGGTGAACTGGATATCAGAAGAAGAATCGAGACCATTCAAACTACAGCACTGATGGGATCGGCTAGAATACTCAGAAGAGTCCTGGAGACCTGAGGAGACTTGCTGTCACTCAGCCTCCATTGAACCACCAGCAACGGCAGGTGTGAAAAACTCATAATAATAATAATAATAATAATAATAATAATAATAAAGCACTTGCAGAAGTGTCGGCGGTGGCCGCGGCGGCGACAGCGACGGCGGCGGCGGCGACGACGACGGCGGTGAGGCGCCCCGATGACCAAAGGAGAAGATTGTTATATGTAAAGGGGATTTTCAACGATGTTCTAATTACGCTGGCAACGGAATGTTTCACGAGTTTTTATTTGATTAGCAAATTCTTTGTAAAGAGTGTCCATTGCTGCGGGGGCCAGTGGCCGGCAGTTCCGCCATGGGCGCCCACAATGGTCGCTAACACGTCGAAATTGGTTGCATCGGAAATTGGTCTGAGGAACACCATTAGAGGACACCCCGGACATTTCCCTTGGTCGTCCGGGTCTCCGGATCTCAAATCAGAAGAACTCTGCAAGTTGCAATCGGACATACGCCATTACGGTGTTTCACACAACACTGGACAACAACAGAATAAAAAAAAGAAAAAAAAAGAAATAAAATCAAATTAAAAAAAAAAAGATGCAAGATAAAAATGGTTTCAAAAAAAAAAAAGGAAAGGAAAAAAGAAAGATGTGACTACAAGTTTACAGACGTGTTTGCTGACCAGAGGATTTTCGGTACGACCAACTGGACGAAATAAAACTTTTTGACTTTTTTATTTGATGCTCAATTAGAGTCTGTGAAACATCCTAGCACCACCTCCCCCCCAATGAACTCCCTTTTTAGTTTGCGTCCGACCGCAACAGCTACACACTGACCTATTATCTACCAACTTATATACGTAAGAAAATTTGATTAAATCTCATTATACATCGCCCTATCCTTTCAATTTCTAAACTTTAATATCAGTCTATCTATCGATTTATCTGTCTGGCTATCTGTCTGTCTGTCTGTCTCAGTCTGTTATGTCTCTGTTCGATCTGTCTGATCTACGTTGCTGTCTTTCTTTCTTTCTTTTTCTAGCTTTCTTTCTATCTATCTATCTATCTATCTATCTATCTGTCAGTCTATCTATCTATCTATCTATCTATCTATCTATCTATCCGTCTGGTTATCTATTTATTTGTCCGTCTGTCTGATTGTCTGCCTCAGTCTGTTCTATCTCTGTTCGATCTGCTCAATCTAGATATAATTTATCGAAGTTTGATATCTGGTTTTCTTGACGTTTTTTTTTATCTTTCTTTCTATCTGTATGTCTATCTATCTATCTTTCTGTCAATCTATCAGTCTCTCTGTCTGTCTGATTGTCGGTCTTAGTATGTTCTATTCATCTCAGTTTCATCTATCTAGTATATCAATTCATAATCTAATTAAGTCTGAACTATGTTTCCTTCTTACTGTTTGTATCTTTCATTCCACCTATCTATCTATTTCTCTCTGTCTCTCTGTCTCTGTCTGTCTGTCTGTCTCTCTCTCTCTCTCTGTTCTCTCTCTCTATATATATATATATATATATATATATATGTGTGTGTGTGTGTGTGTGTGTGTCTGTGTGTGTGTGTTGTGTGTGTGTGTTGTTTTGGATGTGTGTGTGATGTTGCTTTGTAGTTCACGTATGCTTCTTTGTCGGTATATATAATGAGTCTATATACATACATATACATATATATATATATATGTATATATATATATATATATGTGTGTGTGTGTGTGTGTGTGTGTGTGTGTGTGTGTGTGGAGAAAAGTAGACAAACACGGGATGTTGTACTGGATGGATGTTTATTGTAGGTAGTGATGTCGACGTTATAACGTTTCGGTCTGTTATACCTTCTTCAGAACAGTAGACTGAGTTCTTGTATTGAAGGATGCCGTTTCATACTGACGAGTTTTTGGTCATGATTGGGGAAGGGGTGGTCATATATATATATATATATATATATATATATATATATATATATGAGAAAATACTTTTGGCTGAACTTGCACAAAAGTGTCAAAATTAGGGTGACCCAGAAAAAACAAAACCCAAATTATTTATTTATTTTCCCATTAAACTAAAAATAAACCCTAACCCCTAACCCTAACCCTAAACCCCAACCCTAACCCTAACCCTAACCTTAAGCCCTAAACCTAGACCCCATAGTTAAAATTAACAGTTTTATTACAACATTTTTGTATTCTGTTTTTCTGGGTCACCCTAATTTTGACGGTAGTCCTTAACTTGTTCCTCGTAAATTCCTACCATAGAATAAACTGAACCCTCATTTTATGTCCGTGTTTTTGCAATAAATGTTTTATTTTTTCTTGCACCCGTTATTTTACAATACTGAATATATTTTCTTTATTTAAAAACATTTATTGCAAACATTTTCTTTATTTAAAAACATTTATTGCAAACATTTTCTTTATTTAAAAACATTATCTGTCTGATCTAGCAATCTGCTCAATATTGATATCTTTCTTTCTATCTGTATGTCTAATCTATTTATTGCAAAAACACGGACATAGAATGAGGGTTCAGTTTATTTTATTGTAGGAATTTACGAGGAACAAGTTGAAGATTACAATTTTGACCCCTTTGTGCAAGTCCAGTCATACTTTTTTGGTTGTTTTTAGAAATATGAGAGAAATGAGTGAAATAAATGAAAAACTGTGTTGAATGTTCTGTTCAAATTTCCATTTATTTACCAATTTTAACAATAACACAGAATAAAAATGGTTTCAAAAAGAAATGGAAGTGAAACAGGTGATGGTGCAGGGGGGGGTTGACTACAAGTTTACAGACGTGTTTGCTGACCAGAGGATTTTCAGTATGGCCAACTGGACAAAATAAAACTTTTTGACTTTTTTATTTGATGCTCAATTAGAGTCTGTGAAACATCCTAGCACCACCTCCCCCCAATGAACTCCCTTTTTAGTTTGCGTCCGACCGCAACAGCTACACACTGACCTATTATCTACCAACTTATATACGTAAGAAAATTTGATTAAATCTCATTATACATCGCCCTATCCTTTCAATTTCTAAACTTTAATATCAGTCTCTCTATCGATTTATCTGTCTGGCTGTCTGTTTGTCTGTCTGTCTGTCTGTCTCAGACGTAAAATGTTTTGCAAGTTGATCATTTTTTATACTAATTACAGTATAAATAAAGAGCTAAAAGACCAAAGTTATGAATAGAAACAACAACAAAAATTTACGGTGGCTTTTCTATGAGAAAATAAGTACCGAAAATCGAAAAATAAAATATAAAAAAACAATAGATAATTAATTTTTTGTAGATTTCTTTTTTTATTCATTTCGATCTGTCTGATCTACGTTGCTGTCTTTCTTTCCTTCTTTTTCTAGCTTTCTTTCTATCTATCTATCTATCTATCTGTCAGTCTATCTATCTATCTATCCGTCTGGTTATCTATTTATTTGTCCGTCTGTCTGATTGTCTGCCTCAGTCTGTTCTATCTCAGTTTGATCTGCTCAATCTAGATATAATTTATCGAAGTTTGATATCTGGTTTTCTTGACGTTTTTTATCTTTCTTTCTATCTGTCTGGCTGTTTGTCCGTCTGTCTCAGTCTGTTATGTCTCTGTTTGATCTGTCTGATCTACGTTACTTTTCTTGTTCTATCTTTCTTTCTATCTTTCTATCTATCTGTCGGTCTATCTCTCTATCCGTCTAGCAATCTAGCAGTCGGTCTCGCTGTATGGCTGTCTGTCTGATAGTCTGTCAATCTGTTCTATCGATCCCAGTCTCGTCAGTCTGTTACATATGACTTTTATCTATTTAAGTCTGATATATGTTTCTTTTTTTTTTTGCTATCTATCTATCCATCTATCTATCTGTATGATTGTCTCTATCTGTCTATTCTCTTCTTCTCAATCTGCTCAGTCTGCTATATCTATCTATAATCTATTTAAGTTTTAGCTGTCTCTTTCTTCCTTTGTCAATCTTTCTTTCAATCTATCTCTCTATCTACCAATCTCTCTCATATATATATATATATATATATATATATATATATATATGAAATTTAACATTATGAAAAAACATATGATGTTTGTTATGTAATTGCTGACAGTACTGTTTCGACCAAATCAATAAGTAGGTCTTCATCAAAGAGCGACATAGATGGGAAGAGAAGATATCCGTTAAAAAAGATTGTATATAAACTTTTACAACAAACTCTTTTGAGTTTTTCTATAAACTATAATGCTTCTGATTTTTTAAAAATTAAAAATAAAATTTATTTTATTTTTAAAACAGAACATGCATTTTTCAAAAAAAAATCCAGCGGTTGAACTCAGCGTTCGTTTCTGTAAACAGTCTTTTTTAACGGATATCTTCTCTTCCCATCTATGTCGCTCTTTGATGAAGACCAACTTATTGATTTGGTCGAAACAGTACTGTCAGCAATTACATAACAAACATCATATGTTTTTTCATAATGTTAAATTTCATACTGTCGGATTAATTTCCATCTATTTTTTCACATATATATTATATATATATATATATATATATATATATATATATATATATATATATATATATGGTTGACCTGAGCATCTGGAAAAAAAAAACATCTAAAATTTTGGTTTTTAATTTTTTTCTTCTTTTTCTTCAATATTATCGATTACGCACCAGTCTATCAGATTATAAAAAAAAATTCTAAAAAGTTCTTTATTTTTCGAGTTTTCAGGGGTGCTCAGTTCCCTGTATAAGTTTATCGTAAATCGAACCCCCATATCGGAACCGCTTAATAATCGTTTTAGATACAACTATATAAAACAAAAATACCTTTGGCCTAAAATAACCCAGCAAGGGTTGACATGGCGTAAATTAGAACTAACCAACAACCAAACATTGAAGCTACACACACACACACACACACACACACACACACATATATATATATATATATATATATATATATATATATATATATATATATATACTAGCAAATATATGCACCCTCCGGGTGCAAGTATTAATGTCATGATATATTATATTAAATTATAAAGTCTAAAGAAACTAAATAAGAATGCAGATAAAATGATTTGAAACAGAGAGGGGTATAATCGAAAAATATAACAGCTGTAGCTTCCTCTTCAATCGCCCCCGTCTTTCATTGCTAAACTTTTCTTATTTAGTTAAATTAGGAAGTAAAGAATAGAATTACAGTTATTTCTATTTGTTAATTGATTTCTTTTAAGATTTATCTCCGAGATTTTTGCTCATATTCATTAAGATAAAATCAAATAATTAGAAATGAATAATACCAAGCAGATATTTATTAAAATCAAATTTTGAATATCAATATGCAAATTAGTCTTCCCGTTCACACTGTAAACCGCTATTTGTTGTATATATAAATACAATTGCATGTTATTAGTACGTAGATATGGCCAGCAGTATTAATAATGAAAAACAATTTTATTAATAATTGAGGCTTAAATAAAAATGATTCATCGAGAATGTGATGTATAATAACTAAATGGATAGTGACTTGAGTAGTAATATAGTTTCGGCTACAGACAAACAAACACATAATTTCCATTATAATAAGAGATATGGCAAACGGAACCTAAAATGCGTTTTTGACAAAATGACTTTAGCCCCCCTACAGAAAATAATTTACCAAAAATCAGGGAATTATCGTATTTTAATGAAATTTTCTGTGTTTATTTATCAATGAATGATCTTTATAATGCATTATTTATTTTATTTGAAAACTTTCTCATTTTTTTCAGGTCGCTTAATTTTGACCCCCCTTATGTTGGGGGCGTAAAATGTTTTGCAAGTTGATCATTTTTTATACTAATTACAGTATAAATAAAGAGCTAAAAGACCAAAGTTATGAATAGAAACAACAACAAAAATTTACGGTGGCTTTTCTATGAGAAAATAAATACCGAAAATCGAAAAATAAAATGTAAAAAAACAATAAATAATTAATTTTTTGTAGATTTCTTTTTTTATTTATTTCGATAATTGTTTAATTATCTTATAAAAGAAAAAATTATACATCGATATTTTTTCTGCTTAAAAAGGGGGTTAAATTTTCAATAGAGTTTTTCTTCAAAACTTATTACTTTTTGTATCTAAAATAAGGTTTGCATTAGAGATATATTTATTTCTAGAAACTAAAAATATAACATTTTAAACTTAACATCAGGATTTCATATTTTAAATGAATTTTATATATTAATTATTCATAGCAAAAATACTAAATTAAAGTTTTGAAATAAAATAACTAATGCGTTATAAAATTCATTAATTGATAAATCAATACTGAAAATTTCATTAAAATCGGATAATTCCCTGATTTTTGGTAATTTTTTTGCAATCGCTAATGTTATATTAAATTTGTAAAAATAGCCATTTTAAACCAGCGCCCCAGACCGAAAGCGATCGAAATTGACCGAAAAATCGTTTTAATTTTTTTTTTAATTGTATATGTAAATATATTTTTCTTTTTGTAATGATGGTCATTATGTTACTACTTATCGTTTTAGACAAAAGTTTGACATTAAATAATAGATTTAATTAATTTTAATTCGTTTTTAAAACAAAAGATCTGATGAATTATGGGTCATCCTACTATTATCTTATAAAAGAAAAAATATACATCAATATTTGTTCTGTTCAAAAGGAAGGGGTCCTAAATTTTCAATATAATGTTTCTAAAAAAAATTATAAGATAACAATACTAAACTAAAGTAGTTATTAAATAGATAACTGTTTTTAGAATCTAAAAATAGGAAATTTGAAACTTAAAATTAGGCGTTTCATATTATAAATGAATTCTAAATATTAATTTACCATAGCAGAAATACCTAATTAAGTCAGAAAGTTTTGAAATAAAATAACTGATGCATTATAAAATTCATTTATTGATACATCTACACTGAAATTTCATTAAAATTGGAAAATTCTCTGATTTTATTTTACATTATTGTGAGTTTTTAACAATATAACCCGAGCTCAGCGGTTTTCTAGTATATATATATATTGTATGTGTTTGTGTTTTTAGGTATAAGCCTAGTTAGGTGGTGTTGTGGCTTGGATATATAAAGGCAACCCCATGAGAGTGAAACCCTTTTCTCCTTGATCCTCCAGTTAAGAACCTCCCAAAAAATAATTGTGTCTACGTCCAGATTCTATTATATTTAATATATTTTTCACATTTTCGAATTTACATTTGACATGACTTACAATTTCAGATACGTGGACTCCCTAGTTCTTGTCGCCCTGGGCATAAACTAAAGTTGCCGACAGCTTGTATCAACACTGTACAGGGTGTTAAAGACTGTTATCAATGTCATGAGTGTTGTTATTTTTATTAACCAAGCATGAAATTATTCCGAGGTTTTAAAACAAACAAAGTTTTCTTCTCAGATGTCAAGAGAGAAAAACGTTGACATGTTGGCGGGTCAAGAGTTAAACGATTGTTTTCAAAATATAGTTCAGGGGAAAAGAACAGAAAGAAAAAAAAGAAAGAAAGAAATGAATGAATGAAAGAAGGAAAGAGAATAAGAAAGAAAAGAAGAATTGTAGCAATGAAAGAACAAAAAAAAAGAATGAAAAAAAAGAGCGAAAAGAAAGATAGAAAGAAAGAAAGGGAAAAAAGACAGAAAGAAGAAATTAACGAATTAGAAAGAAAGAAAGAAAGAAAGAGCAACAACTACGAAAGAAAAATAAAAGGACATAAATACAAAAAAAAAAAGAAAGAAGGAAAATCAGTGAAAAAGAAAGAAAGAATTGATGAAGAAGCAAAAGAAGATGTTGAATAACAATAGAAAGAAATAACAAAAGAAAAAAAGAAAGAAAGAAGTAAAAAGGTTTTAAAATGAAGACAGGAACATTTTAAGAAACAAAAAATGTACAAATAACAAAACAGCCACACACACACATATATATATATATATATATGTGTGTGTTGTGTGTGTGTGTGTGTGTGTGTATGTGTGGCTGTTTTGTTATTTGTACATGTGTTCTCATATATATATATATTTTTTTTTTTTTTGAACAGGTTGATAAAATATTTTTTACTTTTCCTTATATCAACAAATGTCCTGAAGAAGATCTACTCAACAGATCGAAACACTGCAGCGTCGGCTAATAAACTTGCCACTTATTTTATTTAAACCTGAGTTTTTTCAAATTTCTTACTATACTACATACCGTCGGATTCACTTCCATCTCTTCACACACAAACATACACACAAACACACACACACACACATATATATATAATATATATATATATATAAAATGAGAAAGACGCTATGTAGACGAAAAAGAAACGATGTAAGAATAAAGTTTTAAAAAAGTATCTGCTCACAATAAAACTAAAAAACAGACACAAAAAAACCATAAGAAAAAAGAACGATAAAATACAATTGAAATTCTTAACAATAAAAGAGAAAGACAAGACGAGAGAGAAAAAAATTACAAAACAGAAAAGAAGAAGAAAAGGGGGAATAAACACGGCCCGAAAGTCTGTCTTTCCAATGGACAATCGTCGCCTTAGCAAGTGACATTCAAATTGATGGGATGGGAAGGGAGAGGCGATAACAAAGGAATTTTCTTAACTGCAACTTCACAAGGATTCACCAGCAGACTTCTTCTTCTTCTTCTTCTTCTTCTTCTTCTTCTTCTTCTTCTTCTTCTTCTTTGCTGTCTTCTTCTTCTTCTTCTTCTTCTTCTTCTTTGCTGTCTTTTTCATCTTCTTCATCTTTCTTCTTCTTCTTCTCATTCATCTTCTTCTTCTTCTTCTTCTTCTTCTTCTTCTTCTTCTTCTTCTTCTTCGTTTACTTCTTCTTCGTTTACTTCTTCTTCATCTCATTCTTCTTCTTCTTCTTCTTCTTCTTCTCATTCATCTTCTTCTTCTTCTTC
>CM042159.1:90201509-90224009 GCA_023376005.1 Doryteuthis pealeii | reverse complement strand
TTCTTCTTCTTCTTCTTTCTTCTTCCTTCTTCTTCTTCTTCTTCTTCCTTCTTCTTCTTCTTCTTCTTCTTCTTCTTCTTCTTCTTCTTCTTCTTCTTCTTCTTCTTCTTCTTCTTCTTCTTCCTTCCCTTTCTTCTTCTTCTTCTTCTTCTTCTTCTTCTTTTCTTCTTCTTCTTCTTCTTTACTTCTTCTTCTTCTTCTTCTTCTCTTCTTCTTCTTCTTCTTCTTTACTTCCCTTCTTTTCTTCTTCCTTCCTTTCTTTTCTTCTTCTTCACTTCCCTTCTCTCTCTTCTTCTTCTTCTTCTTCTTCTTCTTCTTCTTCTCTTCTTTCTCTTCTTCACTTTCTTCTTCTTCTTCTTCTTCTTCTTCTTCTTCTTCTTTACTTCCCTTCTTCTTCTTCACTTCCTTCTTCTTCTTCTTCTTCTTCTTCTTCTTCTTCTCTTCTTCTTCACTCTTCTTCTTCTTCTTTCTTTACTTCCCTTCTTCTTCTTTCTTCTTCTCTTCTCTTTCTTCTTCTTCTTACTTCCCTTCTTCTTCTTGTTCACTCCCTCTTCTTCTTCTTCTTCTTCTTCTTCTTCATCTTCACTCTTTTCTTCTTCTTCTTTACTTCCCTTCTTTTCTTCTTCTTCCTTCCTTCTTCTTCTTCTTCTTCTTCACTTCCCTTCTTCTTCTTCTTCTTCTTCTTCTTCTTCTTCTCTTCTACTTCTTCTTCTCTTCACTCCCTTCTTCTTCTTTTCTTCTTCTTCTTCTTCTTACTTCCCTTCTTCTTCTTGTTCCACTTCCCTTCTTCTTCTTCTTCTTCTTCTTCTTCTTCTTCACTCTTCTTCTTCTTCTTCTTTACTTCCTTCTTCTTCTTCTTCTTCTTCTTCTTCTTTCTTCTTCTTCTTCTTCTTCTTTACTTCCTTCTTTCTTTGTTCACTTCCTTCTTCTCTTCTTCTTCTTCTTCTTCATCTTCACTCTCTTCTCTTCTTCTACTTCCTTTCTTCTCTTCACTTCCCTTCTTCTTCTTCTTCTTCCTTTCTTTCTTCTTCTTCTTCTTACTTCTTCTTCTTCTTTACTTCCCTTCTGCTTCTTCTTCTTCTTCTTCTTCTCTTCTTCTTCTTCCTTCTTCTCTTCTTTACTCCCCTTCTTCTTCTTCTTCTTCTTTACTTCCCTTCTTCTTCTTCTTCTTCTTCTTCTTCTTCTTCTTCTTCACTTCCCTTCTTTCTTCTTCTTTCTTCTTCTTCTTTATTCCTTCTGCTTCTTCTTCTTCTTCTTCTTTCTTCTTCTTCTTCTTCTTCACTCCCCTTCTTCTTCTTCTTCTTTACTTCCCTTCTTCTTCTTCTTCTTCTTCTTCTTACTTCCCTTCTTCTTCTTCTTCTTCTTTACTTCCCTTCTTCTTCTTCTTCTTCTTCTTTACTTCCTTCTTCTTCTTCTTCTTCTTTCTTCTTCTTCTTCTTCTTCTTCTTCTTCTCTATTATTATTATTATTAGTAGTAGTAGTAGTAGTAGTACTAGTAGTAGTAGTAGTAGTAGTGTTATTATTATTGTTATTATCATTTTTTCTTTATTCTATTTTTTTTCTTCTTCTTCCACTGATCTTTCCTTTTTTCCTTCTCTTTCTCTTTTCGCTCTTTTTTATATTTCTTTCTTTCTGTCATTTTTCATTTCATTTTTCTTTTCTTTTTGTTTCTCTTTTTTCTAGTTACATTATTATTATTATTATTATTATTATTATTATTATTATTATTATTATTATTATTATATTCTCCTTCTTTCAATTTTTTCTACCAGTCCTTTGTTCTTTCTATTTTTCTTTCATCTCTATCTTTCCTTCTTTTCCTTCTCTTATTTTTATTTGTCATTTCTTTCTTCTTTTTGTCATTTCCTCTTGTTAATTCTTCCCTCTTCTTTTTTCTTTTTTGTCATCTTCCTCTTCTGATTCTTCTTTCTTTTTTCTTTCTTTTTTTCTTCTTTTTTCTGTCTTTCTTTTTTTTTCTTTTTGTCATCTTCCTCTTCTTGATTTTCTTTCTTTTTTTTCTTTCTTTTTTCTTCTTTTTCTGTCTTTCTTTTTTTTCTTTTTTGTCATCTTCCTCTTCTTGATTTTTCTTTCTTTTTTCTTTCTTTTTTTTCTTTTTTTCTGTCTTTCTTTTTTTTTCTTTTTTCATCTTCCTCTTCTTGATTTTTCTTTCTTTTTTTCTTTCTTTTTCTTCTTTTTTCTGTCTTTCTTTTTTTTTTCTTTGTCATCTTCCTCTTCTTGATTTTTCTTTTCTTTTCTTCTTTTTTTCTTTTTTTTCTTTTTTTTCTTTTCTGCCATCTTCCTCTTCTTATTTTTTTCTTTCTTTCTTTCTTTTTTTTCTTTTTTTTCTTTTCTGCCATCTTCCTCTTCTTTATTTTCTTTCTTTCTTTCTTTCTTTTTTCTTTCTTTCATTCTCTCTCTTCTTACCCCTAATTCTTCTTCTTTTTTCTGATAACTTACTTGTCATTACCCTCTATGTTTCTTCACCGCCATTATCATCCATCACCACACCAACCCCCTTACCCCTTACCAGCCCCCTTACCCCCTTACCAGCCCCCCGATTCCACTTACTAATTTCTCTCTTTCAATTTCAACTGCCATTTCTTGATACCATTAATCAGTTAATCTCACATTTCTATTTCTATTTCTTTTCTTTTCCCGATCACCCCTCCATTCCCCCTCCCTCCCTCTCCCTCTTAACCCTCTCTTCCTCCTCTTCCTCCTCCTCCCCCTACACCCCTCTCTTCGTCTTTCAGTTTTTATGTCTTAAACCCAAAGTCGTCATCATTCGCTAACTATTTACTTCAATCTGATAGTCTTTTTTTTATACTTGTTATCTTCTAATTCTTTTCTGTCATCCACACTTCTACTCCAAACTGCCACAGACTCCCTCGCCACCACCCCCACCCCCATTTGTATCCCCGCCCCCAATCTGTCTCACTGTCTGTCTGCATTCTTTTGCCAATACATTTGTCTGACACTCCATCCATCGAATTTTCGCATTCTTACTTACAGCTGAATAGTCGCCTACAATAAGATTCTTGCACGGATCTTTCATACAAAAAAAAAACACAAAAAAAAGAAGAAAAATAAATAGAGTTAAACACTTCAAACGAAAAGAACATTTAAAAAGAAAAAAGTTCGCTGAATTTACTTATATCAATCTTTGTTGGTATATTGTCACCAGTTTGGTTTTTGGTTTTGGTTTGTTTTGTTTTACGGCATATCAACCTCGCTGGGTCATTTAATGCCGACAAAGTTGTGGAATAAATTCATTCTTAAAGCATAATATAATTTTGTTTATAAACTCATGTTTTTCTATTTAACCCATAGATGGGACCCTAACAGGTACTACCACTATTTTTTTAAATGATTTTAAGTTGCCGTTCTCATGCTATATTTTCTTATTAGAAAAAAAGTCTACAAATATGTTTATGCTATAAGATGTTTCTAATTGAAATAATTATATGCTATTTTTATTTCTTAATTTTTTTAAAATTTAATTTAATTTAATTTTTTTTTTTTTTTTGTTAAAGATTAACCTGAAATTATTTTCAAGCTTTATATTTTAAATTAGATATTTTGAAAACATCAAAAGAGAGATTATTCTGTTGCTATATCCGGCCTAAGTGGCTTCAAGGTGAAGGTCATCGATCGTTTGTAAGAAAATAAATGTAAAACCTCGTATTTATGGTTATTATACTAAATATTTTTATTAAAAATATTAACAAACCTGATTGAAATATCTGATGATTTTTTAAATGAGTTTATTTTATATTCAAAAGACCCAGAGAATATTTATTAACATTAGAATATAAAAGTTATGAGCAAAACCTGCGTACTGGTATACCTCAGGATATATATATTCCAGTGAATCTTCAACAATATAATGACCTTCGTCGGAAGTACAGGCCAAGGTGGAAGCTCGGATCCGAAGATGGTTTCCAAGGAGGTTGTCCTTAAAGGGCAGGGCGGAGGCTTGTGCCACCTACATTTTCCCCCTGATCCTTTACCGTTTGTCTGTACTACCTCTGCCTAAGGCTCGGTTATTGGCATTAGAACGGGCCCTCTTCCGCTTCTTGTGGAGGGGGCTCCGGCCAATGGTCCGTAGGCAGGTTTGTTCCCAGCGGCCTTGCAATGGGGGTTTGGGAATGCCGAATCTGGCAGCTCACAGAGATGCCGAGAGGTTGGCATTTCTGAATCGAGCGTTGCACACTGAAACCGCATGGTCGCAACGGGTTCGGGTCTTTCTCCTGAAACCAAGGCGGCATCCCCGGTTTCTAATCGAGTGCCGCGCTGCACTTCAAAGACTTCCCGAGTCTAGTGACAGCTCATGGCCTCGAAAGGCACTATATCGGGAAATAGTGGAGGGGTCCGATTCGGATCCGCTAGTAGAGCGGCACGGCTCGTCGTTAGAGGAGGTCCGCTCGCAATGGAATTGGGCGCCAGGTGCAGGGTTCATGAACAACTCCGAGTTCTCCCTCACTTGGCGACTTGCTCGGAATGCGTTGCCACTCGCAAGCGTACAATACAAAGCGGGTGTCGCTGATCTACCTTTCTGCACCCGCTGCGACAGTGGGTTAGAAGAAACGGCTGAGCACGCCTTCTTCCACTGTAGCAAGGTGAGCCCGCTTTGGGAGTACGTAAACGAGGTTACGGCTCGCATCGCACCCAATCAGTGGGTGCCGCTCGACGTTGGGTACGTCGTGGATAATGTCAGTCCACCGTTTTCTGGAGAAAAACGTAAGGTGTTTTTCGCTGAACTAGCCGTAGCCAGATTGATAGTATGGACGACGCGAAACAAGGAATTTCATGAGGGAGAGGAATTCTCCTGCGACGATCTGATCTCTTACTTTAGGCACCAGCTTAAGATAAAGATTAGGTCCGACAGGAGAAGGCTCGAACCCATGACTTTCAACGAAAGGTGGATAAATGCCGCAAGCTTGTGTGTGAGAACGAGGGCAGGAGTAGAGACACTGTTGCCTGCTCATCATGGCCAGCATTGACGGGTCTCCTTACTGGAACCCCACCCTTAGATAGACAAACAAAGTCTATAAAATAGACCCCAAAACTACATACACAATAGATCTTCTTAGTTAGGTGGCTGAATGTACATTGACCCCAATTTTTTCAATCTAGGACGAATCCAGGACCCCAAACCCTAATCTTTTCTAAACCCACCCACTTCACCCTAATTTTACTCCTGGACAGTCAGTTTTTTCCTAACACCCAACCCTCAGACCTACAGACCCCAATTTTTTACCAACACCCTACTAAGGACACCCACTCCCTTATTAGAGGAAGTGACCGGCTTGCTTTCGATCACAAGAAATCGGAAGACAGTCGGCGATCCTATACACTAGCTGAGGGAAAGGGGGCAACCAAATGGCCCACAAATTTTTTTTGTTTTATATTTTCAGTTTCTTGGGGATTTCTGTTTCTTGATTCATCCCAACCCCTCCATCGCCCTCAAATCACTCGAAGCACAAAACCTAGTGCTTGATCATAATCATTCATTCGATAATGGGGAAATTAAGTAGAATAAAATCACAGAGCGAGAGAGGTATTTTGGTGTAAGTAGGCTGAGCAAGGAGAGGAATGCAAGAGTTTATTTTTGTATGGATCGGTCAGTGAATGAACCTAGCTAAATAGACTCGTGTAGTAGTATGACTCATGAAGTAGTATGACCAGTTTTGTCACCCTTACCCCCCTCCCCCAAAACCTGCGGTTATATGCCGAGTTGTGACACACTTGCTGTATCTCTCTTTTAAAAATGAATAAAGTTTTTGGAGTGAGTGCACGAGTGTGCTCACTTCAAATATTCCTTCCTTCCCGGTTTCGACTGGGGGTCCGGCGAGCTTCGGCCGCTGGACCGGTTTGGTTTATAATAGTAGCGTCGATCCCAGGGGGCCATCCCCCCAGGCAACACCTGCCCCCTCGATTTAAAGGGGCAGGGCTGGGTTTATTGCCCAGTGCCTGAGGCGCCCCCTTGAGGGGAATGCCGACGGGATCGACGCAATTTTTGCACCTGCCATTCCATGAGCTTCGGCTCGTGGGTGGTCCCACGTTAATAGGGACTTTGTGCCTGACCCGTACAGGTGGGGTACGCGGTAAATATCATAACCTTCCTTCCCGGTTTCGACTGGGGGTCCGGCGAGCTTCGGCCGCTGGACCGGTTTGGTTTATAATAATAGCGTCGATCCCAGGGGGCCTTTTAAAAAAAGGTTTTCAAATTTTATTATTAAAAAAGAAGTTAATTCATTGTTAAAAAAAGGTTTTCAAATTTTATTATTTAAAAAAAGTTAATTCATTGTTAAAAAAAGTTTTCAAATTTTATTATTAAAAAAGAAGTTAATTCATTGTTAAAAAAAAAAAGGTTTTCAAATTTTATTATTTAAAAAAAAGTTAATTCATTGTTAAAAAAAGGTTTTCAAATTTTATTATTAAAAAAGAAGTTAATTCATTGTTAAAAAAAGGTTTTCAAATTTTATTATTTAAAAAAAGTTAATTCATGTTAAAAAAAAGTTTTCAAATTTTATTATTAAAAAAGAAGTTAATTCATTGTTAAAAAAAAAAGGTTTTCAAATTTTATTATTTTAAAAAAAAGTTAATTCATTGTTAAAAAAAAGTTTTCAAATTTTATTATTAAAAAGAAGTTAATTCATTGTTAAAAAAAGGTTTTCAAATTTTATTATTTAAAAAAAAGTTAATTCATTGTTAAAAAAAGGTTTTCAAATTTTATTATTAAAAAAGAAGTTAATTCATTGTTAAAAAAAAAGGTTTTCAAATTTTATTATTAAAAAAAAGTTAATTCATTGTTAAAAAAAGGTTTTCAAATTTTATTATTAAAAAAAAAGTTAATTCATTGTTAAAAAAAAAGTTTTCAAATTTTATTATTTAAAAAAAAGTTAATTCATTGTTAAAAAAAGGTTTTCAAATTTATTATTAAAAAAAAAGTTAATTCATTGTTAAAAAAAAGGTTTTCAAATTTTATTATTAAAAAAGAAGTTAATTCATTGTTAAAAAAAAAAAGGTTTTCAAATTTTATTATTTAAAAAAAAGTTAATTCATTTTTAAAAAAAAGTTTTCAAATTTTATTATTAAAAAAGAAGTTAATTCATTGTTAAAAAAAGGTTTTCAAATTTTATTATTTAAAAAAAAGTTAATTCATTGTTAAAAAAAAGGTTTTCAATTTTATTATTAAAAAAGAAGTTAATTCATTGTTAAAAAAAAAAAGGTTTTCAAATTTTATTATTTAAAAAAAAAGTTAATTCATTGTTAAAAAAAGGTTTTCAAATTTTATTATTAAAAAAAAAGTTAATTCATTGTTAAAAAAAAAGTTTTCAAATTTTATTATTAAAAAAGAAGTTAATTCATTGTTAAAAAAAAAAAGGTTTTCAAATTTTATTATTTAAAAAAAAGTTAATTCATTGTTAAAAAAAGTTTTCAAATTTTATTATTAAAAAGAAGTTAATTCATTGTTAAAAAAAGGTTTTCAAATTTTATTATTTAAAAAAAAGTTAATTCATTGTTAAAAAAAAGGTTTTCAAATTTTATTATTAAAAAAGAAGTTAATTCATTGTTAAAAAAAAAAGGTTTTCAAAATTTATTATTTAAAAAAAAGTTAATTCATTGTTAAAAAAGGTTTTCAAATTTTATTATTAAAAAAAAAGTTAATTCATTGTTAAAAAAAGGTTTTCAAATTTTATTATTAAAAAAGAAGTTAATTCATTGTTAAAAAAAAAAGGTTTTCAAATTTATTATTTAAAAAAAGTTAATTCATTGTTAAAAAAAAGTTTTCAAATTTATTTATTAAAAAGAAGTTAATTCATTGTTAAAAAAAGGTTTTCAAATTTTATTATTAAAAAAAAGTTAATTCATTGTTAAAAAAAAGGTTTTCAAATTTTATTATTAAAAAAGAAGTTAATTCATTGTTAAAAAAAAAAAGGTTTTCAAATTTTATTATTTAAAAAAAAGTTAATTCATTGTTAAAAAAAGGTTTTCAAATTTTATTATTAAAAAAAAGTTAATTCATTGTTAAAAAAAAGGTTTTCAAATTTTATTATTAAAAAAGAAGTTAATTCATTGTTAAAAAAAAAAAGGTTTTCAAATTTTATTATTTAAAAAAAAAAGTTAATTCATTGTTAAAAAAAGTTTTCAAATTTTATTATTTAAAAAAAAGTTAATTCATTGTTAAAAAAAAGTTTTCAAATTTTATTATTTAAAAAAGAAGTTAATTCATTGTTAAAAAAAGGTTTTCAAATTTTATTATTTAAAAAAAAGTTAATTCATTGTTAAAAAAAAGGTTTTCAAATTTTATTATTAAAAAAGAAGTTAATTCATTGTTAAAAAAAAAAAAGGTTTTCAAATTTTATTATTAAAAAAAGTTAATTCATTGTTAAAAAAATTCATTAAAAAAAAGTAATTCATTGTTAAAAAAAGGTTTTCAAATTTTATTATTAAAAAAGAAGTTAATTCATTGTTAAAAAAAAAAAGGTTTTCAAATTTTATTATTTAAAAAGAAGTTAATTCATTGTTAAAAAAAAAGGTTTTCAAATTTTATTATTAAAAAAGAAGTTAATTCATTGTTAAAAAAAAGGTTTTCAAATTTTATTATTAAAAAAAAAGTTAATTCATTGTTAAAAAAAAGGTTTTCAAATTTTATTATTAAAAAAGAAGTTAATTCATTGTTAAAAAAAAAAGGTTTTCAAATTTTATTATTTAAAAAAAAGTTAATTCATTGTTAAAAAAAGTTTTCAAATTTTATTATTAAAAAAAAGTTAATTCATTGTTAAAAAAAAAAAGGTTTCAAATTTATTATTTAAAAAAAAGTTAATTCATTGTTAAAAAAAGGTTTTCAAATTTTATTAAAAAAAAAGTTAATTCATTGTTAAAAAAAAAGTTTTCAAATTTTATTAAAAAAGAAGTTAATTCATTGTTAAAAAAAAAAAGGTTTTCAAATTTTATTATTTAAAAAAAAGTTAATTCATTGTTAAAAAAAAGTTTTCAAATTTTATTATTAAAAAAGAAGTTAATTCATTGTTAAAAAAAGGTTTTCAAATTTTATTATTAAAAAGAAGTTAATTCATCGTTAGCAATCTATATTCGCAGACCATTGTTAGTAATTTCGATTCTCACTGGGCGCCCTTTACTTCTGGCCTTGTGCCACATCTAAGCTAAGCTTAGTAAATAACTATAATATTAGCTGAGAAGTCAAACATTTCTATCATTCAATTTTATGTCTAAGTGAATTTTTTTGTGGGGGGGGTGTTTTTTTGGGGGAGGGTTGGGGGGGTTGCCCCATCTGATACAATTCGTCTTTATTCATACATCATCCTTTTTGCTATGATTTATGATCGTCGTAACTGCATTCCCTTCCTGTTACTTATCTTGCAGCCGGTTATTCACACCACCTCCCCCTCCCCCCAAAGAAACTGGTTTCTTTCTTGCAATCTATCCCCAGCTGTTTTGCCAAGGACAAAATAAGACGTTTTAAATGTTAGGCGAGACCACAAGAATTTATATTACTCTTATAAAAATCTCATCACGATCTTTTTTTCAGTTGAGACTTTATTATACTTTGGTATTTATATTTGCTGTTCAGTAAGTTGAGCATCATAATGATTATCTCTGAAATCCTACGCTGTCAGCTCAAGGATCTATATATTAATACTCGTGTTCCTTATTTATACGACCGTTATCATATTGCAATACACCTGATTAAAAATGAGAACGTCCAAATTGTTCAAGATGAAATTCAAGAATATATTCACACTGGATTATCCAATTGGACACATGGCCTAGTGGATAAGGTAGTTAGGTTAAGACAGTTATAAGTGACAGTTATCTTTAGACTGCAGGTTCAATCATGATCAAGGGCAGCAGTAACATAGAATAATAATTATCACAGCTTAACGCCCCTACCCCAGCTATGGTTAGCGGAATGAGAACAGGATATCCCCGTGGACTGGATAAAGGGTTAGGTTCAAAGTTCCGTGATGGCTCTCGATTACGACAAGAAAGTTTCCGAATCCGAAAAGAAGGTTTCCCGAGTCCAATAAGGTTCCCGAGTCCGACAAGAAATACCTGAAGAAGGCCGGAGGGTATATCGACTGAAACGTTGTACAATGAAGATAATACTAAAAATATATATATCATGTTACTGGTAACGCTTTTGATTACATTAGAATGATCGGAAAATATAAGAGAAACAAAAAACATTGTTTATTTTATCTTTTGTTTTAATTACACACAATTTGTCTACAGAAGCCTTTGAAAAAAGATGGAGGAAACCCGAAATATTGGATATAATTTTTTAAAAAGATCAAAAGCAATACAACGTTCATCCTTTATCATTTTGTTTTTTGTTCCTCTTATATGTTCCGATGCTTCTAATATAAACAAAGCGTTCCCAATATCATTATGTACATGTAGATTTGTATATATACATTGAATTCTCAATTCTGGTTGAATACTATCAAGAAAACACTTGATACCATTCACCTAAATGTACACACAGACACACACACACACACACACACACACACACACACACACACACACACACATATATATATATATATATATATATATATATATATGCGTGTTGAATTAAACAAAAGACAAATCTCCTGTTTGACAATTTTATTTGTGATTTTTTCAAGTTTTCTGGCCAACTTTTTGATATTTGGGTAGAATTCGTGGATTAATCCAAAGTTCATGTCCCGACTATTTTCAGCACTTCGAAGTGCCATCATCAGGGGTGATGTGTTCCAGTTTTTCAAATTATGTTAATGGATGTGGAGGCAGGAAGGAGGAGAATTGATAGGAAAGGTGCTATAGGCATTTTAAAATGTGAGTACTGCATTGGAAATTAATTTTGTTTAAGGATGGTTTGTATTGTTTTATGTATAAAGCTCCTAGTATTTGGAGTTTTTTTTTCTTTGTGCAGAATGTGTGTATTTTCCGTTAGAATATTTCGGTAATTAATGAACTTTGGTGGACTAATCCATGAATTCCTCCCAAATATTAAAAAGTTGGGCAGAAAACTTGAAAAACTCACAAATAAAATTCTTATACAGGAGATGTGTCTTTTGTTTAATTCAACATGCACAAATGAAAGAATGCTGCCCAAATACACAAACACACACACACACACACACACACACACACACATATATATATATATATATATATATATATAATATATATAATATATATATATATATATATTTATATATATATATATATATATATGAATGAAAGAACAAATAAAAGGTTTAGCTTTTATTCATTTACATGGGAACAATATTTACAACCAATGGTTTCCTGCTAACGCATTCGTCAGGTAAACGAAATAGTTTTTTTTAACTATATATATATATATATATATATATATATATATATATGTGTGTGTGTGTGTGTGTGTGTGTGTGTTTGTGTATGTGAGAGAGAGAGAGACGGGTGTGTGTGTGTGTGTGTGTGTACATATATGTAAACTGATCTGTTTGGTATGTGGGCATATGCACACATTGGTATATACATATATACATAGATAGACAGATACCCCAACATATAAACATACACACATAAGCACACACGCACACGCACACACACACATACGTATGTGTATATGCGTGCATATGCACACATTGGTAGATAGATTTAGATACATACATACATAGACAGGTACGCCGACATATAGATATATATACACAAGCACACACACATATATACATATATATATATGTGTGTGTGTGTATGTGAATTTGTGTATATTGATAGATAGATTTAGATACATACATGCATACATAGACAGATACCACCCACATATAGATATACACACATGGAAGTGCGTGGTGTAATGGTTAAAGTCATGGGAAATGGACTCGTCGCCCCGAGTTCAAATCCTGGACGTGGTAATTGCATTTCATTTAGCGCGAATACCCTTGGGAAAGGTATGAATCCAACTCTCCCTCCAGCTATGGGTAAATAGTAGGGCAGACCGGGCTCTTTAACCTTGGTTAGGCAACCGGTCTAGGAGAAGGAAAACTCTGAATTCAAACCTGATAAAACTCCGCTTAAGAAATTGACCTTGTGTCACATCCTGCTCGTGCGGAGGGGTTGATAAATATATATAGATATACACACATATACATCTATTAATAATGGATATTTACTTCCAGTTTTTGTCTGTAACAAAAATTACGTCACTGCTTACGTCACATTACCCAAAATCGTCATAACATAGAATAAATACACGGAAAATTTGAACATGCAACATTAGACAGTCCTCATTGTTTTTTAAAACAAGTTTTAATAAATACATGACTGGTATTATATATCTATATATAGTTTGTTTTATTTTAATACATATTTAAAGTTTACATTTCAAATTGTTTTATTTTTTAATCCATTAATGAATTTGAGGATTTTACTTACTTAGGGTACAAACTCGCTGACATTAAATTTTTTACTCACACCCCTCAGGCAATATGTTTCAAAAATCTATTTTTACATCGCCCGGAGAGTGTTTTTATTTTGTACTAGTATATATATATATATATATTATATGTGTGTGTGTGTGTTTAGATACATTTACACACATACACACACATATGTATGTATCTAAATCTATCAACCGATATCCTTTTACACACACACACACACACACACACACACACACACACACATATATATATATAT
Source organism: Doryteuthis pealeii (assembly GCA_023376005.1). Lineage (NCBI taxonomy): Eukaryota > Metazoa > Mollusca > Cephalopoda > Myopsida > Loliginidae > Doryteuthis > Doryteuthis pealeii. The sequence goes on along the minus strand of CM042159.1, from coordinate 90,211,307 downwards.
ATATATATATATATATATATATATATATTTGTGTGCGTGTGCATTTGTATGTATTTATGAATGTTATTTTAGTTTCTTATTTCTAACATTTGTGGGCTTTTAACCTCAAAGGTCTTTCTATTTATATTAGCGTCCAATTCGGAGGAATTCGAATGTTTTCCTAACATTTAATGTAGACTCTTCTTGCAATGAAATTCCTTTTCTCTTTTATATGCAATTCCAAATTACACATTTTCTGAAAGTCTTTGAAGTTGTCCATTCCAACCGTTTTCTTTTTCTTTTTTTTTTTTTTTTAATCCTCATCTACACCGAATGATTTATTTTGTACACCTGTCGTGATTTAAAGGATTCAGAACACATTTTCGCAGTTATATCCTAAAAAGCGTGTTGTTTTCGTTGTGGATGATGCTTTCTTTTTCTTATCCTCTCTCTCTCTCTCTCTCTCTCTCTCTCTCTCTCTCTCTCTCTTCTCTCTTCTCTCTCTCTCTCTCTCTCTCTCTCGTTGTGTTCATTTCTTTCTTTTTCTCTTTTGTGTTCTTCTTTGTCTTTCATTCTTATCCCGTTCTTTTCTTTCTTTCATTCTTCTTTTTCTTCTTCTTCTTCTTCTTCTTCTTCTTCTTATTATTATTATTATTATTATTATTATTACTATTTGTCGTCGTTTTATAAGCGATAAAATGCTGCACTTGAAATTATTTTCACTCCTTTTGAGTTTTTCACACCAGTGTTAGCTGATGGTATTTCACTGAAGTCTTAGTGACAACAAGTCTCCTCAGGTCTCCAGGACTCTTCTGAGTTTTGCACAAGTGACAGTAAGACGCTTCAGATCTTCAAGACTCTTCTGAGTATAATAGCCGATCTTAACAATGCAATTGTCATACGAAGTTTATAAAAATTATTTCTACCAATTTATTAAAACACAGATCAGATTTCCATATGATCGATAATTTTTATGTATTTTACCGACTGAATATTCATCCAATTAGTTTGGTTTGGTTAGGTTTGGTTTGTTTTACGGCATATCAACCTCAGTGGGTCATTTAATGCCGATAAAATGTTGAAATAAAGTCATTCTTAATGGATACTCAATTTTTTTGATAAATTTATATTTAACCTATAGATGGGACCCTAACAGGTACTACCACTCCGGGTCAGATTGGACCAGGGAGCAATGGTGATGAAGGGGTACTCCACATTCCCCAAACCTCCAAAACTGGAACCTCACCATCAGATAGAGTTTAACGTCATTCCCAGGACATGTAGACCCTCAGCCACCGCCTTCTAGTGCCCATATGATAAAAAAGGGGTTGGGGCTTGCCATAAGGGCAATAGGGTTGGGGCAATCATATAGGTGCTAGGGCTTGACGTGACCAGCCGATTGATCGGAGGGGGCCTCTCCGACCGCCCATCTAGCCTAAGTAAGGTTCTAAGTGGAGTGTTGTAGGTCATAAACTGCTTATCCACCAAGTCTCCGTCCTTATGCATCACGGGTCGCCATCCACGGCCAATAAGTGACCCCATTGGGGGAGTCTTACCCATCTGCAGAGGTGCAGTCGAGGCATTCTAACGCCCCAGCCGACAGGGCGGTCCAAGTTGTAGGCGTGTTAGTGTGACTGTACGGTTGCATGACTTGCGCGCTAGCAAAGCGCTGTTAGAAAAATATAGATGCCGTGTAGTGTCTTGAACAAATATTGCAAACAAGATACGGCCACTTGCCCACTATCATAGAAACCATCCGAGTAAGATAAACAAAACATGTTGGACACTGCTGGAGAAGAAAGAACGAACTCGTAAGTGACATTCTACACATAGACACACCAATCTGCATCAATCAGCTCTATGCAGATTCTGGGTGCCGCGGCGTGGAAACCCCCTAGGGGCGATTACCGATAGGGTCAGTTGGATATATATATATATATATATATATATATATATATATATATATATATATAGAGAAGAGAGAGAGAGAGAGAGAGAGAGAGAGAGAGAGCACGAAATGATGATTAATACATATAATATTAATGAAAATTCTTCCTCGAACAAAAAAGTTTTATGCTTACTTGCAATCATCAGACGGTCAAAATCTTCCTCAAAATTTTGAACGTCTGATGATTGCAAGTAAGCATAAAACTGTAGTTACGGAAAATTAAATCCATAATATCTAGTATTTGATTTTATACATACATATATATATATATATATATATATATATATATATATATATATATATATATATATAATACTAATATTATTATTATTAGAGGAAAATAGAGGGTTTGCAATGGTTTCAATCAAATTGAAATAATTTCTTCAGGACCCTACCCTATGTTAACTAAGCCGATGTAATTAATTAGTTAAATTAAATATATTTTTCGGATAATAACGGTTGAATGCTAGGTTAAAATAACGAAATATAACGTAGCCTTCAAACGTTATTATCCGAAAAATATCTTTAATTTAACTAGGGAATTACATCGACTTAGTTAACGTAGGGTAGAATCCTGAAGAAATTATTTCAATTTGATTGAAACCATGGTAGATCCTTTATTTTCCCACTAATAATAATATTAGTAGTATTATTACTGCTCTGTAATTATTTAGTGATGCCAATGCGACGGAAAAGTTAAAGTGGCAATTGGATACTATATATATATATATATAATATATATATATATATATATATATATATATATATATATATACTAGCAAATATATGTATATTCAAGTATTTAGGTTTTGATGTAATAAAAATATTGTATCAAATTAGAAACTATTTAGAAAATGATAAACTGAGGGGGTATAATCGAAAAATAGAACAGCTTTAAATCTAACTCTTCCATCATTTCCCACCACTCCCGTCTTTCATTTTTCCTAATTTATCTATTTAGTTAGATTATGAAGTATTTAATAAAATTACAGTTCTTTCGACTTGTTTATGGATTTCTTTTAAGATTTATCCCCAAGATTTTTGCTCAGATTCGTTAAGAGAAAAACCAAACAATTAGAAATCAATAATACTAAGCATATATTTATTAAAATCAAATTCTTAATATCAATATGCAAATTAGCCTTCTCGTTCACACTGTAAACCGCTACTTTGTTGAATATATAAATATACTTGCATGTTATTAGTACGTAGATTAATCCAACAGTATTAATAAGGTATAACAATTTTATCAATAATTGAGGTTTAAATAAAAAATAAATTCATGGTGAATGTAGCGTCAATAACTAAGGGAATTGTGACTTGAGAAATGATTTAGTTTGGGTTACAGACAGACAAACACACAATCTCCATTATAATAAGACGTATATATAATATATATATATATATATAGAGAGAGAGAGAGAGAGAGGGGGGGGGGAGTATTCAAATGCCGCTTTAACTTTTCCGTCGCAGTGGCGTCAGTAAATAATCCAAAATTGCTCAACATATTAAAAACAGAGAGCAGTAATAATAACAATCCCGGAAATTTATGATAATAAATAAAAGATAAGTGAATCCTGTACTCCACAACATCAAGTTCCCTCATTTATCTTTTAATATTGTTTTAAATGCTTCATAATAACGCCAACTTCAACATAAAAAAGACACACACACACACACACATATATATATATATATATATATATATATATATTATTATTATACTAAATCTGAGTTTATCAACCTTCTCCAGCTAAAGGATTTTTTTCTATTTAAATTATGGACACAATATTTATACTTAGATATTCCTTGGTGTTAGCACTACAAAGTGTATGAAAAAAAATTCAGTTTAATTGGCTTTAATTAGGCGTAATTAGCAATTAAGTCAACGACCGACCAATCCCTGTCTTGGAGATTACCTGTCTCTCTTCCCATCTCGCTATGTCAGTTGTTAACTCTCCTCCCACCCTGTATTTGTCAGTTAGTGAGAGTGAGCCTGTCATAACTGAAAAATCAGCACTCAGACCACACCCATCCCATCACCCACGGTACTCCGTAGATTCACCCCCCTTTCATTTCTCCAGGCTAAAGAGAATTTTTTTTTAATAAAGTGGCGTAAATCAGGCTTTAAAATAGATTTTTTTTTAAATGACTTTAATTATTAATTTATAGAGTCAAATTTAACATGATTATTAAACTTACTTTAAAATATTTCATGTTGGGTTAAAAAAAAAAGTAGTTATATATTTAAATGTGATGGGATCTTATTCAAATGAGCAAACGTTGACTCCCCCCATCGTTTAACTAAAACAAACTAAAAGAATACATTGCTGACTAACTCCTTGATTTTTGGTAATTTATCTATCTTAAATTAGTGAATCAATCCACTTATTTGGTAAGTAGATAAATTGTCTTTGTTTATCTTTTCGGAAAAAATTAAAATAAATTTAGCTGCGAAATAATTCAAATCAGCTTATTTTGTTTTAAAATCAAGATTTGGGGCTTAAAGTTCGCAAATTTTTTATAAGAAGTATATATTAACATTACCGACAAAAACTTAGTTACCTTAACCCCTAAACCGTAACAGAATTCGCAAAAAAAGTTAATTCACAACTGTCATATATCCCCAAATAAGTTTCCGTTTTAATTTTGACGACGATTTGCAAGTTTTACCGATTTAAGATTGTTTTGAGATTAAAAAATGTATGAGATAAATAATACACACACACAAACAAACCAATGCCTTTTTATTGTAACTAAGTTTTTGTCGGTAATGTTAATATATACTTATAAAAAATTTATTATGTTTCCTACAGTTTTTAATAGAAAACAAATCAAGAGTTTATTAGAAAATAAGTTGTTTAGAATTAAATTGTCAGCAACGACATAATTTATTTACTAAAAGAATAGGTAAATGCCTCACGATTTAACTCTTAATATTATTGAAAAAGAAAGTTGGGAAAATCAGAATTACAATGTTAGAAATTATTTATAATAACATTTTAACTGAACGGTAATATCTGCTTTCTGGATATAAACGGGAGAATTATTTGTTTCCAAATAAAATAATAAATTTCTTCAAACACTGTTTGTTTGAGTTTTCTTTTACAGAGTATAAATATACATGCGTCACGGATTCGAACCTATTAACTTATGGACCCAGAACACAAGCAAGATATTTTTTATACAATATTTTCTTTGATTAAATAAATACGATTTTGCTGTACATTAAAGAAAAGTATTTATTTTTAGATTTTATAAATTTTTAAAAATCCCTGAAAAATAAAATAAAAATGTAGACAATAGGAACTTTTAATATAAAATTCTTTTGAAAATAATCTAACATTTAAAAACAACAAACAAAAAGAAAAAGATACATATTTTTTCTTATTTACGAAAATTTATAGGTACCACCAATTTGACCCTGTGCAATTTACCCCCCCCCACACCTACATTTAAGACAATGAAACTTGCAGAAAAATTAATATTTTCTTGAAAAATTTTTTCCTTCGAAAGAAAAAACATTAAACAAACTCCTGATGATTTTTTAAATTTTTCATCAGCTTACGAAAATAATGTAAATTATGATTGAAAAACAATGTTTTCATTTTTGCACTGTTAAATCAACTGAAATTTAACGTAGCTAAAAACAAGTTACGATAAGAGGATTTTTAAAAAATTCTATGAAAAATCAATTAATGGTCCGATTTTCACGAAAATTTCCATAAATGTTTACCATTGGATGTAAATACATCTGAAATAGTTTTTTTTTCTAAAATATATTAGGGGAAATATTTTTACGAGGTCTATCCCCCCCCCTATTTTATTTTATGAGATAAAAAAAATGACGTGGAAAAAAATTTGGTACTTTTTTTTCTATAAAGATAAGAGGCTGAATAACTATATCATTATTTTACAATACTAAATATATTTTCTTGGAGATATGTTAGCACCATATATATTTATAATATGCCTAGACTACATAAGTAAACATCATTAGATGTTATAAATATTTTTTTTTAAAAAAAGGCAAGAAGCAGGCAATATTCTGCACCGAATGCAGCATGGAACATCACCCTCTATGTGAACTCCGATAAAACCAAGTTCATGTGTTTTTTAAAATTAAGGAGGCATCTCCACGTTCGATGATAAACCCTGGAAATTGGTGTTACAATTAACGTACCTAGGTAGTAATATCTTATCTAAAGAAGCCATGTAATCAATGCATAGTGAAAGGCATGGTCTTCCATGGACTATCAGTCATATAGAAATCTGATCTCTGACAAGTTAAAGCAACAATTTTCACAACCATAGCTGTATCATTGCTACTGTACAACTGTACCACTTGGACACTAACATAGCACCTAGAGAATAAGCTACATGGGAACTGCACAAGAATGCAGTATGTAATTTCAAAACAGTTGTGGAAGCAACACCCCATGAGAAAGCAGCTGTATGGCCACTTGCCACTTATCACACAAACAATCTGAGTAAAATGCTGGACACTGCTGGAGAATCAAGGACAAACTCATGATGTTTTTGTATGGAAACCAACAGAAAGGCACGCCAGTGTGGACCGTTGAGCAAAGATGTACATTGACCAACTCTGTGCAGATATTGGATGCCGTGAAGAGGACCTCTTGAGAACAATGATTGATAGGGTAGGGTTGGCTAGAGATTGTCATGGATATCCATGATTAAAATCATACCTACCTTTAATTACAAATTAACTAACCAAGTGACCCTTCTCTTGCTCTTCCTTTGGTCATTTGAAAATGTTTACTCCAGTTTAAATAACTTATTTGGACAGTTTGGGAAACTTTAAATTAGTGAAATAATATTATCATGTGATTTTTTCCAACAATCTAAACCGAGCACAATGGGTGACCAATCGGGTCACGTATTTTCTAGTATTATATATATATATATATATATATATATTATATATATAGGTACAAACAAGTGATAACCTACTCGAGTTTCACCATAGGATCTTCAGGGTTAAATCCACTGAGATTAATTATCGACTACATGTGTGTAAATTTGCTCTACTATCGTATTGAGCACTTTGTATTTGTTATATCGCTGACCTTACCCCTCTGAATTTCTGTACCATCTAACCATCGTGACCATATTCACTGGTAAGTCACCTTTTCCATATATATATATATATATATATATATATATAATATAATATATATATATATATATATATATATTGTATTAAATTACTTTAATCAATTATCAATCATTAATGTAATTCCTCTATTTATGAAATTAATATATATATATATATATATATATATTTTTTGTGTGTGTATGTGTGTGTGTGTGTGTGTGTGTGTTGTGTGTACTTGGTTAGGAGGTTATTTTAGAGGCTATCACAATGCAGGTGCAAGAAAAAAAAAATAATACGGTAACAATGGTGTTGTTGTGTTTACCCTGTATTTTATTCTGAATTTTGTGAAAAATCTCTTTTCAAAAGATCACTGGAACTGAAGTAGTCTAGTTATGGCATTTCTATTTAATAATTTTTTTTTTTTTAAATGATGGTATTCTTTAATAACCTGTATTCTCGTGTTGTATGGTTTACGTGAATGCGGTTTTTTTTTTGTTTGGTACGTTGTGCGTATGTTGTCATATCCCGTTTTATCTCGAAAATTCAAGAATAAAATACAGGTTAACACACAACTATCTGTTACCGTATTATTTTTTTTCTTTACACCCTGCATTTGTGATAGCCTTCTAAATCAATACTAATTATATATACTAATATAATATATATATATATATATATATATAGAGAGAGAGAGAGGACGAGAGGAGAGAGAGAGAGTGATTAGGCATTAGATAACTGTCAAGGGTTGATATGCATTAAAACAAACCAACCATGCACACACACACACATGTATATAAGTAAAAGAATATATACTATCAATAATATACATATATATTAAAGATTAAAACTGGAATTGAATCTGACGGTATTGTTGAAAGAATGAATAAAGGAAAGAAATATAGAATGGATAATAAAGTATAATTTTAATCAATATCACTTACACGTGTTTGCGTCAGAATTTATCTATGAGTACAATATTATTTTAAAATAATAATAGTTTGAATAATGTACTCATAGTATAAACTCCTGACCAAAAGACGTGAGTCAGATTTTAGCCCTGAAGAGCTTTATGCAAACTAATAGTTAGGTTCGTCTTTGACTCAGTAGATATCCTTATACTGGCTCTACTTAGGTTCGACACTTTTTACAAATAGCTTCTTCCTACGTTATATGAATATATATATATCTTATATACAATATATGCATATAAATTGTTTTTCTTCTTTTGGCCAAATACTATACCAATAATCATTTTTTGTGTCGATATACTTGGTCTTTTCTTTTTTCAAAAAATTTTTTCTTCCTGGTTGATGTTTGGTAGTATATTTTACAATCAACTCTCTGCGGGTTTTTTCTCTCCGCAGATCTACCAACACGCTTGTATTTAAATTATATATATATAATATATATATATATATATCATAACAGAAATGTTGAAATGCCCTTGAATCAACCTGTATATGACACTGTTTATAAGATTAATCTTAAACATACCACAAAGACTCCCAAATTTTTCCAGAGAACCTTTCAAATGTCAATAGCCGGTGGCGGTTTGTTTTTTTTGGTTCTGAACATGCGGCAATTATTTTGTACATAGTTATGCAGCCTTAGAAAAATGGTTTAGTTAAAATAACAGGACACAAAAGTGTAGAGGAAAATGCGATAAGCAGGGCGGGGGGGAGGTTGAGGAAGGAAAGAAATATTCATGGCGATTTTGTGATACCGAACATACTCATGAGCATCATTACAATGGGCGTTAAAAAAGTAGGAAGAGAAAGAAAAAAAAAGATTTGCTTATATAAAAATAAGAAGTTTCAAATGTCCCAGAATAAATATCCGGCTTTTTTTTTTGATGCGTCAAGAGAAATCGATAGGAAAGACATTACATAAAATTGTATGAGTTTATAGACAGGCTTATATGTACATATACATATACATATATATATATAACCCTTTCGAAAACAGCTGCATGCGACACAATTTTGAAGAGAACTCTCTCTATCTATCTATCCATATATTAATATATAGTTATATATATTAATATATATATATATATATCTTATTATTAATGGAGATAGTGTGTTTTTCTGTCTGTAACCGAAACTATATCACTACTCAAGTCACAATTCCCTTAATTAATTACGTCAAATTCTCCATGATTTCATTCTTTTTAACCTTCAATTTATTAATAAAATTGTTTTACATTATTATACTGCTAACCATATCTACTACTACATAATACTAATTGTATTTATATATACAAGAAAATAGCGGTTTACAGTTGTGAACGAGAATGCTAATTTGCATATTGATTATTTTAAAATTTTATTTTAATAAATATGTGCTTGTATTATTCATTTTCTAATTGTTTGGTTTTATTCTTAATGAATAAGAGCAAACATCTCGAGGCATAAATCTTAAAAGAAAATTATTTACAAGAGGAAATAACTGTAATTTTATTAAATTACTTCCTATCTTAACTAAATAGTTAAATTAGAAAATTGAGATTGAAGATTGGAAGAAATAAGTTTCAGTTGTTCTATTTTTCGATTCACCCCTCTGTTTCAAATCTTTATTTTTTTTCATTCTTATTTAGTCTTTCTAATTTTAATATGATATTCTATTACATAAAACTTAAATACTTGCACCCGGAGGGTGCATATATTTCCTAGTATTTATAAAGTAAGTAAAGTCTCTTTCTATATATATCTCCTATATATACACACACACACCACACACATATATATATATA
>CM042159.1:90171509-90194009 GCA_023376005.1 Doryteuthis pealeii | reverse complement strand
AATAAATGCAGATATATTATTTACTTATTCTTTTAATTATCTTATAAGTGTTTAGTGTCGCTTCATAAATATCCGTTTTGGTGTTTAAACTAATTCTAGTATTAAAATGTGTTTATTCATTCATTGATATTGCAGTCTCTAAAGACTATAATATAGTTCTTGTATCCCTGAAGTTACAGCGCCTCCTGTGACTGTGAAGTCCAATGTTCAAAAACATTCTAGACCACAAATGTCGCACGCAAAGGCTGTCCCTGAAGATGTTGATGTGCCGGTGCTTTCTTGCCGCTGTTTTTTTCTGGACCTCTTCGCTTCATGGTGTTGTGTCAGGGTGACTTCAGACATGAATAGTCCGCTATGAAGAGACTGCCGCCACTGAGAGTGGTCCTGAGCCAAATTTCCCCTGCTGGAAAGCGTATTGCCAAAGCACCTGAGATCATTTTTGCAAACATCCTTAAAACGCAGCTGGAGGCGGCTAATCTGTCTCTTTATTCTATAAATAAACACTTTATAAACATAAAAGAAACAGTCGTGGTGTAATGGTTAAAGTCTTGGGAAATTGACTCGATGCCCCGAGTTCAAATCCTGGACGTGGTAATTGCATTTCACTTAGCGCTAATACCCTTGGGAAAGGTATGAATCCTACTCTCCCTCCAGCTATGGGTAAATAGTAGGGCAAACTGGGCTCTTTAACCATGGTTAGGCAACCGGTCTAGGAGAATGAAAACTCTGAATTCAAACCTGCTGAACTCCGCTTAAGAAATTGACCTTGTGTCGCATCCTGCACGTGCGGAGGGGTTGGTAAATATATATAAGACACCCCCCCCCCCATTTCAGCAGGTCAGATTCAGGAAAAAACAGCTAGACTGTTTTCAACAGTCTAGCTGTGCATCATACAAGCAGAAACATAGCTGTATAAAAGCAATACCAGCAATAAAATATGCATGGAGTTTAGGGTAGGTAAAATTACTGAGCGTAAGCTGGGTTAGTCAGCATCATAGAGAAGATTAGCCTAGGCCTACAGGAGGTCTCAAACTTCACCTATGATGTATAAGATTTTTTGAGCCATAATTTTAAAAAAACAAGTGCGTCCTATGTGCCGTCAAATACGGTATTTCCACGGAAATATTATAAATCTTTCTTTCTTTTTCCTAATATTTCTTTCTCCCTTTGTTTCTTCGTTTCTTTTTTTTTCTTCGTTTCTTTATTTCTTTTTCCAATCATTTCTATCTTTCTTTCTATCTTTCCTTCTTTTTCCTTTCTTTATTCCTTTCTTTCATTCCATATTCCTTTCTTTCTTTTCATATAATTTATTTCTGTCTTTTGCCTACCATTTCTCTCATTTATTTCTTTCTTCTTTTCTTTCTTTTTTCTATCATTTCTTTTCTTCATTTTTTCCTTCCATTTCTCCTTTCTTTCTTTTCTTCGTTTCTTTTCTTGTTTCTTTTTCCTTTCTTTCTTTCTTTCTCTCTTTCATTCTTTCTTTCTTCCTTTCTTTCTCCGTGTCTTTATTTCTTTCTTCCTTTCTTTCGTTTCTTCCTTTCTATTTTCTAACTATTTCTTTCTTTCTTCTTTCTTCTTTTTTTCTTTTTTCTTCTCTTTCTTTCTTTTTTTCCCTACCATTTCTTTCTTTCTTTCTATCTTTCCTTCTTTTTCCTTTCTTTATTCCTTTCTGTCTATCTTCCTTTCTTTCTTTATTGTATCATTTATTTCTTTGTTTCTTCTTCCTTTCTTTCTTCCTTTCTTCTTGTCTTTCCTTCTTTCTTTCGCGATAATGGTTTTTTGCATTCTTCATTTTATAACAACGCATTAGCTAAAAATATTACAGATGAAAAAAAAAAAAGAACGCAATTTGTAAAAAAAGAAACATATTTTAACGAGGGGATAAAAAAAAAAGATAAGCAACAGGGAGAAGAAAACAAATGAACAAACAAATAAGCAAAGATATTTTAAAAAAATAAATAAAATAAAAAATTAAAAAAAAGAATTCAACAAAAAAAGAAAAAGAAATAATTTTCTTTTGTCGCAATGAAAGCAAATTTGAATATAATGAGGGAATGATTTTACAAGTAGATGTATACATGCACAAATACATACATGTACATATACACACACGAAAACGCAAACACACGCATACACACAGACACACACACACACACACACATATATGTATATAAAGATGTGTAGCCACAAAATCACACAGACAAGCATAAACAGAAAAATACACAACACTCATATATACGCACACAAACACTCACACACATCTTAAATATATATATATCTAGACATGCACACAAACACACACATTCACAGTCAAACACACGCATATATATATAATATACAACAGGGGGGGTTGTGTGTGTGTGTGGTGTGTGTGTGTGTGTGTGTGTGTGTGTGGTGTGTGTGTGTGTGTTCGTGCCCTTGTGTATAAATATATTTGCATTTGCGCACAGGTCCGTTTTGTGGGTCCCATGCTCACCGCGAATCCATGATACACTATTTAAGCTGTGGTAACGTCACTTATAAGAAATAAATGCAGATAATCAGGATTTACATTTTCGCATTTCATCTTTGAAGATTTTTAAACAGAGGGTGTTACAAGGTGCTTATGAAGAAATATATATATATATATATATATTATATTTTTGCTTGAAGGCAATTACAATGCATGTATCGCATAAAATTCGATACTTATTTTTATAGAAAATGAACTTGAAAAGTGTAATCCCGACATGTCAAGTTCATTTTCTATAAAAAAAACAAAGTATCGAATTTTATGCGATAAATGCATTGTAATTGCCTTCAAGCAAAAATATGATATATACTTTATCAACAATACTTCTAAAAAAACAAACATCCAAAAACTTATACATATATATATATATATATATATATATATGTGTGTGTGTGTGTGTGTGTGTGTGTGTGTGTGTGTGTGTAATCCAAATCATCAGACACCAATCTGATTCGCATTTGATTATTTGGTAGTGTTGGACACTTTTTCAAAGCTTCCTGAAATAGGCTATAATGCAAAAAATGTTATATTTTTTACTTATATATATATATATATATATAAGAGAGTTTTATAATTTGCTTGAAGCATTATGTATATATTGGTTAGGAGGTTGATTTAGAAGGCTATCACAATGCAGGTGTAAAGAAAAAAAATTATACGGTAACAATGATGTTGTGTGTTAACCTGTATTTAATTCTTGAATTTTCGAGATAATAGCTCTTTTTCAAAAGATCACTGGAACTGAAGCAGAATGTCATAACTAGACTGCTTCAGTTCCAGTGATCTTTTGAAAAAGAGATATTATCTCGAAAATTCAAGAATTAAATACAGGTTAACACACAACATCATTGTTACCGTATTATTTTTTTCTGTACGCCTGCATTGTGATAGCCTTTTAAGTCAACCTCCTAACCATATATATATATATATATATATATATATATATATATATATATGTATATATATATATATATATATATATATATATATATATAGTCATTCAGAGACCGTGTTTCAACGTATCACGTCTTTTCAGTGTGGTTAGACAAGGTACCCCAGCTGTTATGGAAACCCGATCGATTTATCATCAGTCAGACTTCTTAACCGCTAAGCCATAAACACAACTGCACACTGGAACGTGGATTTTAACTGATAAATACATACATTGGTTTATATATTTTTACGATCAGCAGGCAGATCAAATCTGTAAACAACAAAAAAGCATTGCATATATATATATATATATATATATATATATATATATATATATATATAGGGAGGTAGGATAATTGGATAATGATGTTATCTAACAGTGAATGTTAAACTGGAATAGCGTTTCTGTATGAGATAATAAGTCTTTGAATTGGAGACACTCCCTTTTAAGTCGACCTCAGCAGATTCTAAATCAATCGTCATTACGAAACATTAAATGACCCGGATGTCTGAATCAAGGGGTTTAGACTGCACCAACCACGCTTGAACGAAATAATGGCCTTCCTACCCCAACCCACATCCACTCCAGCAACTACTGATTTACTTGTTTCAAAAATCATAGTTAAATATAATTGATATATCCAACTTAATGTTTATCGTTCTCAAAAAAAGAATTTTGATAATTGGTCATTTCTTAGGAGTGGAGACCATTAGTTCTACGCTGCATATGTGAGCCAGTTCGTTTTTTTTCTTCTTTTTCTGATAGCAGTCATGTCTTTTATGACCTTAGATCGTCCTTGCACACACCACTGCTTTGCCTAGGTCGATTGGTCTTTATTGTCGACTCAAAATGGCGGCCATTTCAAATGAGAAGAATCAGAAAGGAAAATGTAATCGAATAGGAACACTAATGATTGTTTTGATATATATATATATATATATATATATATATATATATATATATATATATATATATATATATATATATATAAAGGAAAGTTTGGTATGTACGTGTCGACTTATAACTCAAAAAAGAGATGTCACTCAGATTCGAAATCTTGCGTACAGATTAATATTCTTATAACTAAGAAACACAAAAAAAATTGGTTTTGATTTTTACTAATTAAGTGATATAATTCAATGATTAAAACAATTAAAAAAATACCGTATACAGACTTTTACCCCCACTCAGCCGATAGAGTTAAATAAATAAGGACACAAGTTTAATACTTAGCTCTTTTTAATTGTTACGTTTTAGGGGTAAAAAAGAAAATAAATTAAATTAATATTTTTATCACTTTAACGCAATAAGCAATTAAGAAATTAATTTGAGTTTTTGTCATATCTTTTTAGCCCGGTCATAGACAGGGTACTTTTGCTAGTATATATATATATTATAATGATCCGATTTTTACACATCCCATTCGCACGAGTTGGATGAGACACAAGGTCATTTTTAGCGGTGTTTAACAGGTTTGAATTCAGAGTTTTTCTTCTTCTAGACTGGCGGTTATACCGAATCAAAAAAGCCCAGTCTGTATTTACACAACCCCTTGCATGAGCCGGATATGACACAAGGTAAATTTTTAAGCAGAGTTTAACGGGTCTGAATTTAGAGTTTTCATTCTTCTAGTCTGGCAGTCATACCGAATCAAAAGACCCCAGTCTTTACTTAGCCAACCTCTCGTACGAGCATGATGTGATGCAAGATCAATTTTCAAGCGGAGTTTAACAGGTTTAAATTCAAAGTTTTCCTTTTGCTAGACTGACAGTCATACCAAAGCAAAGATCCCAGTCTGTATTTACTGAACCCCTCGTTCACGGAGTGACAACGTTCACGGTCCGTCGCGGCCAAGGGAGGTGAGACGCTACCAGCCACCCCTTTACCCCAACATCGCCAGATCTCAACAGCAGCCTTAGTAGTCATTGTCAACCCTCGGTCATTTCATTGTCAACTCTCGCCGCCCACCACGTACAGCCGAGAAGAAGAAATAAAGTCAAACCTCCTCTATACTCATGTGTCGTGATTTCATTAGGCGACCACTACATATATCGTCTAGGAATAGTGACGATACCCGCTACTATACGTACGACGATTTAGCAGCGTGAGTTTGAAGAAGCCGCTATATATAATATATATAATTTGATGCCAGTGTATAGCATATACGATTTAGTGCCGGTAAAGAAGGCGCTATTCAACACAAGATCCTTAATGGTGCTAACACATTGTTAAAACCAATTACTAAAAAGTATAAATGTAAATGCACAACATATATCACTTCCTAACCGTTAGGCATGACATAACCCCAGACGGGTCGATATGCCGTTAAAATCAATCAACCAACCATATATGCATACTGGGGTTTTCACAGTACCAAATATCTATATGTTGCGCCTTCTTTACCGGCACTAAATATCTATATGTGATATACTGGCATCAAATTCACGGCCCTACTTCGTGTCTCTGCATACGTAGCGGGTATTGTCACTAACCCTAGACGATATATGTAGTAGTCGATTAATGAAATATACAACACATGGGTATAGTAGGAGTTGACTTTATTTCTCTCCTTCGGTTGGTGGGTGGCGAGTGTGACAATAGGAATGCCCAAGTGTTGACGATGACTACTACTACTGCTGGGATGTTGAGGTAAAGGGGTGCCTGGTGGCGTCTCACCGCCCTTGGCCGCGACGGAACCGTGTCGACGGTCACTCACTGTTCGCCGTCCGCTGTCTGACTCTCCCCTCACTGACTGACCTGGGATTCCTGACTTCCTTTTATATATATACCAAACGCCTACGCGTTTTCTTCTGTTATCTTCATCTTCTCCCTGCTTCTTTGACCGGAAAGCATCGCTTCCGTTTTTTAACTTCTTTATTCGCTTTTACCGGGAAAAAATATTTTGTCATTTTTGTCGTCTTTTGCCTAATTTAACCGGAAATTCCTATTTCCGTTTGTACAATATACAACACGAGCAGGATATGACACAAGATCAATTTTAAAGTGGACTTTAACAAGTTTGAGATCAGAGTTTTTCTTCTCCTACACCGGTTGTCATACCAAATCAAAAGAGGCCAGTCCGTATTTATCCAACCCCACCGCCAGGCGCAGGATGTGACACAAGGTAATTTTTAGGGGTGTTTAACAGATCTGAATTCAGAGTTTTCCTTCTTCTAGACTGGCAGTCATACCAAGTTTAATTAGATCAGTATATCAAGAGGATTTAGTTGAATGAAGTCTGAGACCTTAGTTATCAGTTCTTTCATTTGGGAGGAATCCCTATTACGCAACATTGTAACGAGTTCGAACTCCTGCCATGCCATTAGGATCACTTATGGACAAACGCTCACACGTCCGCATTGATCAAATGTTACAAATTCATAGAACAATGTATTATGTGTGAGATCAGTTATCCTGTATACATAACCTTTATGCTGTCCATAAACACTCACATACATTCAAAACACCATCACATACGTACGTATAACATTTCATCCAATCATACACATCCTATGTCTATTGAATTTTCGGAAATTTTTTACAATTTTTCGATTTTTCTTGCATTTGTAACATGTTCACCTGATGATTGTTGATGCATGAAACCAAAATGGCGTGAATGTTCCTTTGTCACCAAATAAATAGATATGTATATATATATATATATAACAACCCAACCGACAAGGTCAATTTATCAATTTCTTAAGCGGAGTTTAACAGGTTTGAATTCAGGGTTTTCCTTCTTCTAGACTGGTTACCTAACCAAGATTAAAGAGTATGTCTGGGGTGTTCTAGGTGTTACACAATGAATAATTTAACTATTCATTTTGTAATGTAAAAACAGAATTTAAAATTCGATTAAATGTAAGAACTCTATGATAGACAAGTAGCTGATCCCTCATTGACCCTAGAGCAGTTCTCTCATTGGTTGGTTTGGTCATGTGACCACCCAGTCCGTGATAACGGTCTGATTACTCCCCAGGAGTTTCACTGGTTAGACGTATATAACGGCTCTTCCTCCACGCGTGAGGTTGAGGGAACTTGGGTGAATTAAAAATGTATGAAAAAATATCCAGTCTCCGTTTTCATTTATAAAAACTAAGATGAAGACGGGGTAAGAGTCAATTCGATGTGTCCACAATAAGAAGAGGGCCGGATTAAACCAAAAAGACCCAAGAGGCCACGCAACAACGGGACATGCAATAACGCAACATGCAACACTCAAATTTGGTCCTTACGTAGTGATTCATAGATTAAAATCAGAACAGAAGATGGAGACTAAAAAGAGACCCAAACCAAGTCAGCCCAAGAACACACTAGAAGACCCAGGTGAAGAAATCAACTCAACCCAAGACGCTATGCAAGACCGTGGCGTGTAACACTCTATTTTGATCGCTGGGTAATTCCATGTCAAATCATCCAGAAAAAAAGTAAAACTGTCACCACCCTTTTCAATTTTTCTGAAATTCTTTCTAGGTTTGGACTATGTTATTTTTAGACGATTCCCAAATATTGTTCTTGCTAGGAAAAATCAGATGTTATTTTAGACGATTCCCAAATATTGTTCTTGCTAGGAAAAAATCAGATGTTAATTTTAGACGATTCCCAAATATTGTTCTTGCTAGGAAAAAATCAGATGTTAATTTTAGACGATTCCCAAAATATTGTTCTTGCTAGGAAAAATCAGATGTTAATTTTAGACGATTCCCAAATATTGTTCTTGCTAGGAAAAAATCAGATGTTAATTTTAGACGATTCCCAAATATTGTTCTTGCTAGGAAAAATCAGATGTTAATTTTAGACGATTCCCAAATATTGTTCTTGCTAGGAAAAAATCAGATGTTAATTTTAGACGATTCCCAAATATTGTTCTTGCTAGGAAAAAATCAGATGTTAATTTTAGACGATTCCCAAATATTGTTCTTGCTAGGAAAAAATCAGATGTTAATTTTTAGACGATTCCCAAATATTGTTCTTGCTAGGAAAAAATCAGATGTTAATTTTAGACGATTCCCCAAATATTGTTCTTGCTAGGAAAAAAATCAGATGTTAATTTTGATTCTTGCTAGGAAAAAATCAGATGTTAATTTTAGACGATTCCCAAATATTGTTCTTGCTAGGAAAAAAATCAGATGTTAATTTTAGACGATTCCCAAATATTGTTCTTGCTAGGAAAAAATCAGATGTTAATTTTAGACGATTCCCAAATATTGTTTCTTGCTAGGAAAAATCAGATGTTAATTTTAGACGATTCCCAATATTGTTCTTGCTAGGAAAAAATCAGATGTTAATTTTTAGACGATTCCCAAATATTGTTCTTGCTAGGAAAAAATCAGATGTTAATTTTAGACGATTCCCAAATATTGTTCTTGCTAGGAAAAATCAGATGTTAATTTTAGACGCCCAAATATTGTTCTTGCTAGTAAAAAATCAGAAATCAGCAATAACATGAAATTAGTATAACTTTTTGATAGTATTTTTTAATTTCATTGTCAAAAATGATTTTATAAACCAATTTTTAGGAGTAAGGAAGTTCTAAAACTCATTTTACAGACAAAAAATAGATTACAAAAATTCGCCATTTTTCGTCAAATTTGGAGAGCTAAAAATCGACATAACTCCGCCAATTTTTGGAATTGGAGCCTCGCATTTTGAAAATTTGATTCTTAAAGCAAATTTACAATATTCAATTACGAAACTACAGACCCAGTTCAAAATTTATATAAGTTTTTAAACCTCAATTTGAATTCTTTATTATCTACACCATTATTGCTTATTGGTTGGTTGGCATCTTTCCACCTGCAAAAGACGATGGAGTAGTGTCCAAATGTTTTTTCCTCTCTCTCTCTCTCTCTCTCTCTCTCTCTCTCTTCTCTCTCTCTCTCTCTCTCTCTCTCTCTCTCTTACATACCCAAGTCAGTAGCCAGAAAAGTGTAACAAATAAGAGATATCATCTATATCATCTATATCGTCTCTAATCTCTCTCTCTCTCACAACACTCTCTCTTTCTCTCTCTCTCCGTCTCTCGCTCTCTTTTTTTTCTCTCTCTCTCTCTCTCTCTCTTTCTCCCCCCCTCTCTCTTTCTATTACCTACACAAGTCAGTAACCAGAAAAGTGTAACAAGTAAGAAATATCGTCTCTAATCTCTCTTAATCTCTCCTCCCTCTTCTCTCATTCTCCACTCTCTCTCTCTCTCTCTCTCTCTCTCTCTCTCTCTCTCTCTCTCTCTCTCTCTTTCTATTTTAATCCACACTTGGACAAGATTTCAGAAAAAATGAAGGGATGGGTTATATGGCCTGGATGATTTGACATGGAATTCACCCCCTTACCTTGTATTCATAATCAAGAAATAACAGAGGGACACTAAGAAGAGAACAAAATCAACAAAAGAATATATATATATATGTATGTATATATATATATATGTTTGTGTGTTTATATATATATATATATGTGTGTTTATATATATATACGTATGTATATATATATGTTTGTGTGTTTATATCTATATATATATATATGTTTATGTTTATATATATATATGTTTGTGTGTTTATATATATATATATGTTTGTGTGTTTATATATATATATATGTATGTATATATATATGTATGTGTGTTTATATATATATATGTATACATATATATGTATGTGTGTGTTATATATATATATATGTTTGTGTGTTTATATATATATATGTTTGTTGTGTTTTATATATATATATGTTTATGTTATATATATATATATGTTTGTGTGTTATATATATATATATATATATATATTTTGTGTGTGTTTTATATATATATATATATATATATATATATATATATATATGCTTGTGTGTTTATATATATATATATATATATATATATATATATATATATATATGCTTGTGTGTTTATATACATATATATATAATATATATGCTTGTGTGTTTATATATATATAATGTATACATATATTGTATGTGTGTTTATATATATATATATATGTTGTGAGTTTATATATATATGTTTGTGTGTTTATATATATATATATATGTTTATGTTTATATATATATATATATGTTTGTGTGTTTATATTATATATATATATATATATATATATATATATTTGTGTGTTTATATATATATATATATATATATATATGCTTGTGTGTTTATATACATATATATATATATATGCTTGTGTGTTTATATACATATATATATATATATATATATGCTTGTGTGTTTATATACATGTATATATATATATGCCTTGTGTGTGATCTTTGAATGGTTACATACCTTCATATTATAAATGGATATTTTTTCTCATTTCTTGTAAATTTCTTGTGACCTTTTCATCATATCTTTGTCGGGTTCTCTTCTGCAAAAAAAGAGTTCAGTTTTTTTTCTTTCGATTTCCTTTGACCCATCGCGAAATAATGACCAAAAATATTTTCTCCAATGACGGCGTCTCTTATTTGCCCAATTATAGAGAAGGTAACATTATCGGTTGCATCAGTGTTTTTCTTGTTGATGTCTCAATCACAAGAGAATATGATAGATAAATAAATGGATAGGTTGATTGGTTTGATAAAACTAATATAGATAAATAGATAGATAGATAGATATATAGATAGATTGATTTGACGAAACTAAGGGATATTGGTAGATAGATAGATAGATTGGTTTGGCGAAACTAAAGGAGTTTGGTAGATAAATAGATAGGTATATATATATATATATATATATATATATATATATATATATATATATATATATGTAAGAAAAGGTGGAATGAAAAACATCACACAATGCTCTTAAAGAAGAAACAATTTATAATATAATCATAGCTGATATTGATCAATATTTCGATTTTACAAAAATCATCATCAGAGCTCATTCACTCCCGTAGTTGTTTGGGTCGGAGAGGAAAGTCAAAAATGAGTTTACAAAACAAAAAACCTTAATACTGCAAAAACGAAAGACGTTACAATATTTCCACGTGGGCATTTCGCGCCATATATTAACTAAAAGTCTTTTGAATTCCAACCGTCACATTTCTTAACACCCATCCCCTTCCGTTTAAATTGTTTTCGCCTTGTTGCCAACATCTCAAAAATTCGCTACATTTGTTGACAAAAGATATACATGGAACATGACCGACATATATATGGCGCGAAATGCCCACGTTGGTGAATATTGTAACGTCTTTCGTTTTTGCAGTATTAAGGTTTTTTGTTTTGTAAACTCATTTTGACTTTCCTCTCCGACCCAAACAACTACGGGAGTGAATGAGCTCTGATGATGATTTTTGTAAAATCGAAATATTGATCAATATCAGCTATGATTATATTATAAATTGTTTTCTTCTTTAACAGCATTGTGTGATGTTTTCATTCCACCTTTTCTTACTCATATTGTCGGATTCATTTCCTTTCTTTTAACTTATATATATATATATATATATATATATATATATATATATATATATATATATATATATATGGAGAGAGAGAGAAAGAGAGAGAGAGAGAGATATGAGGAAATTGAGTTTAATAGATAGACTAGACGGGGTAAGATAGATAGATAGATAGATTGGTTTGACGAAAGTAAGTTGGATAGATAGATAGATAGATAGATAGATAAATATGATAAAACTGACTTAGATTAATAGACTAGACGGATATCGATAGATAGATAGATGGATAGATAGGTAGATAGGTATGACGAAACTGGGATAGATTGATAGACTAGACGGAGATAGATAGATAGATAGATTATTTGACGAAAGTAAGATAGATAGATAGATAGATAGATAGATAAATAGATAGATAGATAGATAGATAGATAGATAGATATGAAGAAACTGGGATAGTTTAATAGACGAGACGGAGATAGGTAGATAGATAGATTGGTTTGACAAACATAAGATAGATAGATAGATAGATAGATAGATAGATAGATATGATGAAACTGAGATTAATAGATAGACTAGACGGAAATAGATAGGTAGATACATTCATGTATATATATATATATATATAGAGAGAGAGAGAGAGAGAGGAGGGAGAAAGAGAGCGGGAAGAGAGAGAGAGGAAGAGAAATAGAGAGAGAGAATGAGAGAGAGAAAGAGAGACTTCATAACACTAAGATAGACAGATTTGGTGAAACTTAGACAAATAGCTAGATATGATGAAAATGAAATAGGTAAGATAGATTGATAGATTTGACGAAACTAAGATACACTGACAGATATCAAAGACAGATATATATATATATATATATACATATATATATATATATATATAAACAGAGAGAGCGGGGACCACGAGGTTAGACCTATTAAGCTAGTTTAACAGATCATAATTACTGTATTGTATTGTTTGCTCCTCACTACATGCACAATTATATATATATATATATATATATATATATATATATATATATATATATATATATATATATATATATTATATATGAGTATAGATAAAAGGATATGAAAAGAACACAATATGCTGTTAAAGTGAAAGACATTTTATATCATATTCATAGCTGATATTGAACAATATTTCGATTTATAAAAAATCATCATCAGAGCTTGTTTTTAATCCGGACTCATCTTTTTTTTTTCGTCTCCTCTTTCGATGAGTCCGGAATTAAAAACAAGCTCTGATGATGATTTTTATAAATCGAAATATTGTTCAATATCAGCTATGAATATGATATAAAATGTTTTCACTTTAACAGCATATTGTGTTGTTTTCATATCCTTTTATCTATACTCATACCGTCGGATTCATTTCCTTTCTTTTAATATATATATATATATATGTTTGTGTGTGTGTGTGTGTGTGTGTGTGTGTGTGTCTGTGTCTGTGTCTGTGTCTGTGTGTCTGTGTCTGTGGGTCTCTGTGTGTGTGTCTGTATATTAAAAAGTGGACATATGGGATATTTGAATGAGTGTGTTAGAATCTTCGAGTAAATCCATAAAATATCTGGGCAATAGAAATCGAGTTAGATGGCCGACTTAGACGCGAAACAGTTGTCATATTACTCTCAATACTAAACTCGTTAGAACACATTTAATCAATCAAGTCTCTCGGAAGAAACGGGCCATTTTAAGACTATTAAATCCTTCCCCATGACTGTCCTTTTTGCTAAAACTGCCACACTGTGCTATTATCGAGCTCAGCAAGATCTTTTGTTGCTTCGGTCCTTTCGTCTTTCCAATTCAAAGTCGACAGCAGGGATCGTCTTTCCTGTACGACATCACATGGATGAACGATTCTACACACTATGGTAAAAATAGTGGAGTGAGACAGAGAGAGAGAGAGAGAGAGAGAGAGAGAGAGAGAGAGTGTGTGTGTGTGTGTGTGTGAGAGAGAGAGAGATATAGAGAGAGAGTGAGAGAGAGAGAGAGAGAGAGAGGGAGGGAGAAAGTTAGGGAAGGAATCGGGTTTGGAGATTGAGAAGTAAGAAAAAGGGTGTAAATGTAAGGGACAAGAGTTGAAATACGCTAGGATTTAGTGAGAGAGAGTGAGAGAGAGAGAGAGAGATAGGGAGAGATGGGGACAGATAGAAGCGGTGGGGAAGAAGAAGAAGAAGAAGAAGAAGAAGAAGAAGAAGAAGAAGAAGAAGAAGGAATAGATTTATTGGGACAAGAGTTGAAATACGCTAGGTGGCGCTGAATAGCTGCCATTACTACAATGAAAACGGGAAGTGGATGAGAGAGAGAGAAGACAGAGAGAGAGAGAGAGAGAGAGAGAGAAAGATGATTGGGTGGGGGATTGAGTAGAAGAAAGAGGAAAAAGAAAGAAAAATGAATGTAAGGAGACAACAGTTGAAATACGCTAGGTGGCCCTGAATAGTATCCGTTACTACGATAAAAAGGGTGAAGTGACTCAGAGAGAGACAGACAAACAGAGAGAGCGAGAGAGAGAGAGAGAGAGAGAGAGAGAGATGGGGCGAGAGAGAGAGGAGGGATGGGTAGGTAGATTGGGAAGAAGAAAGAGAAAAAAAGGAATTGATACAATGAGACAATAGTTGAAATACACTAGTTGGTGTTGAATAGCAGCGGTTACTAACATAAAAAAGATGGTGTGAATAGGAGATAGATAGATAGATACAGAGAGAGAGTGGGGTGGAGAGAAAGAGACTAAGAAAAAAGAAACAGAGAGAGAGGGGGGAGATGAATAAGGAGATTCGGGAGAAAAAAGAAAGAAAGAACAATGATAGCGGCTCGCACTACGATAGGAAGGGGGAGTGGGCGAGGTAAAGAGAGAGACAGAGAGGCAAAGAGAGATAAGGAGCTGAATAGGGAGATTGGGGAGAAAAAAGAAAGAAAGAACAATGATAGCGGCTAATATTACGATAGGAAGGGGGGGTGAGAGAGGTAGAGAGAGAGAGAAAGAACAAAGAGAGAGAGAGAGAGAAGAAGCTGAATAGGGAGATTGGGGAGGAAAAAAGAAAGAAAGACAGAGAGGCAGAGACAGAAGGGGAAGGGGCTGGGTAGGGAGATTGGACAGAAAGAAGAAGAAAGAAGAAAGAAGAAAAGAATAGATCTAATGAGACAATGCGTTGAAAATACGCTAGGTGGCGCTGAATAGCAGCCGTTACTGCTTGAACGGTTTTGCAGCAAGAGAGGTGTCAAAATCGCACTTGTTTTGCTCTCAAACAAAAGTGAAATACGCCCCATTAGACACTTTATCACCTGCATTAAACCAATGCTATCAACAGACAGAACATCCAACGTTTGAAAGGACAATCATGCGCATTCTGAAGATGTGATTACGAAACAGGCAGAATAGTGTTAACTCTCACCCACCCCCTCTTGTTTTCTTTTTCTCTCTCTCAATACACACACACACACACACACACACACACACACACACACATATATATATATATATATATATATATATATATATATTTGAGATAAATTTTTGTATCTGTATCCGTTTCTCGGAAGTATATATATCAGGTTTGGGCATTAGTGTGAAGTATTAATATGCTATATCTATTAATGATGGAGATTTGCTTCCAGTTTTTGTCTATAACAAAAATTACGTCACTGCTTACGTCACATTACCCAAAATCGTCATAACATAGAATAAATATACTCAAAATTTGAACATGCAACATTAGACAGTCCTCATTGTTTTTTAAAACAAGTTTTAATAAATACATGACTGGTATTATATATCTATATATAGTTTGTTTTACTTTAATATATATTTAAAGTTTACATTTCAAATTGTTTTATTTTTTAATCCTTTAATTAATTTGATGATTTTACTTACTTAGGGTACAAACTCGCTGACATTGAATTTTTTACTCCCACCCCTCAGGCAATATGTTTCAAAAATCTATTTTTACATCGCCTGGAGGCTGGTTTTTATTTTGTATTAGTATATGATAAAAGAGTTAGGAGTTGCCATAAGAGCAATACAGTCGGGACAAATATATAGGTGCTATAGTCCTTGACGTGTCCAGCTGATTGATCGGAGGGGGCCAACCCGACCGACCGCCAATCCAAAGGGAAATATTGCATGTCATTGTGCCACCAGCATTCAGTCCTTTAGCATCACGGTAAACAGGTGGCAAAATTAAGGGAAGATTGGTCCTTACCCCTCCGCGGATGTGCAGACCCCGTATTCTATATCCCCAGCCAAAAGGGTGGAGGACATTTCAGGGTGTCTACGCTTAACCTATCATCGCTAGTTATAATAATGTAGTTATCATAATATATTCATCTGTGAATAAATATCAGAAAACTCGGTTGTTTTTTTTAGTTCTTTATTTAGTAGCAGTGGTGAATTTTCGGGATTATGATGAACTCCCTTCTTCAAGACCGTGGACAATAGTAATATATATATATATATATATAATATATATATATATATATTATATATACTAGCAAATATATGCACACTCCGGGTGCAAGTATTTAAGTTTTAATATAATAAAGTATCATATTAAATTAGAAAGGCTAATGAAACTGAATAAGAATGTAGATAAAAAGATTTTGAACAGAGGGGGTATGATTGATAAATAGAACAACTTTGAAACTAACTCTTTCATCCTTTTCCGTTACTCCCGTCTTTTATTGGTAATTTTTCCTAATTTAACTATTTAGTTAAAATAGGAAATAAAGAATAATATTAGTTATTTCTTCTTGTTAAGGGATTTCTTTTAAGATTTATTGAAGAGATTTTTGCTGATATTCATTAAGATAAAACCAAACAATTAGAAATCAATAATACTAAGCATATATTTATTAAAATCAAATTTTTAAGATCAATATGCAAATTAGCCTTCCCATTCATACTGTAAACCGCTATTTTGTTGTATATATAAATACAATTGCATGTTATTAGCATATGTCGATATGGTCAACAGTATAAGTAATGATTGAGGTATAATTAAAAATAAATTCATGGTAAAAGTGATGTAAATAACAAAGGGAATTGTGACTTGTATAGTAATATAGTTTCGGTTACAGACAAACAAACCCACAATCTCCATTATAATAAGATATATATATATATATATATATATATATATATATGTGTGTGTGTGTGTGTGTGTGTGTATAGATAGATGATATCAAGTGTTTCCATGATAGGATTCAACCGAAATTGAGAACTAAACAAATTCTAAAATATATATATATATATATCTTATTATAATGGAGATTATGTGTTTGTTTCTCTGTAACCGAAACTATATCACTACTCAAGTCACTATCCATTTAGTTATTATACATCACATTCTCCATTAATCATTTTTTCTTAAGCCTCATTTATCAATAAAATCGTTTTTCATTATTAATACTGCTGGCCATATCTACGTACTAATAACAGGCAATTGTATTTATATGTATAACAAATACCGGTTTACAGTTTGAACGGTAAGCCTAATTTACATATTGATATTTAAAATTTGATTTTAATAAATATGTGCTTGGTATTGTTGATTTCTAATTATTTGATTTTATCTTAATGAATATGAACAAAAATCTCGGGGATAAATCTTAAAAGAAATCCATTAACAAGAAGAAATAACTGTCATTTTATTTTTTACTTCCTATTTTAACTAAATAGTTCAATTAGAAAACTTTGGCAAGGAAAGACGGGGTGATAGAAGAGAAAGCTTCAGCTGTTATATTTCTCGATTATACCCCTCTCTGTTTAAAATCATTTATCTGCATTCTTATTTAGTTTCTTTAGACTTTCTAATTTAATATAATATTTTATGATATTAGTACTTGCACCCGGAGGGTGCATATATTTGCTAGTATCAATAAAGGAAGAACTCAATACAGTAATCCCATAATAAATTTATTTCGACGAAAATTGGGGCCCATATAAATCTAAGTTGATTTAAACCGGCTCCCCAAAATATTAAATATCTCCCTCTGTTTTGAGGTGTGGAAAAGGAGAAGAAAAGAGAAATTGTCTTATTCTTTTTTGCCTTTTTTTTTTTTTTTGTACTTGACCTATTCTATTTTATTTTTTATTATCCTCGATATTTAGCTCTGTTGAGTGAGGATCGAAACATGTCAGCTGACAACTCGTTTTTACTCTCCCTTTACCCCCTTCTATAGTATAACAAAGAAGAAAAATATTTAGTTCTTATTTTTCTCCTTATAATGAATTTGTTAAGAGGTCTATTTACAGCAATAATAAAATTTTGTACCCCCCAAAAAATTTATAATATTTTTAAGACCCGGTACTCTCAAAATTTAATTCGTAAATTAAATTATATTCAAAAGATTAAGGGTAAATTAACATCACTGAGGGAAAAAATCGCATTCCTTCATCAATGCATTAACAAGGTCTGTCCACCCTTTATAAGATTCCGAATTGTAAAGGCCAAATTACAATTAGGGTGGAATATAGAAAGAATCTTTTTACAAGAATTCATTTCTAAATTCAATAACAACCTTGTTAGTTTAAAAAATAGATATCTCGGTTTATGGCTTGAGTCCATTGGCACTTTGTCCTTTTTTGACAAATTACGTTTTTCACGTTACATTGCTTTGATCAATGAACGGAGCTCTACTCGCCTGAATCTAAAATTTCAGAGACAATTGAAACATCTTATATTTAAAAGGTATGGTTGCTCAGTCGACCCCAATATTAGCAAGAATGTTATCAATCTGTCCTCTTTACAGCTGTCTTCTTTTGAGCTATTTATTTTAGCCCATGGAATAGACTTTAATATCCCACCCTCAAGTTTGAAGAGGGTGGATATTTACGCTGAATTTGAAGTTCTGTATGCTCAATTGAACAGACTTAAATTCAGATCCGTGGACCATGCTAGTGACCTCAAGGCACAATTAAACAATATTGCCCACGCTTATGCCGGAACCCCTTTTTCCCGTAATGAATCCCACTGGAAAAGGGAACACCATCTTGCTTTGAAAAATCTCAAGAAAAATAAATCAGTCATTATTACCAGATCTGATAAAGGTGCTGGAGTGGTCATCTTAAATCACGATGACTACGTTGATAAAATGGCTACCATATTGGGTGATTCAAACAAGTTTTTGAGGCTTGGTCCGGTGGACACTTGTGATCGTACAGTGTCCATCGAGGCCAAGTTTCAGAAGAATATCGTAAAGTGGGTCAAAAGCGGCGCCCTGTCCTCTACAGTTGCCGAAATAATTAGACCCACTGGCTCTATCCGACCACGTCTCTATGGTCTACCCAAAATACATAAAGATAATACACCATTGAGACCTATTTTATCTATGACCGGTTCATCGCAACACAAGGTTGCGAAATGGTTGGCCCAAATGCTAGAGCCAGTTCTGGACTTTTACAGTAACTACTGTATAAAAGATTCTTTTGATTTGCGAAGTTCATTCAAAATTATCCTAGTACAGATAATTTTATTTTCGCCTCATCAGATGGGTTTGAGACCCATCTGATGAGGCGAAAATTTGGGGAGCCGGTTTAAATCAACTTAGATTTATATGGGCCCCAATTTTCGTCGAAATAAATTTATTATGGGATTACTGTATTGAGTTCTTCCTTTATTGATAAATATTGCTCTGTATATAATCTAAAAGGTTGTTTTACATTGAGCTCTCTTTAGTGATTTAATGATTCACTGTATTTATACATACTGGATCATCAATATTAGTACAGTGGATCTTGAAATCCCATATAGAATCATCCCTTACTACCAAGTTTTGGATAAATCTGTTATATATATATATATATATATATATATATATATATATATATATATATATATATAGTTATTTGTGTTGTGGACTAACCTGGCATACCTAGCATAGAGAGTGAATGCACTGGCCCAGGTCTATTTATACACAGCTGTCTAAGAGCATTGAGGGGATTACTGAGATTGCAAGGATTATGGAACCATTACATGAACCGTCTACCTCGAGGATTTAGCACTCTGTTGCGAGTTACTGTATGTCTGGAGCACAGGGTTTGGTTTGGTTAATTTTGTTTTACGGCATATCAACCTCGGTGGGTCATTTAATGCCGACAAAGTTGTGAAATAAATTCATTCTTAATGCATAATACAATTTTGTTTATAAGCTCATGTTTTTCTATTCAACCCATAGATGGGACCCTAACAGGTACTACCACTCCGGGTAAGAGTGGACCAGGGACCAATGGTGATGAACGGGTGCTCCACATTCCCCAAACCTCCAAAACTGGAACCTCACGATCAGATAGAGTTTAACGTCATTCACAGGACATATAGACCCTCAGTCACCGCTTTCTAGCACCCATATGATAAAAAGGGGTTGGGGGTTACCATAAAGGCAATAGGGTTGGGAAAATCATATAGGTGCTAGGGCTTGATCTGGCCAGCCGATTGATCGGAGGGGGCCTCCCCGACTGCCCGTCGAGCCCAAGAAAAGCCTAAAGTGGAATATTGCAAGTCATGGACTGCTCAGCCACCTGGTTTCTATCCTTAAGCATCACTGGTCGCCACCCACGGCTAACAGGTGGCCCCATTGGGGGAGTCTTACCCCTCTGCAGAGGTGCAGTCGGTGCATTCTGACGCCCCAGCCGAGAGGGCGGCTGGCGCACATGCACAGTTTCAATGTATTAGTATACTGAATAATGTAGGATCCAGTATACAACAAGACCCCAGGATCACGGGTTACCACCAACGGCAAACAGGTGGTTCCATTGGGGGGCACCCCTTTGCAGAGGTGCAGTCGATGTATTCTAAAACCCCAGCCGACAGGACTCTGTACTCTGTGTTAGGTGAACTATATAAGGCAACTAGTATTTATGATCTTATTAATTAATCAATCTCAGCCACGCCAAACCCAGGAATAATGAAACCCGTGAAAGTTGAACCTAAGACATTGACCCCTACAAAGGTCAAAGCTCGTTTGTCAAGTGTCTCGTATAAAACGTTTACATTTGTTGATTTGCCTATTGTTAAAATATCTATCTACGAAGGCGGACACATATTTCTTTCCTTCTTTTTCTCTTTTCCTCATTGTTCGATTAAAACAGATTAGCGCTATCGCTTCCGCATGCTCCTCTTCTCTTTCTTTCTTTCTTCCTTATTATATTTTTTCTCTGTAGTATGTCCTTTTTCTTCCCTTTCTTTCTTTAAAATAAAGAGGGGTTACTCTATTATTTAGCTTACGAAATTCTTGAAAAATAAAAATTGGACCATTTGGACGGTCTCATTTTCAACCAGAGGGTGTTACAAGATGATAACTATCGTACACATTAGGAACACGAGTTTTAATATATAGATATCTATTGATAATGGAGATTCACTTCCGATTTTTGTCTGTAACAAAAATTACGTCACTGCTTACGTCACATTACTCAAAATCGTCATAACAGAATAAATACACTCAAAATTTGAACATGCAACATTAGACAGTCCTCATTGTTTTTTTTAAAACAAGTTTTAATAAATACATGACTGGTATTATATATCTATATATAGTTTGTTTTATTTTAATACATATTTAAAGTTTACATTTCAAATTGTTTTATTTTTTAATCCTTTAATGAATTTGATGATTTTACTTACTTAGGGTACAAAGCTTGCTGAGATTGAATTTTTTACTCCCACCCCTCAGGAAATATGTTTCAAAAATCTATCTTTACATCGCCCGGAGGCCATTTTTTATTTTGTACTAGTATTGATAATGGAGATTCGCTTCCGTTTTTTGTCTGTAACAAAAACTACGTCACTGCTTACGTCACTATACCCGAAATCGTCATAACATAGAAACCTCATTGTTTTTAAAACAAGTTTTAATAGATACATATATATACATATCATATATTTATATATAGTTTGTTTTATTTTAATAGATATTCAAAGTTAATAGAACTTAGTTTCGATTTCAAATTGTTTTTTTGTTTTTTTATTTTTTTTTGCTTTTTCTGTTTTGTTTTTTACTCCTTTAATAAATTTGATGATTTCATGATTTATGGTTCAAACTCTCCGACATTTAATTTTTAACTTCCATCTCCTCAACCAATATCTTTCAAAAATGTATTTTTACATCACCTGGAGGGCGTTTTTTTTTTATTTTGCTAGTATATCTAATGGCAGAAAAAACGTTTTGATAACACGCGTTCCAATGAGATTCGAAATAATTTTTTTATCGAAATATAATAATGAGAATTATTCAAAAATAATTACTTGAGGAATTTCAGTAATAAAATCTTAAGTATTCGTTTTTTTATTTTATTTCATTTTATTTCTACTTATTGCTGGGGGGGGGGTATAGCAACTAATTAATTTGGGGGTCTTGGGCCGCGCCTTTTGGGAACAGATTGTTTTTGTTTCTATGCAAAACCGGAAGTTGGCGAATTCAATATGTAAGCATTTTTTTTTGGGGGGTGATGGAGTGTACACTCATGTACACACACGTGGAAACACATACATACATACATGAGGACAAGAGGATTGGAGTAAATCCGACAGAATATGGTAAAGAATAGAGGGAAAATGTGGACAAAAGAACAAACTCAGACAAGTAGATGTAGTAGATATGAATGGTACAGCGAAATATATCTCCTACATCTACTTGTCTGA
>CM042159.1:90134009-90166509 GCA_023376005.1 Doryteuthis pealeii | reverse complement strand
TATCTATCTATGTTCGTTTGTTGATATCTATCAATATTTTTGTTTGTCTACAGTGTATCTTCTTTATTTTATCTATCTATCTATCTATCTATCTATCTATCTATCTTTGCTAGTTTGTTGAAAGACCTATCTATAAAGGGCAGTTGTGTGCATATATGTAAGTGTGTGTATCCAGCTAAAACTATAAAACCGCCCTGTCGGCTGGGGCGTTAGAATGCACCGACTGCACCTCTGCAGAGGGGCAAGACTCCCCCAATGGGGCCACCTGTTGGCCGTGGGTGGCGACCTGTGATGCTTAAGGATAGAGCCCAGGTGGATGAGAAGTTCATGACATGCAATACTCCACTTTGGCCCTATCTTGGGCTAGACGGGCGGTCGGAGAGCCCCCTCCGATCAATCGGCTGGTCACGTCAAGCCCTAGCACCTATATGATTTTCCCAACCCTATTGCCTTTATGGCAATCCCCAACCCCTTTTTATCATATGGGTGCTAGAAGGCGGTGGCTGCGGGTCTACATGTCCTGGGAATGACGTTAAACTCTATCTGATGGTGAGGTTCCAGTTTTGGAGGTTTGGGGAATATGGAGCACCCCTTCATCACCATTGCTCCCTGGTCCACTCTGACCCGGAGTGGTAGTACCTGTTAGGGTCCCATCTATGGGTTAAATAGAAAAATGTATTTATAAAAAAATTGTATTATCCATTAAGAATTGATTTATTTCAAAACGTTATCGGCATTAAATGACCCACTGCGGTTGATATGCCGTAAAACAAACCAAACCAAACCAAAACTATGAAAATAAAACAACTAATGACAAATATATATACACATTTACTATCACCAGATCTTTTTTATTTGGCCAAAAATATTCAAGATTTGATTTATATTGGTGAAGATCATTATGACTAAATATATGCTGTAGCAAATTTAGCTGACAACCATGAATTATGCTTAAATGACTAGGATCCCATATAAACAGATGCGAGCTCTCTGGTGGCCGTGGCATATATACCTATGTATTTATTTATTGGTTAAATTCTACTCCCCTCATTGTAGGTGACTGATGGCCCAGTGAATAAGAACTTGTTGACATCCTTCCGTCTATGAGAGACGATGGAGTAGCGTCCAATTTTTTTTTTTTTTTTTTAGTGGAACTAAGTAGCCTGGGCGGGTTGATATGGAGGATGAGCTGTTGTCTAGGCAGCAAATCCGCCCTCTCCACATTGCTGCTGTGATCCAAAGGTAGAGACTAATGTAGTCTGGCAGTGGTAGTGTCGCAGGAGTTGTTGCTGTAGCACATTGGATTTCAACGTCACACCACTTTAGGGACTTCGGCTCCGGATTTGTTTTCGGGGTTTATGCAAAAGATGTTCCAAAAAGATTTTTCTCAACATGATACAGTTACAACAATCATTTAATTCAACCTAGCAATTGCTAACTACTCTGTTCACCTTGTATATTTGCTTAGTAAACCTTTTTCCCTATCCTTAATACTCGTTGAGTTTTTCTCTTATTTCCACTTTTAACTCTGATACCCGAGTTACAACAATCATTTAATTCACCCTAGTAATTGCTAACTACTCTGTTCACCTTGTATCTTTGCTTAGTAAACCTTTTTCCCTATCCTTAATACTCGTTGAGTTTTTCTCTTATTTCCACTTTTAACTCTGATACCCGAGTTACAACAATCATTTAATTCATCCTAGTAATTGCTAACTACTCTGTTCACCTTGTATCTTTGCTTAGTAAACCTTTTTCCCTATCCTTAATACTCGTTGAGTTTTTCTCTTATTTCCACTTTTAACTCTGATACCCGAGTTACAACAATCATTTAATTCACCCTTGTAATTGCTAACTACTCCGTTCACCTTGTATCTTTGCTTAGTAAACCTTTTTCTCTATCCTTAATACTCGTTGAGTTTTTCTCTTATTTCCTCTTTTAACTCTGATACTAGAGTTAAAACAATCATTTAATTCATCCTAGCAATTGCTAATTAATAAGTTCACCTTGTATCTTTGCTTAGTAAACCTTTTGCCCTATCCTTAATACTCGTTGTGTTCTTATTATTTCTCTATTAACTATGATAGTTGTGTTACAGCCTTTTCTGCGATGATAACCGTTACACCACGAGCCTACACATGTTTTATACATAAGATTTTTTAAAAGATTGCGCGAGCTTAAAAAATAAACAAAATGTTTTTTTACATGACCAACTGTTGCGAGAACATAAACATCGATTGAAAATGTCTCATCTAAGTTCAAAATATCGAAATATTAGACAACAAGTGCAGCCTCGTTTTCAGTATGGCTTCAGGCGTTGAGACGTTTTAAACTTCCGGCGTTTTTATTGCTGAATTCCGTACTTCTTTTTTTTTCTTTCTTTCTTTTTTTTTTTTTTTTTTTTTCTTTTTTCATAAATATCTTTATTTCTTGGGGGCTGATTTTATCTTTCATACGCCCAGGGACATTTTGCTTCTCAATATAATATAACCCAAGAGTCAACAGCTTCTTTATATCATATCATATATATATATATATATATATATATATATTAATATATATATATATATATGTGTGTGTGTGTGTGTGTGTGTGTGTGTGTATGTGTATGTGCGTGTGTATATGAATAAATATATACATGTATGTTTATATATACATATATGTATTTATATTGCTTTTCAATATAAGATAACCCAAGAGTAAATATTTTTATCACACATGCTCAACAAACACACACACACACACACACACACACACATATATATAATATATATATATATATATATATATATATATATATATTCCCTCAAGAAATTGTATAGAAATTTTCTTATATGTACTACTTAATAAAGTGACGAGGAGAAAAATGTCTTTTGTTAAAAGATCGACACGATACCACTATGATCCCTGCCCACGGGGTATATTACTTCTGAATAGAGATTTACCAGTATATGCATACTCCTGTTTGTTTGTTGGCTACTTGGTTTTACGGCAAGTCAACCCGTATTGAGTTATTTAATGCCGAAGTCGGTGGATTCATCAAGCGATTATATCGTTTCAAGTAAATAAGGATTATAAATCACTTGTAAACAATTACAAGTTAATCTATCACTATACTAAAGCTGAGTTAATCAACTTTTGCTTCCTAAAGGTTTTTTTACTGTTTAGTTTAATGACACGAAAATTATACTAAATTATTCCTTACTTTTAGGATTGAATTATGTTTGAAAAAAAGTTCCGTTTTGATTGGTTCTAATTAGTCATAATTTTCAATTAAGTCAAAAACCTGACCAATCTCTTACTTTACTTTCTGCATATCACTTTCTTCCCCTCTATGTATCTCTTGATTACCTCCTCGTTATATAATGTTAGTTTCGAGAGAGAGAGAGAGAGAGAGAGAGAGAGAGAGAGATAAATAGATAGATAGATAGATAGAGATAGATAGATAGATAGAGAGAGAGAGAGAGAGCAGGGAGAATGTTCAATGTATTTCTATGTTAAATTTCATAACCAGCAACCCGTAGCTTAAATGAGGTCAAACATTTCCTTTCTTAGAAAGCTAACAAAATGATTTTAAGGTTTCGTCCGGTCGTATTTATTTTTCTAATTTTATTCGCTTTGCTAACTCCCTTTTCCCTAATCTCTATCTACACAGAGCTGAATGGGTGACCCAATGGGTCATGTTTGGTCTAGTATTATGATAAAATTGAAAAATATTTCTAACAATGTATTAATACACCTGAAGGTATTGTTACACACAGGACACGTCAAGAAACATGAACACTTGTATTTATGAAAATATAAGATTATATCTTTATTTCCTCGTTGTGTGCAGACTGAGAGTCGTTAGCAGGAGTTACGCACATATAGAGCCTTCGGGCGTTCTCTACAAGCGATCTCGATCCTGATCTTTGTCTGCCAAATAGATTTCCACGGGAATTTGTGTATTATAGTCCAACTCACAGTGTCACGCTCTTTGATCGTGACACCTACGCAGTTTTTCTGTAGACACACCTCTTCGCCCACGCAGTCTGTTTTTATTGGTTATGGACTACGTCTACTGATTTTCTGCGCCTAAACAATGTCGAATGTACACCTGCATCTTTAGGTGACAAATGTCTGTTCAAGGCCATATCCTGTTTTTCTTTCCAGTCCGCATTTGACACCCACGCAGTTCCTGCGTGTAGCCCGGTCTCCATGTGCAACCGATTGATCAGGCAATATATTATATTATTTATTATGCAATACTGTTTTGACACACCTTGTATACTTGTCCGCATGGGCATTAGTCTGGTTTGGAATTATCATTATTACTCTTTAAACACCATAGAAGAAATAAAGTAACAAATCCTGACAAATATACCATACTAGACTAGAACCCCCTTCCCAGAATGCTCCGCAATGTCTTCCCATCATGCCCCACAAACTAAATCAGCCTTCTCAAAATTACCCCGCCCTGTCGGTGGGGCGTTAGAATGCACCGATTGCCCCTCTGCTGAGGGGTAAGACACCCTCAGATGGGGCCACCTGTTGGCCGTGGGTGGCGACCCATGATACTTATGGACGAAGTCTTGGTGGATGAGCAGTCCATGACCTGCAACACCCCACTTAGACCCTTACTTATGCTAGACGAGCGGTCGGAGAACACCCCCCTCCGATCAAGCAGCTGGCCATGTCAAGCTCTAGAACCTATATGATTGCCAAACCCTATTGCCCTTATGGCAAGCCCAAACCCCTTTATATAATAGGGGTGTTAGAAGGAGGTGACTGAAGGTCCTGGGAATGACGTTAAACTCTATCTGATAGTGAGGTTCCAGTTTTGGAGTTTTGTGGAGCACCCCTTCATCACCATTACTCCCTGGTCCACTCTGACCCGGAGTAGTAGTACCTATTAGGATCCCATCTATGATTTGAATAGACAAATGTGTTTATAAGAAAAAATTGTGTATCCATTAAGAATTGATTTATTTCAAATCTTAATTGGCATTAAATGACCCACTGATGTTGATACGCCGTAAAATGACACAAACCAAACCGAATCAAAATTACCCCAAAACTTAAACACCGTTCTTATAATACATAGTATATAACGAGAAAAATATAAACATGTATAATTCACTAGTTTTAAAAATCGCATAGGTTAGAAACTGTTATGACCTGTTTAAGGCTCAATAAATAATAACTCAACACGGGTATAAAATGTAGGGAACAGATTGTATTCAGCAATATATCAATGTACAAATGAGGAGGGTTTCCTTGTTACAGCTTACATGAAGAACTGTATCCGGTACTACTCGTTTGAGTAGCTTTATTCTGTTAAATATATACCCTTTGGGTAAGTCCATGTTCGTGTCATAGGTGAGTCACCTACAACAGAAACAAAAAACTACCTAGCGCCACAGGACTATAAAAAAAGATTTGGCATTAGATAACCCACAAGGGTTGATATAAAATGTGACCAAACAACCAACCGCCCTGTCGGCTGGGGCGTTAGAATGCACCGACTGCACCTCTGCAGAGGAGTAAGACTCCCCCAATGGGGCCACCTGTTGGCCATGGGTGGCGACCCGTGATACTTAAGGATAGAGCCCAGGTGGATGAGCAGTTCATGACATGCAATACTCCACTTTGGCCCTATCTTGGGCTAGACGGGCGGTCGGAGAGGCCCCCTCCGATCAATCGGCTGGTCACGTCAAGCCCTAGCACCTATATGATTTTCCCAACCCTATTGCCTTTATGGCAAGCCCCAACCCCTTTTTATCATATGGGTGCTAGAAGGCGGTGGCTGCGGGTCTACATGTCCTGGGAATGACGTTAAACTCTATCTGATGGCGAGGTTCCAGTTTTGGAGGTTTGTGGAATGTGGAGCACCCCTTCATCACCATTGTTCCCTGGTCCACTCTGACCCGGAGTGGTAGTACCTGTTAGGGTCCCATCTATGGGTTAAATAGACAAATGTATTTATAAAAAAATTG
This sequence comes from Doryteuthis pealeii, assembly GCA_023376005.1. Lineage (NCBI taxonomy): Eukaryota > Metazoa > Mollusca > Cephalopoda > Myopsida > Loliginidae > Doryteuthis > Doryteuthis pealeii. The sequence goes on along the minus strand of CM042159.1, from coordinate 90,160,533 downwards.
TATTATCCATTAAGAATTGATTTATTTCAAAACTTTATCGGCATTAAATAACCCACTGAGGTTGATATGCCGTAAAACAAAACAAACCAAAACCAAACAACCAAACCAAATCTAGGTTATTTAGACTTAGGCAACCAATCTTGGAGAAGGAAAACCAGCTAAAAAAATTAATCTTGTGTCACATTCTGCCTGTAGTGGAGCGGTTAGGTAAATACAAGTTTGTATCTATAATTGTGTTATAAACCGTACCTATAAACATTAATGGGTATGTCCGAATTCTCATAAAAACGGTAATATTGTGCTACTGAGTAGTCTTATACCACTAGCAGTGGTTTACTTTCTTCACGCCGCTGGCAAGTATTGTATTTTGTTTATGTTATAAAGATTCCATTTCATTTCTCGCCTCCGTTTGGTTATTTCTCATTTAGTAATCTTTGTTAGGTTACAACATTTTTGCAACGAGGATGAGATATTGACTCTGCAGAGTAAATAAAAAAGGGGGGGTGTTATTTACCCTACCTATGAACATTAATGGTTATGTCCCAAACCTCATATATACGGAAATATTATGCTACTGAGTAGTCTTATACCACTAGCAGTTGTTTACCTTCTTTCACACCGCTGTTGTTAATGTTATAAAGATTCCATTTCATTTCCAACTTCCGTTTGGTTATTCCTCATTTAGTAATCTTTGGTTTGTGGTAACAAATTGTTTAAAAATCATTATCATTAGAGGCTTGAAATTATTGACTTAGGTGTTGAATAACCCAACAGGTGTTGACATGCCGTAAAAACACATAATGTCTGGGAAGGACTGGAACGGATTAATAGCATTTAAGTTTATTTTAATGGGGAAATTTGATTTGATATACGAGGAATTTGAATTCGTAAGTCAAGGTGCTACTATCTAATTATTACTGAATATCATAGAAACACATAATGTCTGGGAAGGACTGGAACGGATTAATAGCATTTAAGTTTATTTCAATGGGGAAATTTGATTTGATATACGAGGAAAATTTACTCGTAAGTCAAGGTGCTACTATAATTTTAAGAAGTCGTTACAAATTTTGTTTTTCTAGGGTTGATAATTTAGTATCAATTTATATTTTTGTTATATTTGAAAGCATTGCCTTGACAATTTAGAGAGCTAAATCAAATTAGTGGAAAGTGGTTCTAGTAAGATAGATTTATAAAATTATAGATTTATAAGATAGATTTATAAAACAAACCAACCAAACGACGAGCCAACCCACTAGATCAATTTATTGAATATCGTATGCAATTTGCATTTCAGCATTTGTGACCCTTTATTTCGTATAAGAGACTGCAGGTTATTTAGCCTTAGTTAGGAAACCAGTCTAAGAGAAGGAAAACTCTGGAATCAATCCATTTTTATGGTAGATGGGCTGGGTATTTGAATTTATAATTGTTCAACAATAATTATCACTACCGACGGGAATTCATAAATTTCTCGTAGAAACGGCCTGACTTCGGTATTACCTAACCCATCGTGTGTTGACATGCCGTAAAAACCAGCCAACAAACCAACCAGCCAACCAATCAGCCAACGCACTAGATGAATTCATTGAATATCGTCCGCCATTTGCTCGTCAGTATTTTGACAATCTATTCCATATATAAGACTGCAGACTATTTAGCCTTAGTTAGGAAACCATTCTAGGAGAAGGAAAACACTGGATACAAACCAGCTTAAAAATGACCTTGTGTCAGATTCTGCCCGTGGTGGAGGGGTTGGGTAAATACAAATTTTAATCTATAATTGTTCAACAATAATTATCACAAGTGACTTTAAATTATAAATTTTATTTAAAAACAGACTGACTTCGGTATTAAATATCCCAACACGGGTCGACATGCCGTAAAAAAACAACCAACCAGCCAACCAACCGGCCCATTGGATCAATTTATTGAATATCGTCCGTAATTTGCACATCAACATTTATGACCATCTATTCCGTATAAGAGACTGCAGGCAATTCTGGATTAGTTATATTATGGATTAGCAGTATTAATAAGAGATTAGTTAATCGGCACTAATCTTATCTATTCAGGCTGATTTTGATGAATCAGCAAATTAATCGCGCACTGGTTTAGATAAACCGACCAGGCCGATACACTGGCATAGATGCACTTGCACCTTTGAATTTTCAGGTTCATTTGCTCTGAAACAATTAATTAAACGATAATGTCATATTTGAAAATTTATCAGAAACCATTTTAAATGCGATTTTCTCAGGTTATAAAAAGGACACAGAGTTATATATATATATATATATATATATATATATATATATATATATACAGGGTGTCCCAGAAGTCACGCACTATATATAATTTTTTTTTTTTCAGATTTTATTGGATATGTGTGAGAAATTAACAATACAAGAAAGAGTTAAATTGTGTTTTATGTTTGGAACAGATGGGGCTACATACCGCTCTGTAGCTGAAGAATTCAACCGCACTCATCCCGGGTGGGAAAAACCATTGAACCATACTACTGTCTGTCGTTTGATAAAACGTTTCCAAGAAACTGGCTCAGTAGCTGACGGCGAGAGATGTGATTGACGAAAGAGTGCAACTGATGAAGCACATCAAGTATGGTTTTGGCAAATGTTGCTAGAAGCCCCGTGAAATCAGTAAGGAAAATAAGCCAGGAGCTTACGATTAGCAAATCATCAGTACATCGTATTCTTAAGACACAGAAAAAATCACACTGAAAGCCTCAACAGAGTAAAAGACAGATTTATAAAGAGAATTGATGTATTTATCAATGGAGAGGGTGAACAATTTGAGCATCTATTATGATTATTATGAATAAAATTGATATTCATGTGTCTTTTTATACTCTTTATATGTATTTTCATACATGGTGCGGTAATTATTACATAACCGATACACAGGAGTTTTACATGTGATATAAAATTTGAATATTACATTAAATTTTCATTACTTTCAGTTATTGATTTTGGTGATCCTCATAATGCCATGGAGTCCAAAAGATATAGTGATTTCCATTGGCCATCCAGATCACGTGATCTAACACCAGTGGACTATTTTCTATGGGACTACCTGAAAGATCGGGTATACACAGGCAGGTCTCACACGACAGCGGAACTGAAAGAAAAACATCCGTTGAGAGATAACAGCTATTCCAGTTGATATGCTAAACCACACTTTACGTGAGATGAGAAATCGAGCTCTCAAATGTTTTCGTCATGATGGTGACCATTTCAAGGACACAATATTCGAATCTTAGATTACATGTAAAACTCCTATACACCAGTTAGTTAATTAATATACTTAGTACTCTGTGTCCCTATTGGAATCTAAGATACATTTTTTGTACCGTACTTTTTTTTGGGGGGGCGGGGTACGTAGCGTAGTGGCTACCTGTGATATCTTATTAAGCGAGTCCGAACTCCACTATGCTTATATTGGCATTTCAGTCTCTGAAGACTATAATAAAGTTTTTGTGCCCCTAAAGTTACAGCGCCTCCTGTGACTGTGAAGTCCAATGTTCGAAAAACAGCCTCGTCCACAGATGTCGCATGAGAAGGCTGCCCCTGAAGATGTTGATGTGCCGGTGCCTCATTGCCACCGCTTTCTTCTGGACCTCTTGGCTTCATGGTGTTGCGCCAGGATAGCTTCAAATATGAACAGTCCTCTACGGAGAGCCTGTCGCCACCGAGGGCGGTCCTGAGCTAAATTTTCCCAGCTGGAAGTGGCAATGCCAAAACACCTGAGATGCTTAGATAAGCAACATATATATCTTATTATTATAGAGATTCGGTGTCTCTGTTTGTAACCGAAACTCTATCACTGCTTACGTCCAAATTTCCAATTGCGTAAGTCTATCACTGGGTATTTAATTTATAGTCAAAATCAGTAATTATTGCATAGAATACATTTTATTTATTACTGAGGTCTTTATGAAAATTTGAGTTAGATTTGCCTCAAATCAGCCCATGTTATTAGTGCATTCAAAATCCTATAATGTGTTTTATATCAATTAATAATGGAGATTCACTTTCGGTTTTTGTCTGTAACAAACATTACGTCACTGCTTACGTCACATTACCCAAAATCGTCTTAACATAGAATAAATACACTCAAAATTTGAACATGCAACATTAGACAGTCCCCATTTTTTTTAAAACAAGTTTTAATAAATACATGACTGGTATTATATATCTATATATAGTTTGTTTTATTTTAATACATATTTAAAGTTTACATTTCAAATTGTTTTATTTTTTAATCCTTTAATGAATTTGATGATTTTATTTACTTAGGGTACAAACTCGCAGACATTGAATTTTTTACTCCCACCCCTCAGGCAATGTTTCAAAAATCTATTTTTACATCGCCCAGAGGGTGTTTTTTATTTTGTACAAGTATCACTAACAAATAAAGGTTTAAATAAAATGGCGTTGTGTCTGTAACTTCGTAGTAAGTGAAGTCGAACTCTAGTATGCCCAGATGAGCAACAATTATATTAAATTTAAATAGAGGCGCGTGGTGTAATGGTTACAGTCGTAGGAAATGGACTAGTTGACTCGAGTTCAAATCCTGGGTGAGGTTGCATTCCACATAATGCTAACTTCAGCTGCCCAGATGAGCAAAATATATATATCAATTTTGATATTTTTGGTTTAGGTCTCCGTGACATAGCGGCTAACTGCGACATCGTAACCTGATGATCATGAATATCTCTGTTCTTCTACAAGGATGGCTTTAGAATTAAGTAACCCACGACGGTTGATATGCCATTAAACAAAGAAACCAAACCTTCCATGCATAGTCTATACCTAAACAAAGTCTATTAGTTAAGATAATAAGGTAGTTGTAAAGTGTTTAAGTGCCATCCTTGGCCAGTTGAAAAGGGCTTAAAGAAAGTCCTGTGTTATGGAATCCTTTGGTAATCGTATAAGTCCTATCCTACGTATTGGTAAAGGTCCAGTGATTTAATCCTATGTCTGTCGTCCATGAATGTTGCAGTAATTATGACCAGTAGGGTCGGTTTAAGTATTGTATCAGCCTCAGAGTACTGCCAGTGATTGGCCAAGGAACAGATCACATGATCTCGCCCAGTCTTTTTTACACTTATGATACCTTCATTACAGAATTATCAAATTGTTACAGTTATTAAGATTATTTCCCAGGAGGAAGAATATCATGTCATTCCACAAATTTTTCAGATTTTATCCTTGTTGAAATATTATTTCAAGACTTATATTTCTTTCTTGGAAAAGCAAGAATTTTTGAGGAGAAAGTTTCTTCAACCATTTTTTACATCTTAGTTTTTGAATAATTACTTGGATGAGTCAAAAGGAGAAAATGTGTAGTGAGTGAGTTTGTACACCACTCGTGATATTACTTTCACTTTCAAACTATTACCCTAAATCCCTCATCCCTCTGGCTAAGGGGTAAATAGTACCACTTCTCATCTTCTACAAGGATGGCTTTGGCATTAAATAACCCACAAAGAAACCGAAATTAAATTATATATATTGTTGTAGCCCTGCAAAAATATCACAGGTTGTTTTTTCTTCTTTTAGATTAGTACTCTTGAAATGCACTAACTTATAGAATAGCGAGGATCTAGCACACACCTTATATATCAAAAAGTCAACAGTAGTAATAAATAATACCACTACTATTCTTCTACAAGGATGACTTTATCATTAAATAACCCACAACGTTACATAACGATTACCGTTACAAAGCTGTTATATAACGATAATCGTTACACAGCCGTTACACCATGATAACGGTTACACTGCTGTTAGATAAATATAGCAATTACACGACTGTTACATTCCAATGAATTGTACACAGCCGTTAGATCACGATAACCGTTACACAACCTTTACATCACGGTAACCTTTACACACCTGTTACATCACAGTTTTATTATTATTCGTCTAACTATTGTTTTTGTTTTCGTCGCTAAGGTGACGCTAAATAACGCTAGTGGTTAATTTTATTTTTAATTATTTAACGTGCTAGGCAAACTTGATTTAGAATTTTAAAAATATATAGATAGAAAAAAATTAACTTTTTAATTGCCGTTTCATCACGATAACCGTTAACCTGCCGTTACATCACGGTAACCATTACACTGACGTTACATAGGATAACCATTACATTGTCGTTACATAGGATAACCGTTACAGTGACGTTACGTCAAGATAACCGGTAAACAACCGTTACATCACGATAACCGTTACATTGACGTTACATAGGATGACTAAACTTAAACTGCTGTTACATCACGATAACCGTTACATTGACGTTACATAGGATAACCGTTAAACTGCTGTTACATCACGGTAACCGTTACACTGTCGTTACATATGATAACTGTTACACTGCCGTTACATCACGATAACCGTTAAACACCGTTACATCACGATAACCGTTAAACTGACGTTACATAGGATAACCGTTCACACTGTCGTTACATCACCGATAACCGTTACACTGACGTTGCATATGATAACCGTTACACTGCCGTTACATCACAATAACCGTTACACAACAAGGTTTGACATGCCGTAAAACCAACCAACCAACCAACCATCCAACCTATTTTCACTGTCACTTCAAATTCATTGTCCTACTACGATCAACACTTTCCCTTAATTCTGATGAATGGCCATACACAGCCTTCATTAATCGTACAGTCCTCCTCCTCTTCCATGACCCCCTCCTCCTCGCCGTCGTTCTCTTCATCGTCTTGTCATCAATATTCATATAATTATTAATCACTTGTCACTGTCAGGTGGAGACGGTCATATCCATCATGCACTTAGTGTCATTTTAATTCTCAACTTGGTCATCGGTCGTCAGTCACTTGCTTTGGTTGGCTGTAGAGGTTGTGGTCTGAACGAAGGGGTCTGGACACTCACACTCAGGGCACATGTCCTCAACAATGAAAATGTCCACTTTCAAAATCGAACGAGACATTCCAAAATCGATCTAAAACTGAACAAAAGTTTTAAGATTTGAAATTTTACTTTCAGGTTTATTACAAAGTTCTTACAAAGGATTATAATCGGTTACCTGAAAGTATATAATTGCTTGAAATGCTTTTAACCATAAAACTGTGTACAAAATATATTTGACTAGCAGCGGCTACCTGGCGTCGCCTGGGTAGAGGGTTTTTTTTAAAAGTTAGTCCCACAGATACATTATTACTAAATGAGTTGAATCCTCGTGTGATGCCCCATTTAAATCCCTATGTAAAAAAAAAATAGACCTTGCATTAATCCAGCTATTCTGAAAATAAATGTTAATGTCTACTATCTAAAATATTAAATGAAAAAAAATCCATGCTGCTATCATTTAAATTTTATTTTCTAATTATCTTCATGAATATAAATCAAATCTCGATTATTTTTGCCCAAAAACCAAGCCCTGGTGATATTTAATGTGTATATATATCTACTTTGTCGTTAATTGTTTTATTTTCGAAGTTTCCTCCGGACATACATATACACATAACTGCCCCTTATATATGTATGGATAGATGGGAATACATGTTAACTATTATTATTACTACTACTACTACTACTACTAGTAGTAATAGTAGTTGTAGTAGTAGTAGTGTTAATAGGAATACTTACTTGAAAACATATAACTGTATAAATTATTATTATTATTATTATTATTATCATTATTACGAGTTTTTCACATCAGCGTTAGCTGATATCATTTTCCTGGAGTCTGAATAACAACAAGTTTATTCAGGTCTCCAGGACTCTTCTGAGTATTCTAGCCGATTGCAGCAGTGCAATAGTCTGAATGGTCTCAATTCTTCCTCTGATTTCTAGATCCTCCAGTCTTTTTTCTAAGTTTATTGATTTCGTTGGCTGTAGAGGTTGTGGTCTGAACGAAGGGCTCTGGACACTCACACTGAGGGCACGTGTCTTCAAGAATGAAAATTTCCACTTTCAAAATCGAAAGAGATATTCCAAAATCGATCTTAAACTGAACAAAAGTTTTAAGATTTTACTTTTAGGTTTTATTACAAAGTTCTTACAAAGGATTATCATTATCGGTTACCTGAAAGTATATAATTGCTTTATAACTGCTAGGAAGCGCGTGGTGTAATGATTAAAGTCATGGGAAATGGACTCGTCTCCCCGAGTTCAAATCCTGAATGTGGTAATTGCATTTCACTTAGCGCTAATACCCTTGGGAAAGGTATGAACCCTACTCTCCTTTCAGCTATGGATAAAATAGTAGGGCAGACTGCGCTCTTTAACCTTGGTTAGGCAATCGGTCTAGCAGAAAGAAAACGCTGAATTAAAACCTGTTGAACTCCGTAAGGGACCTTGTGTCATATCCTGCTCGTGTGGAGGGGTTGGTAAATATATATAACTACTTTAAATACTGTAAACCATAAAACTGTGTATAAGTTATCAATATTAGATGAGAATACTTGTAAACTATATAACAGTGCAAACAAATTATTATTATTAGTAGTAGTAGTTGTAGTAGCAGTTGTAGTAGTAGTAGTAGTAGTAGTATTGTTGTTGTTAATAATAATAATAATAATAATAATAATAATAATTTATAGCAAAACTAGCACAACGAGAATACAAAACTAGACACAACGAGAATACAAAACTAGCACAACGAGAATACAAAACTAGACACGACTGGGTTGGGAAGGTGATCCACTGGGAATTATGCAAGAAATTAAATTTTGACCACACAACAAAATGGTATATGCATAAACCAGAATCTGTTCTTGAGAACGAAACGCACAAAATTCTCTGGGACTTTGAAATTAAAACGGATCACCTTATCCCAGCAAGAAGACCAGACCTAGTGTTGATTAACAAAAAAGAAAGAACTTGTCAACTGGTGGATTTTGCAGTGCCAGCGGATCACAGGGTGAAGTTAAAGGAAAATGAAAAAATTGACAAATATCTGGACCTTGCCAGAGAACTGAAAAAGTTATGGAATATGAAAGTGAAAGTAATACCAATTGTAGTTGGTGCACTTGGAACAGTCCCAAAAGGATTAGAAAAGGGTTTGGAAAGTTTGGATATCAGAGGAAGGATTGAAACCATCCAGAACACTGCACTGCTGCAATCTGCCAGAATACTCAGAAGAGTCCTGGAGACCTGAGGAGACTTGCTGTCACTCAGACTCCAGTGAAAGACCATCAGCTAACACTGATGTGAAAACTCAAAAGGAATAATAATTTATACATTTATATGTTTTCAAGTAAATATTCCATTTACTTGAAAACATATAAATGTATTAATTATTATTATTATTATTATTATTATTATTATTATTATTATTATTACTAGTTTTTCACATCAGCGTTAGCTGATGGCATTTTCCTGGAGTCTGAATGACAACAAGTTTCTTCAGGCCTCCAGGACTCTTCTGGGTATTCTAGCAGCAGTGCAGTAGTCTAGATGGTCTCAAAACTTTTTTTTTTAATTTAAATTTTTGAATCCTTAAGAGACTGGCCTCTTTAGACGGATCCGTCTGAAGAGGCCAGTCTCTTAAGGATTTGAAAAAAACAAACATTTTAAAAGCCTTTTGAGCTTTTGGTCGAAATGAATTTATTACGGAATGACGGTTTGTTAAGTTTTTTCTTTCTTTGAAAGTTAAATATTGCTCTGTATTTAATTTAATTTATTGATTATTATACATTGAGCTCTCTTTAGGGATTTATAAAAATCCTTGTATGAATATATGTTTGCACATACAGGAGCATACACTATGGTTATACCGTGAGATTTTGAGGATCCCAGGTGGAATCATCCCTTACACACACACACACACACATATATATATATATATATATATATATATATATATATATGAATTCTCAGCTTGACTAGAACAGAAGATACTAGTTATTCGAACATTCCCTCTCCATCAGACTGGTAAGTCTCTCAAACTTGACTCTATGCATATGAAGGACGTTTATATTGTCATTGTTTTATTGTTTAATAAACCGAGAGAATTGAACTAAGCTTTTAATTCAATTATTTATTGTTCTTAGTCTTATAAAAGGATTCCTATCGAAATACTAATCATTTTCAAATAGATCTATATATATATATATATATATATATATATATATATATATATATATATATATATATATCACCACATGCGGTCCTGTTTCGGTGCATTACGTCTCTTCAGTCCGGCTAGGCATTATAGATACACAAATGTAGGCCGACCAGGAAAACCTACATCGATCATATATGTATGAATACTAGATGTCGTGCGGAGAACCTGCCAGAGACAAAAGCTGATAACGACAGGTGGCCAGAGAGAGAGAGAGAGAGAGAGAGTCATGAGTATCCGTGCTGTCAGCAGGATGGTGATATGTCTTGAACTCTAACGAAACGCTTAGAGAAAAACCTAGATAGGATTTATTCAAGGATGCTGCGTGCAGTCGAAAAAATCCTGAAAACAACACTTCATAGCTTTCCAAAGTGTATCAGTACAAAAGTTAAATGAATAGCGCGACTGGAATTCAAGTAAACTTACTACGACATCACAGTCTAAAACGTTACATACTACACCACGGGGACCTCATATCACTCGGCAATAGCAACGATACATACATGGGACCCTAAATGATACTACCCCTCTGACCTGGGAGTAATTACAACAAAGGGGTGACTCCCCTCTTTTCTATATCTCCATAACTGGTGCCTTAACATGGGATAGATATATTTCCTCTAACTTTAAACAATTATGAAGCTTTGGAGAGTGTAGAGTACCTTTCATCGTCTTTAGTCCCAGGGACACTCTGACCCGGAGTGGGTGTAACTGTTAGGATCCAATCTATGGGTTAGATAGGAAAAATTAGTTTAAATTTTTATTAAAAATTGAGTTTGAAAATAAATATTTGATTACTAACAAAGAATAAATAGAAAAGAAAACATCATAGGCATAAGATAACCCAACAAGGGTTGACATACCATAAATCCAACCAACCAACCAACCAAAACAACATCTAATTTTAAATTAACCCAGTTTCTCCGCTGTTTATGATACCCATGCATTTTTTTCTCTTTCTTTTCTTTCCCTTTCTTTCTTTCTTTCTTCTCTTTCTTCCTTTCTTTCTTTTTCTCTTTCTTTCTTTCTTTCTTTTTCTTTCTTCTTTCTTTCCTTCTTTCTTCTTTTCTCCCTTTTCCTCTTCTCTTTTCTTCTTTTTTCTCTTTTCTCTCTTTCTTTCTTTCTTTCTTTCTTTCTTTCTTTTTCTTCTTTCTTCTTTTCTCCCTTTCTCCCTTTCTTTCTTTTTCTCTTTCTCTCTTTCTTTCTTTCCATCTTCTTTCTTTCTTTTTCTTTCTTCTTTCTTTCTCTCTTTCCTTTCCCTTTCTTTTCTTTTCTCTTTCTCTCTTTCTTTCTTTCCATCTTTCTTTCTTTCTTTCTTCTTTCTTCTTTTTTCTCCCTTTCTCCCTTTCTTTTTTTTTCTTTCTTCTTTCTTCTTTCCTCTTTCTTTCTTTCTTTTCTTCTTCTTTCTTTTCTTTCTTTTCTTTCTTTTTCTTTTTCTTCTCTTCTTTCTCTCTTCCCTCTTTTTCTTTTCCTTCTTTCTTCTCCCTTTCTTCCTTTCTTTCTTTTTCCTTTCTCTCTTTCTTTCTTTTCCATCTTTCTTTCTTTCTTTCTCCTTCTTTCTTTCCTCTTTTCTTTCTTCCTTTCTCTTTCTTCCTTTCTCTCTCTCCTCTTTCTTTCTTTTTCTTTTCTCTTCTTTTTCTCCTTTCTCCCTTTCTTTCTTTCTCTCTCTTTCTTTCTTTCCTCTTTCTTTCTTCCATCCTTCTTTCTTTCTCCCTTTCCTCTTTCTCCCTTTCTTCTTTCTTTCTTTCTTTCTTCTTTCCATCTTCTTTTTCCTTTCTCTTCTTTCTCCTTTTCTTTCTCTTCTTTCTTTCTTTCCTTTCTCTTTCTTTTTTCTTTCTCCTTTCTTTTCTTTCTCCTTTTTCTTTCTTTCTTTCTTTTCTCCTTTCTCTCTTTCCCTCTTTCTTTTCCTTCTTTCTTTCTTTCTCCTTTCTTTCTCTTTTCTTTCTTTCTTTCTCTTTCTTTCTTTCTTTCCTCTCTTTCTTTCTTCTTTCCTTCTTTCTTTTTCTTCCTCCTTTTCCTCTTCTCTCTTTCTTTCTTTCCTTTCTTTCCCTTCTTCTTCCTTCTTTCTTTCTCCTTTCTCTTCCCTCCTCTTTTCTTTTTCTTTCTTTTCTCTTCTTTCTCTTCCTTTCTTCTTCTTTTTTTTCTTTCTCCCCTTTCTCTTCCTTTCTTTCTCTTTTTCTTCTTTCTCTCTTCTCCTTTCTTTCTTTTTCTTTCTTTCCTTTCTTTTCTTTCTTTTCTTTTCTCCTCTTTTTCTTTCCTCTTTCTTTCTTTTTTTCTTTTTTTCTTCCTTTCTTTCTTTCCCTCTTTTCCCCTTTCTTTCTTTCTCTCTATCTTTGTTTTCCCTTTCTCCCCTTCCCACTTTTTTACATTTTCCGCATTGTCCATTTTTTTTTTAATTTTTAGTTTGTTAACTCATTCCCTATCGAATTTCTTCCTACGGCTGTACAAAAATTTTTTTGTTTATCATTACATTCAACTTGTTAACTGCAAAACGATCATGTACCAGTGTCAGGATTAGTTCACAGACAAAACAAAAGATGGCAGGGTTGTTCGTGTGATTTTTCAGTGTGAACTAAGTGACACGAGCGAGAGCCGCAACCAGCGGCTTACGGTTGGATCGCCGTCGTGGGATAGCCGCTGCAGACGGTTTAATGTAGGCAAAGAGTTCATATTCTCCTCAATCCGGAGAAGCTTCGTAATTGGGGGATTGGTAGGGGGGTTGAATTGGTGGCAGGGTATCGTCACCTCAGCTAAATAATGGATCATTCGATTTTTATTTGTCTTCATTTTTTCAGATGATGTTTGATATGTATTATTTTGATTTTTCGGACTGTTGTCCTCATCTTTATCGTGATATATAAGCGGCTTACGTTATGATCGCAATTGTAGACGCTATATTATATAATGTTATAACGCCATTTTTTTTTAAAACAGTGGCATACAAAACATCCATCATCTTTTATGCACATAAATCCTTGTTTTTTTTTTTTTCTCATTTTCACAGTCCTGAAGAAGGTTTCCATTGTAAACCGAAATGTTCGAGTATCGACTATAAATTTCCATCCATCATAACATCCCGTGTTTGTTTCTAAATTTTCTCCACATACATTGGATTAATTTCATCATCTTACTTCCATATATATATATATATATATATATATAAAGTCAACGCCTCTGACGACGAATAACATCGAAAAAGTGTTATTCAGAAACCAATGGTAGGACCGACTTTGAAATTGTATGATTAATTATAAATAGATAAATGATATATATATATATATATATATATATATATATATATATATATATATATATATATATATATATTATTACACAGCCATTATTACACAGCCATTATAATAGAAAAGTTGCAGAAACACACACAACCTATCAAATATCGGACATATTCTGCCAAAATAATAATTCAATGCCTGAAGAAGACAACAGATCAGAAACACATGTCGCATATGTAAGATAAACAAATGTTTTTTTAATTTTCTGAGAACATAATACATTTTGCGGACCTTCTATTTTATGAAATATTGAATTTTCTCCCGTTGGAACCAGAACAACATATATATATATATTTGCTGTGTACTGTGAACACATATATATATATATATATTAGCTGTGTACTGTGGTCGAGGCGATATAGTGGTTCACTATGCTCGCTGAGATCCCGGTTTCGATTTCTGTCGGAGGGAAATCGTTAGTATATGTCGCTGATGAGACTTAATAAAGTCGAAACAGTCTGTACGACATTCTACACACCGGGCGATCCTTTGCCGGGATTACACTTGTCAATTTCATTTTCTATAAGAAAAAGTATCGAATTTTATGCGATACATACGTTGTAAGTGCCTTCAAGTAAAAATTTAATATATATATATATATATATATATATATATATATATATATATATATATATATAGCTCATTAAGAAAGTGAAATAGATATGTGAATTCAATAAATAAATATCTTGAGTTGTTAACTAAGAATAAACCAACAACGCAAGCCATCTTAACTAATGTCTTAAGAAGAAGAGACATTAAGAAGACAATGAAGAAAGTAAGAAGAAATACGTCAACTACAGAAAAGATAAGTACACTACGAGATTACAAGATTAAGATGTGTAGCACCACGGGTATACCTAAGATAAGTAACACATTTTTTCCTTTCCATTATTGGAGGTACAACAATATGTTGGATGAGCTGGTAAAAATTATAAGAACAGTTTAAAGTAGGCAGACTTAATTGCATTTCTGATTAAATCCTTGATGAAATAAAGATGAAATATTAAGTTTTACCCATAAACTGAATTGATTGACAGTGTGTTTGTCTATCTAAATTATCCGTTTATATGTCGGCCCTGTAGGCTGGGGCTTTACATTACAACGACTGCACCTCTGCAGAGGAGTAAGAACCCCATCCCCAACAGGCTACCTGTTGGCACTGGGTGACTATCCGTATTGTTTAAAGATCAACACTGAAAATTTCATCAAATTCGGTTAATTCCCTGATTTTTGGTAATTTCTTTTTCTTTCGGAGGGTTGACATGGTTGAATTTAGGTCCGTTAAGTTTAATTTAACCGATTTTTTTTATAGCAATCATGTAGATGACAAAAAAACTTTATATTTGACAGTGTTGTAAGTTTATAGTTACCAAGAATCTAATTGTTGAATAAGTTTATTTGTAATAAATTAGTTTTTCCACGTGACAATCTCACGAACCGAACTGACCAATCAGAGAACGACCACAAGGTGAGCGAAATTCCAAAGCCCTGTAAATTCAAAAATACCGTTATTCTTAATTTCGATTCTACCATACTTTCGAACTTGTGTCAAAATAAGGGGGTAAAAGAAAGTCTGCGAAACACTGGGTGAGATATATAAGAGTAGACTGAGATATATAGATAGATAGATAGATATGGATTGACAGACGAACATATATATATATATATATATATATATATATATATATATATGTGTGTGTGTGTGTGTGTGTGTGTGTGTGTAGAGAGAGAGAGAGAGAGAGAGGGAGAGAGAGAAATAGATAGATATTTATGAACGGACAGAGAGACGAACAGCTAGAGAGATAGAGAGATAGATATATAGATAGACAGACCGACGAACACACATACATATATATATATATATATAGAGAGAGAGAGAGAGAGACAGATAGCTATGAGCGTACAGAGATGAACAGCTAGCTAGCTAGCTAGCTAGATAGATAGATAGATAGATAGATAGAGAGGTAAATGGACAGACAGACGAATACACACACACACACACATATATATATATAGAGAGAGAGAGAGAGACAGACAGACAGACAGACAGACAGATAGACAGACAGAGACAGACAGAGATATATCTATGAACGGACAGAGAGACGAACAGCTAGCTAGATAGATAGATAGATAGATATGAATAGTCAGAGAGATAGATGGATAGATGGATAGATAGATAGATATAAAGTCCATCCTTCATTATTTTCAATGACGGCATATATCAATAAAGCATCTCGTCACGCGGAGGGGGGGGGGTCGTCACCATTTTTGTCATCCACTTTTTTTTTCAACTAATTGCTGCCATTACATTCCTTGCCTCTCCATCTTTTCTTCCGTTTCGTCTTCATCCCGTCATCAAGACAGCATCGTCCGCCCTTGAGCGCGCACGCAGCACCCACCCAACCCCCCTGGTCCCAGCACCGCCGATACAATTTGATAAGTTATCAATAAGAAAAAGAAACAAGAAAACACGGAGGAACGCTATTTAATTAAGTAAATAAATGAAATGAATTACATGAAAATGCGAGAATAAATACGGGAATGAAATACGGGAATTGGGAAAGATGAAAAAGAAAGAAAGAAAAAAGGCGGGAAGAAAGAAAAAGGAAGTGAGTGAGAAAAAGAGGAAGAATAATGATATTAAAAAGAAAAAGAGAACGTTTTGAATAAGGGTTTGTTGTTAATAGGAGAAGGGGTAAATATGGAGGAGGGTGAAAGATAGATTGATGGATAGATAGACAGAAAAACAAGAAGTTGGAGTAGGAGGAAAAGGGGTACGAAGATGAAGAGGAGGAGGAAGAGGAGAAGGAGAAGGAAAAGGAGTAGGAAGGAATAGAAGAAGAAGAAGAAGAAGAAGAAGAAGAAGAAGAAGAAGAAGAAAAAGAAGAAGAAGAAGAAAGTGGGGAGGAGACAGAAAAGAAGTAGGAAGAAATAGAAAGAGAAGACAAAAAAGAAGAAAAAGAAGAGGAAAAAGATGAAAAAATGAAGAAGAAGAAAGAGAAAATGAAGAAGAAGAAGAAAAATGAAGAAGAAGAAGAAAGAGAAAGAGAAGACGAAAAAGAAGACAAAAAGATGGAAAAAACGAAGAAGAAGAAGAAGAAGAAGAAGAAGAAGAAGAAGAAGAAGAAGAGAAGAAGAAAGAAGAAAGATAAAAATGAAAAAGAAGAAGAAGAAAGTGAAAAATGAAAAAGAAGAAGAAAGAAATGAAAAAGAAGAAAGAGAAAAATGAAGATGAAGAGGAAAGTAAATGAAGAAGAAGCAGAAGAAGAAGAAAGAGAAAAATGAAGAATAAGACGAATAAGAAGAAGAGGAAGAGAAAAATGAAGAATAAGAATAAGAATAAGAATAAGAATAAGAATAAGAAGAAGAAGAAGAAGAAGAAGAAGAAGAAGAAGAAGAAGAAGAAGAAGAAGATCGGTTTTTATGACGACTCGTAAGACGAAGAAGAGCAACAACAACAACAACAACAACAAACCGAGCCTGAACAATAAAAAAAAATCCGACTATTTTTCCAAATAATGCCTGATGCATATTAATGTCAAATCAAACATAAAAGAAGAAGTAGAAAGAACGAAAAAAAAAACGAAATATGAAAGAATCCCGAAATGCCAGCGAAGAAATAAGCAAAATGACAGAGACAAGAAAGAAGGACAAAACGAACAGTGAAATCTGGATGGATGATGACACGTTGTTGTTTAGTTAACGCCACTAGGAGGCGTTATTTAAAGCGGCACGTTGTTCGTTAAATAAATAAATAGACAGGTACAGGGAAAATCGGTTGCCGAATAATTTCTTGTTTAACGATGATTTAATTTTAAAGTTTTCGTCGCTCGATTCAATGGCCATTGTCCGAATTCTCTGCATAACACACACATTGTAGGACTTCACTCAGCCTCAATTCGTAAATGAAGTGTTTTTCTTGGGCGACGTTTGTTTTTCCGGGGTTTTTTTTTTTCTAACTTTTGTTTTTGAAGAATTCCACTTTATTCTCTTTTTTTTTTTTTCCTTTATTTTCGGGGTTTTTTTGTTGTTTGATTTTTTCTCTTTGTTTTCGGTAACGTGACTTTCATTTACAGTCACGTTTTATCTCGTTTTTTGTTCTCGTTTTTTTTTTCTCGCAAAAATCTTAGTATTGTTTATGATTTTGATTATTTCTTTCTTTCTTTTTCTTCCCGCGTCATTAATGTCGACAATTTATATGAAAACGAAAGCGCGAACAGGAAAGAGGCTTCCAATTATGTATATTTGATTATTGATCGAAACACTTACAAACAAATAGATTATAATACCTGCACACACACACACACACACACACAAACAACCAAACACACACACATATATATATGCACATATATATATATATATATATGTGTGTGTGTGTGTATGTGTGTGTGTGATTATAATTCCCCGCTGAGACAACTGCAACCAGTAAAATTAATATAGTCCTCAATGCACAAAAATTAAGAGAAATATCATGACATTCCAATGATATACAAAAACAGGACCACTCCCAAATTTGAGTTTCACAAAAACGATCTTCAGGGGACATTATATCCACACATTGGAAACTTATTTATTCTATTCATATATATATATATATATATATATATATATATATATATATATATATATAATGAAAATGGAAGTGAATCAAATGTTCTTTTGTTCTTTTGTTCAAAAGTTCTTTTTTTTTTTTTTGAACATTTAAAAATTCTCCGATTTCCAACGAATTTCATTAAAAAAAAAATTTACTCTGATGAAGGTCGAATTTTTTTAGTGTACGGAACATTTCTACATTTTTTCTATTATTATTATTTCATTTCATTTGGTTATTTAAAAATAATGATAGTTTGAATAATGTACACATGGATAAACTCCGGACCGAAACACGTGTAAGTAAAATTGATTAAAATATCCTATTTCATCCATTCTATACTGTCTTTCCTTTATTTATTTTTTCAACACACACACACACAGACACAGACACAGACACAGACACACACACACACACACACACACACATATATATATATATATATATATATATATATATAATATATATATATATATATATATATAAACCCTTCCACACGAGTAGGATGTGACACAAAATCAATTTCTTTAGTGGAGTTTAATAGGTTTGAAATAAGAGTTTTCCTTTAAACTGGTTGCCAAACCTAGGTTAAAGATTCTAGTCTGTCTTACTATTTACCCATAGCTGGAGGGAGAATAGTTGTATTCATACCTTTTTTTAATAGTGCTAACACTATGTCAAATGAAAACAGCCTCGTCCAGGATTTGAATTTGTATAGCCCTGTCGATTTCTTGTGACCATTTTGACCACGCGCCTCCACGCACATACACACCCACACGCAGAGACACGCACAGACAGAGTGATAGATAGACAGATAGACACACACACGCGCGCGCGCGTGATTAAACATTTATCTCTTCCCCTTGATTCCTTTTTAATTATTATTATTCTTTGTCCCCCCGGGACGTATAATTCGCTTACTCTACCACGTATTTATTTCACTCATATTTCTTGCTTATCATTTTATCTATCTCTGTGATAAGTGTTTTCCCCATCGTCCACTTCTGTTGTTCTCCCTAGTCTTTCCTTCGGCTCTGTATCAAAACTCTGTATTCAATGGTTCCCGATCTAATCGGATACCAAAGCGCCCTCACCCGACCGGGAAGGTTATCAATAAAAGTACCTCGGTTTTATTGTCTTTTTCTTTTTCACCGTGTTCTTTTATTTTTATTTTTAGTCCTTTTTCTCTTCAGTTTTCCCTGGGTCCAAATAGTCCAATGTGCAACCGATGATTCGTGCCTACAGCGTGGTATTGTAAACTGTTTACAATACCACGCTGTAGGCACGGATCATTATGGTATAAAAGTGTTGGAGTTTTTGTAATTTAAGGCGTGTGGTAATATTCCACAATATGATAATTTAATTATTACAACATTTATGTTAAGAGCTATTGCAAATAGTTAAATTTGTAAAAAGTATAATAATCTTGATTTAATTCTCTCTCACTTTTTTCTTAAATGGGGGGTTGTAAAATATTTACATTGATTTGCCGATAAAACTCTGAAGACATCTCTGTTGGGCCGTAAACTCGCCTGAGGCTGACTTGTGAAAACATAGTGTAAATTAAAGCAGGACGCTGGGATGGCATAAGGTCAAAATGACAAAAATATATTCCGTAATTCAGTATTTCAATATTACAAATAAAAAACCTTGTAACTTTTTTTTTTTCAGTTTACTTTGATTTTACGTTGGGCATACACAATGCAAGGCCATTTGGAATGTTTCATTTTTAAAATTAGGTGAAATAAGATGGAACAAATAAGAAATCTGTGAATAAGTGACACCAGATAATCTTTATTTATATTTTTGCATTGCATTTTGGACAATTTAGACCATCTCATTTTTAACCAGAGGGTGTTGCAGGATCATAACGGATAGAAGATTTAGGAACAACCGTATTAGTATCTTCACTAGTAGTATTTCTTCCATCTTAATTTCAGTTACTTTTATTACAAATTCTCCGATTATTATTCTATAAAGGCGTGTGGAATTGGTCAATCAATGGCAGTGCTCTGCTGCTGATATTATTATTTATACTGGCTGTTCTGGTCATACCTAATCATAACTACTTGAGCCTTCGTGGACGACGGAACATAGGATTATATCACTGGGCCTTTTGACACTTCGTAGGATTCCATAACTCAGGACTTATTCACTTACCAAAGGATTCTATAGTTCAGGATTTATTCACTTACCAAAGAATTCTATAGTTCAGGACTTATTCACTTACCAAAGGATTCTATAGTTCAGCACTTATTCACTTACCAAAGGATTCTATAGTTCAGCACTTATTCACTTACCAAAGAATTCTATAGTTCAGGACTTATTCACTTACCAAAGGATTCTATCTCACAGGACTTATTCACTTACCAAAGGATTCTATAACTCAGGACTCATTTACTTTAAGTTCTTTACAACTGGCCCAGGATGCCGGCCAGATACTTAACAAAAAGAAGATAAAGGAGATGATGACGATGAAAGTGAAAGAGGAATTAAAATAGAAAAGAAACGACGGTGAGTAAAGAGGAAGAGAACGCAAAAGATGGGGAAAAAAGTTGATGCTGATAAATGAATTGGATAAAAAGTAGATGAAATGAATGGAGATTTGGCGAACAGAAGAATGAAACACAAGGAATCAAATTTAATTCGTGGTTTTCAGTTGATTTTGTACACGCCAATTAAACCTGAACTTGTATAAAACTATAATAATCATGTTTCATTTCTTATGCTCTGTAATTTTTGTATCGTCAATTAAAAATATTATTGTTTTGAACTTTCTTTAATGACTTCACTCACAAACGTTTTGAAATGCTCTCATTCGAAGGAGGAAACATTGCTATTGAGAGATACGGTGACTATGTGGAGAAGTAGAGATGTGATCCACAGAGGACCAGCTTCCTTTTGATTATGATACATGTTCCTGTGTTGGTAATTATACCTGTCCTAAAGAAAATGGCATTACGTTTTGACTCACCTATGTGGAGAAGAAGGGATATGATCCCTAGGGGACCAACTTCATTTTGATGTATGATACATGTTCCTGTGTTGGTAATTATACCTGTCCTAAAGAAAATGGCATTACGTTTTGACTCACCTATATGGAGAAGAAGGGATATGATCCCTAGGGGACCAGCTTCCTTTTGATGTATGATACATGTTCCGTGTTGGTAATTATACCTGTCCTAAAGAAAATGGCATTACGTTTTGACTCACCTATATGGAGAAGAAGGGATATGATCCCTAGGGGACCAGCTTCCTTTTGATGTATGATACATGTTCCTGAGTTGGTAATTATACCTGTCCTAAAGAAAATGCATTACGTTTTGACTCACCTATGTGGAGAAGAAGGGATATGATCCCTAGGGACCAGCTTCATTTTGATGTATCATACATGTTCCTGTGTTGGTAATTATACCTGTCCTAAAGAAAATGGCATTACGTTTTGACTCACCTATGTGGAGAAGAAGGGATATGATCCCTAGGGGACCAGCTTCATTTTGATGTATAATACATGTTCCTGTGTTGGTAATTATACCTGTCCTAAAGAAAATGGCATTACGTTTTGACTCACCTATGTGGAGAAGAAGGGATATGATCCCTAGGGGACCAGCTTCATTTTGATGTATAATACATGTTCCTGTGTTGGTAATTATACCTGTCCTAAAGAAAATGGCATTACGTTTTGACTCACCTATGTGGAGAAGAAGGGATATGATCCCTAGGGACCAACTTCATTTTGATGTATGATACATGTTCCTGTGTTGGTAATTATACCTGTCCTAAAGAAAATGGCATTACGTTTTGACTCACCTATGTGGAGAAGAAGGGATATGATCCCTAGGGGACCAACTTCATTTTGATGTATCATACATGTTCCTGTGTTGGTAATTATACCTGTCCTAAAGAAAATGGCATTACTTTTTTACTCACCTATGTAGAGAAGTAGGGATGTGATTCACAGAGGACCAGCTTCATTTTAATGTATGATACATGTTCCTGTGTTGGTAATTATACCTGTCCTAAAGAAAATGGCATTACTTTTTTACTCATCCTCATTTGAAGGTGGAACATTGCTATTGAGAGAAACGGTGACTATGTGGAGGAGTAGGGATGTAATCCACAAAGGATCAGCTTCATTTTGATGTATGATGCATGTTCCTGTGTTGGTAATTATACCTATCCTAAACAAAAAGGCATTACTTGTTGACTCCCCTATGTGGAGAAGTAGGGATGTGATCCACAGAGGACCAGCTTCCTTTTGATGTATGATGCATGTTCCTGTGTTGGTAATTATACCTATCCTAAACAAAAAGGCATTACTTGTTGACTCCCCTATGTGGAGAAGTAGGGATGTGATCCACAGAGGACCAGCTTCCTTTTGATGTATGATACATGTTCCTGTGTTGGTAATTATACCTATCCTAAACAAAAAGGCATTACTTGTTGACTCCCCTATGTGGAGAAGTAGGGATGTGATCCACAGAGGACCAGCTTCCTTTTGATGTATGATACATGTTCCTGTGTTGGTAATTATACATGTCCTAAAGAAAATGGCATTACTTTTTTACTCACCCTCATTTATATAAACATGTGGGGGAGAGAGAGAGAGAGAGAGAGATGGGAAAGGAGAAAGATGAAAGAATTTTAGTCATTCCATCATTTCCTCTCGGAAGAATGTTGCTTGTATCCTGACAAAAAATGATTTGATACTTAGCAAAAAGTTTAGACATTTATCTTTCGCCCTTTTGTTTAATTCGTGGTTTTCAGTTGATTTAAATCTATTTCAACACTAACCGTCTAAAAGTGGTGGTACGCCCAATCAATATATTCAATCAATATATTCATCTTTAAAGTTATTATTCATTGTACCACAAAGACCATATACCTAAATATAAATATAAATAAAAGTGGTGGTACGCCCAATCAATATATTCAATCAATATATTCATCTTTAAAGTTATTATTCATTGTACCACAAAGACCATATACCTAAATATAAATATAAATATAAAATATATATATATATATATATATATATATATATATATGCATTCATTTATGGGTACTACTATGTGACCATAGCGTAAGTAGTTAATCCAATAGAGCTCAATATATTGTGAATATAGAGCATTTATAGTCATAGAAGAAGTTATTTCCCGACTGCGGTTTCGGTGTTACTCTAACACCTTCATCAGGGGAGATCTGATGAAGGTGTTAGAGTAACGCCGAAACCGCGGGCGGGAAATAACTTCTTCTACGTATATATATATATATATATATATATATATGAAATTTAACATTTTTGAAAAAAACAAATGATGTTATATAATTGCTGACAGAAATCTGTTTCGACCACTTCAATAGATCGGTCATCTTCAAGAGCAATATATGAGAGAAAGACGGGAAAAATAACCGTTAGAAAACAGAGTACAAACAAACGTTATTATTCAATGCTGGAATTTTTTTTAAATGCGTGTTCTGTGTTAAAAATAAAATTAATTTTATTCTTAAAAATCAGAAGCATTATAGTTCATAATAAAACTCAAAAGAGTTTGATGTAAAATTATATAAATGTGTATAATGAGTATCAAAATTGTTCATGATATATTCCAGCTATTATAAAGTAATTTACGAGTTTTTACAGTTTTAATAAAACATTACCCAGACCTCCAGAATTGGAACTTTACCATCAGTTAGAGTTTAACGTCATTCCCAGAAGATGAAGACCCTCAGTCACCGGCTTCTAGCACCCACATGATAAAAAGGGTTGGGACTTGCCATAAGGGCTATAGGGTTGGGGCCATCATATAGGTGCTAGGGATTGATGTAACCAGCCGATTGATCGGAGGAGGCTTCTCCGACCGCTCGTCTAGTCCAAGTAAGGGCCAAAGTGAAGTGTTGTATCTGCTCATCCACAAGGACCCCGTCCTTAAGCATCACGGTTCGCCACCCACGGCCAACAGGTGGTCCCATTGGGGGAGTCTTACCCCTTTGCAGTCAGTGTATTCTAACAGCCCAGCCGACAGGCAGCCAAGGTTGAACTAACTAAAATATTCAAAGAAGAACAAATAGAATACATCCAAGAGCAAATAAATAAAATTTGGTAGAAAAAAAGGCAGTGGTGTTCTTTAGCATGGCAAACCGTAAATAAGATTAGTTGTAAGATAAATACCTCTACATCAAAGTTAAAGGCAACCAGCCAAAATTTACCCATAGATGGGACCCTAACACGTACAATCACTCCGGGTCATAGTGGACATGGGAGTAATGGTGATGAATGGGTAATTCTCACTCTCCAGAGCTCCAGAATTAGAACTTCGCCACTTGATGCAGTTTAGCGTCATACCCAGGATACGATTTTTTAAGTGGTTACCCATTTAAGCGCTGAACAGACACATTGCTGCTTAACTTTTGTGATCTTATGAAATCTATTACGTCTATGGGACACAAATCTAATTGCCTCCTGTGAAAAATTTCATATGCAAAAGAAGAAAAAAAAAAAGGAATATTCATTCTTAATTGTTTTCTTACTATACAGTTACCCGAAGAATTTCTTTTTCAACTACAAAATGACAAGTTAATTTCTCAAAATGCCACCGAAGCTCTTGACAAAATGGCATCGCTTATATCAATAAATAAATAAAAGAAAAACGAGGAAAGATTTAATGAAAGAAATTTTGTTAGATGGAATTATTTACTCGTTCCCAGCTTGACACACAGGAATCAAGTTGCTTACACTACCCGTCAAAAATCACACGTCTCTATTAGTATATCTCTCTATTAATTCTGCCAATTGATACACAGGTTGTTAAACTAATCAATATATATATATATATATATATATATATATATATAGTTGTAGAAATTTGCTTTCTCTCTACCACGTTTTCGGTGTTCAAGGTACATCTTCCTCAGGAAAACTAAAAATATAGATAGCTAATCGTATTATATATATATATCTTATTATAATGGAATTGTGTGTTTTTCTGTCTGTAACCGAAACTATATTACTACTCAAATCGCAATTTCCTTCGTTATTACATCACATTCTCCATGATTGTATTATATTTAAACCTCAAAATAAAATTGCTTCACCTTTTATTAGTGTTGTCCATATCTACATGATATTTACCGCTACCCCATGTACGGGTCAGGCACAAAGTCCCTATTAACGTGGGACCACCCACAAGCCAAGACTCATGGAGTGGCAGGTGAAAAATTGCGTCGATCCCGTCGGCATTCCCCCTCAAGGGGGCGCCTCAGGCACTGGGCAATAAACCAGCCCTGCCCCTTTAAATCGAGGGGCAGTGTTGCCTGGGGATGGCCCCCTGGGATCGACGCCGTTAATTATATCAATGGTCCAGAGGCCGAAGCCACTGTTGACCATATCAACATACTAATAACATGCTATTGTATTTATATATACAAAAAATAGCGGTTTACAGTGTGAATGGGAAGGCTAATTTGCATATTGATATTAAAAAATTAAATTTAATAAATATGTGCTTAGTATTATTGATTTCTAACTGTTTGGTTTTATTTTAATGAATATAAGCAAAAATCTCTTAAATGAATCTTAAATGAAATCCATTAACACTTTATTCTTTACTTCCTCTTATAACTAAATACTTAAATTAGAAAAAATAACAATGAAAGACGAGAGTGATGGAAGAGTAAATTTCAATTGTTCTATATTTTCGATTATACTCCCTCTGTTTCAAATCTTTTTATCTGCATTCTTATTTAGTTTCATTAGCCTTTCTAATTTAATACAATATTTCATTACATTAAAACTTAAATACTTGCGCCCGGAGGTGCATATATTTGCTAGTATATATATATATATATATATATATATATATATATAATATATATATACTGTTTGGTCTAGAATTATTTTATTCCCTCTCTGTTTTTTTAATTAGTATAAACTTTAGTCTTTAAATCTGAACTGTTTCCCTTTGAAATTAGGTTTCCATACGCTTATTGATGAATATATATATATATATATATATATATATATATATATATATATATATGCACACACTCACACACACACACACACACACATACATACACACATATATATATAATATATATGTGTGGTGTGTGTGTGTGTGTGTGTGTGTGTGTGTGTGTGTGTTGTTGTGTGTTTGTGTTTGTGTGTGTATGTATGTATAAATAAAACAAAATTTGGCATTGAATAACCCACAAGAGTTGATATGCTATTAAACCCCAACCAACCTAGTCCGGTTACCTAAACAAGGCTAAAAAAATCCAGTCCGCCATAGCTGCTGGCAGATTAGATGAATTATTGCCTTTACTCCAAATATATTAATATGAAGTCAAATGCAAACTGCCTTGACCGGGATTTGAACTCTGGTTGCTAATTCCATTTCCTAAAATAATAACAGTTATGCATTTATAAGAATTAGCGAGGTGTTAACTCATAGCTAATACCTGTTTCTTATAATGTATTAGGTTATCTAAAAGAGGGTCACCTAAC
>CM042159.1:90094009-90129009 GCA_023376005.1 Doryteuthis pealeii | reverse complement strand
CAGTGTTCTCTAATAATAAATACGTGTGTCAGTGCATCACATTTTTTTAACTTTACTCCTAGAGGCTGTAGACCAATACATCATACCATATTGGTATTAGGCTGGGTCCATTAGCAAATCAAAAATATTCAGGACCAAATCTGGACCCACAATCTTGAAATTTTGGATTTTCAAGTTTTAATTACTGTGATTGTTTTCAGTGATTTTTTACGACAAAAATTTTTGTATGATAATTTTTATAACTTGGAAATAAATTTGGAAATATATAAATTTAAAGTTCTGTAAAACTATATAAACTCCTAAGAGAATTGCAAATGTATTCAAAGTAGAATAAAGCTACTCAAGTCCGACCGTGTCTGTTCTCTTATTACTACAAACTGTGTTTTGTTGTTGAAGATAAAAACAAAAAAAGTTAGTGAGTTTGATTCTTATTCAGCACCCCCATACTTCTGGCCTTGTGCCACATCTAAGATAAGTTTAGTAAAGAACTATATGGCCCCCAATATCTACACAGAGCTGATAAATGTAAGTTTTTGCTTCTCCAACAGTGACCAGCATGTCTTGTTCGAAACAGGAATTTGTTATAAAAGAAATAGATATCTCTTATGATTCACAATCTTTACTTCACAATACATCCACTCGCCAACAAAACAAATTTAAAAACAAAACAAAACAAAACGCAAGTTGCTGATGCCAAGCGGAAGTTAACTCAACAGTACCCTAAAACGAAATGACCAAAATAACATGGGTCTACGCATAGGCTCAAAAAAAACTTCCAGTTGAAAAACATTAAATATAAACAATTAAAAATATACTCTATTTGATGTTTTTCAACCATTAAAAAATTGTGTAATAAGTAATTGAGTCACCCCCCCCCTTTTATGTAAATTTAAAGTTTTGTAAAATTATATAAACTCCTAAGAGAACTGCAAATGTATTCAAAGTAGAATAAAGCTTACTCAAGTCCGACCGTCTCTGTTCTCTTATTACTACACTTACTCCCCCGTTTCTTTTTTGATTTTGATTTTTGTTTTTGTTTTTCGTCTTTTTTTTGGCGGGGGGGTTATTATTCATATCTATTTATATTTACGAACTTTATATTTTACGTACTTTCTTGTTTGTTTGTTTTTTTTGTTTGTTTGATTTAATTTTTTTATTTTTTATTTATTTTATCTTATTTATTTATCTATTCTGTTTCTTTATTTTATTTATTAATTTTTTTTTTTTGTTATTTACTAATTTTTATTAACTTAGTTTTTTATTCATATTTATTAACTCAATTTTTTTTTCATGTTTTACGTGCTTCCTTGCTTTTTGTTTGTTTTTATTTTTTTAACTATCTATTTTATTTTATTTCATTTATTTATTTATTTATTTTGTTTCTTCATATTTTATAAACTTTCCTTTCTTTTGTTACCTTTTTGAATTTTAAACAGCCGCATACATTGAATTCACCACCGAATACAATTATACCCATCCATCCATCCATCCATATATTTTTTTGTCTTCCTTTTAGGCAATCGTACACATTTCGAACTTGTCATACAATTTTATTCAATGCGTTTTTTATCAAAATTTTTCACCCTTTTAATTTATTTTTGAGTGAAATTCCTTTTCATTGAAAAAACATTGATGGCATTTGTTCCTAATTGTTGAAGAATGGAACAGGGGCGGTGACGTAGGGGTGGCGGCGGTGGCGAAGGGCCCAGGGGGTGGGGAAGGGGGTGTTGTTAAATATTTGGCCCACTGGATAAATAGCATTTCCAGAATGGCCGCTGCCCCGAAGGTAAGAGTGAAAAGCTGAACTTTTTCGACTTGGGTGTCAAATTACAAAACTTAAGGAAGCCATCTTTTTTTTTTTCGGATTCATCTAATAAAAAACATAATTGAACATGCGCATGAGCATGCGCACACGAATATTTTCAAAATCTATTTCTATACGCTCATAGAATTGTATATCTATGTAGGAAAAGTGCACATATATCTATTCATCTATACACAAACATACACACTCACATATACATACACACGTATACATACATATATGTGTATGCGTATGTGTGCAAATAGGATATAAATATAATATATATATATATATATATATATATATATATATATATATATTTATATAAATGCATATGTGTGTATGTATGCATAGGACTGTGTATATGTTTGATAAATAAACATATATTCACATTGTAGGGAAAATGTGTATATGTTTGTATATCTATACAAAAACAGGCACATATATGTGTGTGTATGTATGTGTGTGTGTTACATTCATATATATATATATATATATGTGTGTGTGTGTGTGTGTGTGTGTGTGTGTGTGTGTGTGTGGAAGCGCGTGGTGTAATGGTTAAAGTCATGGGAAATGGACTCGTCACCCCGAGTTCAAATCCTGGATGTGGTAATTGCATTTCACTTAGCGCTAGTACCCTTGGGAAAGGTATGAATCCTACTCTCCCTCCAGCTATGGATAAATAGCAGGGCCGACTAGGTTAGGCAACCCATCTAGGAGAAGGAAAACTCTGAATTCAAACCTGTTAAACTCCGCTTAAGAAATTGAACTTGTGTCGCATCCTGCTCGTACGGAGGGGTTGGTAAATATATATATATATATATATATATATATATATATATATATATAATTGTATGCCTATTGATGAAAAGAGCATATATGCTTATTCATTGATACATATACATACATACACACACGTATATATATATATGTGTGTGTGTGTGTGTGTGTGTGTGTCTGTGTGTGTGTCTGTGCATATGTATATAATTGTATTCTATATACGTATATACATAATTGTATGTCTATATATGACAAAATACACATACATACTCACACATATGTATATATCTGTAATTATATTTATAATATGTATATATCTATACTAGATACATTTATATTATATCATATTGATAGTATATCATATTATATATATTACACCCATATATGTACGAAAAATAATATATCTATGTGAGAAAAGTGAATATATGTTTATTTATCTATACATAAACATACACGTACATATGCATACATACACACGCACACTCTTATGTATATATGTATATCATATTTACACACACGTACACACTCTCTCTCTCACACACTCACACACACACACACACACACACATGGTTGAGCACTCTGGGGGGGATCTTGCTGACGGCCGCCAACTCAAGCGTAAACGCAACGCTCTTCTAAGGAATGGAGCACTTTGTGACAGCCTTTACACGCAAAGCGATGTGTGTATTAAAACAGTTAAAATCCCCTTCCCATTCTATAAGTGAAGACAGCCTAATGGTTACGGTGCCGGACTGAGACCCAACCGATTTCAATTCCGGCTGTAGGTAGCTTACAAAATGTCTAGCCACACTGAGGAGACTTGATAAGTCGAAACACGTGTCTGTTGATGACCCTATATATATATATATATATATATATATATTACAACCATATATATATATATATATATATGTGTGTGTGTGTGTGTGTGTGTGTGTAAACGACTGTATATGAATCATTAAAACTATATATATATATATATATATATATATATATGTATGTATATAAAAGAAAGGAAATGAATCCGATGGTATAAGTATAGATAAAAGGATATGAAAACACACAATGCTGTTAAAGTGAAAACATTTTATATCATATTCATAGCTAATATTGAACAATATTTCGATTTATAAAAATCATCATCAGAGCTTGTTTTTAATCCGGTCTCATCGAGAGATTTGATTTCAAATTATTTTCTGCTTCTCTCACGATGAGTCCGGATTAAAAACAAGCTCTGATGATGATTTTTATAAATCGAAATATTGTTAAATATTAGCTATGAATATGATATAAAAATATTTTTAATTTTAACAGCATTGTGTGTTTTCATAACCTTTTATCTATCTATCTATCTATCTATCTATCTATCTATCTATATATATATATATATATATATATATATATATATATATTATTATAAATGGGTACAAGAGATAACAATCGTGACTAAATTCACCGGCAAGTCAACTTTTCCTTATATATATATATATATATATATATATATATATATATATATATATATATATATAGTTAAGTAAAGCCGCCTAATGTCGGTATCAGCCAGGCAGGTAGACCAAGGATATTATTTCAGCATTTGGGGTGGAGCGCCATACCTAACATCAGCTCCTCACTTTACCGCACATATCCCAGTGCTACTCATACGAGGGCCGGTATCGAACCAAGATTTATTTTATAATGAAAAAAAGAAAATGACTCGTCGGAAAAAGAACAAGAAAAAACGAACGTTTGGTAAGACTGGATTTTGTCAAGAAAATAAAAAATAAAACCTTGCGAGTCGCAATACTATAAATACAGGGTGGCCAAGAAGTCACTGAGATAAACAGATATCATATATTTTTGATTATAGAATTACATAAGATAGGAAATCCATTACACAATATACATAGTTTGCCACAAGGCCATGGGTGTAAAATAGGAAATAGACACGTCGAGACGTGTTCAAATATTGGACGATGCTCTTTGCATTTGCGATAACACTAATTACTAACTTCTTGGCTACCCTTTATTTAAAAGCCCCCATTACATTAGAGAACCGAATGGATTACAGAAGCTTAGTACCCGGGTTTCACCGAAAAAGGGAATTCGGAGAAATTCTTATACACAAACACACAAACACACTATCGGCTGGTCACGTCAAGCCCTAGCACCTATATGATTGCCCCAACCCTATTGCCCTTATGGCAAGCCCCAACCCCTTTTTATCATATGGTGCTAGAAGGCGGTGACTGCTTGTCTACATGTCCTGTGAATAACGTTAAACTCTATCTGATGGTGAGGTTCCAGTTTTGGAGGTTTGGGGAATGTGGAGCACCCCTTCATCACCATTGCTCCCTGGTCCACTCTGACCGGGAGTGGTAGTACCTGTTAGGGTTACATCTATGGGTTAAATAGAAAAACATGAGTTTATAAACAAAATTGTATTATCCATTAAAAATGAAATTATTTCAAAATTTTGTTAGCATTAAACATTTTTTTTACCAATGGATGTATTCGGCATAAAATAACCCAAGGGGTTGACATGCCGTAAAACCCAACCAACCAAACAAACACTAACACATATCAGTCGGTAGAGCGTCTGGCTGTGAACTATAAGATTCCTGGTTCGATACCGGACTTCGCCACCTCAGCGTATTAGTAGCACAGGGATCTGTATGGTAAAGTGACGTGCTGATGGTAGGTGTCCTTCTGTGTCCTTGGTATGATGTTAAACTCTATCTAATAATGAAGTTTCAATTCTGGAACTCAGGGTAATTTATCGCCGTTACCCCCAGATCTAACCTGACCCATAGTCGTAGTATCTATTAGGCTCTCTTCTATGGGTTAAATATTACAAAAATATGTATAAAAAACATGTTTTAAAAAGTGAGTTTGAAAAAAATGAATACTGCACAAAAATGAATGAAACAAAACATTCTCGGCATAAAATAACCCAACAAGGGTTGACATGCCGTAAAATCCAACCAACAAACCAGGATCCCCGAGAATTTTATGCGTCTCATTCACTATATCGATTTCTGGTTTGTGCATATACAATTTGGTTGTATGATCAAAATTTAATTTCTTGCACAATTCCCAGTGGATCACCTTTAACACCCAATCGTGTCTAAACTTGTGTTTTACATGGGTTGTCATGCTGTAAAACCCAACCAACCAACCAACCAAGCAAAATTCTTCTTCTTCTTCTTCTTCTTCTTCTTCTTCTTCTTCTTCTTCTTCTTCTTCTTCTTCTTCTTCTTCTTCTCTTTCTCTTCTTATTTCTTCCTCCCTCTTCTTCTTCTTCTTCTTCTTCTTCTTTCGCTTTCTTCTTCTTCTTCTTCTTCTTCTTCTTCTTCTTCTTTCGCTTCTTCTTCTTCTTCTTCTTCTTTCGTTTCTTCTTTCTTCTTTCGTTCTTCTTCTTCTTCTTCTTCTTCTTCTTCTTCTTCTTTCTTCTTCTTCTTCTTCTTCTTCTTTCGCTTTCTTCTTCTTCTTCTTCTTCTTTTCTTCTTTTTCTTTCTTCTCTTCTTTTCTTCTTCTTTCTCTTCTTTCTCTTCTTATTCTCCTCCTCCCTCTCTTCTTCTTCTTCTTCTTCTTCTTCCTTTTGCTTCTTCTTCTTCTTCTTCTTCTTCTTTCTTCTTCCTCTTCTCTTTCTTATTCTCCTCCTCCCTCCCTTCTTCTTCTTCTTTTTCTTCTTCTTTTTCTTCTTTCGTTTCCACGTCCTTAAGTGTTACAAAACTAGTTTTGCACTTGGACGATTGACCGGTCAAACCATAGCGTTACATTTCATTCGTCCATTTCGTTAACATTCCAATCACGTCTATCAAAATGATATTAGTCCATTAGAGACAACATTCACACAACCATCGGCAAAAACAATTGCCTTTCAAAACTATGGGAACGGGCAAAAAGCAAAAATAATTTATCCCTATTTCTTATCATTGTTCTTTTGTCCATTTGTTTTTTGTTTTTTTTGTTTTAGCATTTGTTTGTTTTTTGTTGGGATGTAACACTGACAATTGTTCTTTTGTAGATCTTACACCCTTCACCCACACCCTTCCATTTCTACTCATCCTTTCTTCTTCTGGTCCTTTTTATTTTTATTCATATTTAGCTTATTTTTCTTCTTCCTCATCCTGTTCCTTAACCTCCTTCATCTCATTCTTAACTTTCTAGAGGATGCATACTATTTCTTCATCTTGTTGTTGTTGTTGTTGTTGTTGTTCTTCTTCTTCTTCTTCTTCTTCTTCTTCTTTTGGGATTCAATATTTTTTTCTGTTTCTTCTGTTCCTTATCCTACTCGTTCTCCTCCTCCCCCTTCCTCATTTATTATTTAAGCTGTCTATTATTCTCTCCCTCTTACCCCTTCTTCTTCTTCTTCTTCTTCTTCTTCTTCTTAAATATATTTCTTTTTTCTTATCGCTTACATTCTCTTCTTCTCTTTCTAACTCCTCCCTTCTTCTTCTCCTCTTCCCCGTTTTCTCTCTTCTTCTTCTTCTTCTTCTTCTTCTTCTTCCTTCTTCTTCTCACCTTTTCATTCTTCTTCTTCTTCTTCTTCTTCTTCTTCTTCTTCTTCTTCTTCTTCTCTTTTCTTCTTCTCTTCTTCTTTTCTTCTTCTTCTTCTTCTTTTCTTTCTTCTTATTCTTCTCTTCTTCTTCTTCTTTCTTCTTCTTCTTCTTCTTCTCTTCTTTCTCACCTTTCTTCTTCTTCTTCTTCTTCTTCTTCTTCTATCTTCTTCTTCTTCCCACCTCTTTTCTTCTACGTGTTGCTGGTCTTCTTCTTTTTATTATATTTCTTCTTCTTGTTCTGTTGTCATTCTTCTTCTTTCTGTCTATTTCCTTCTTGTTCCTTTTTTTTTTTTGTCTTCTTCTTCTTCTTCTTTTCTTCTTCTTCTTCTTCTTCTTCTTCTTCTTGACTCCTTTTCCAATGTTTTAGTAGATATTTGCTGCTGCTGTTGTTGCTGCAACACCATGTCACTTTCGTCTTTCCTTTCTCCACTCATCTTTGGTCAGCATTTGTAATTTCCATTATTTCCACAACAACTCTTAACTCTTCGTTCATTCTTCCCACCCACCCCATAATTTTTGTATTTTTCTCCCCTCATCCGTTGGTCCATTTAGGTTTCATTCATCCTCTCAACTTGCACGGGTTGTCGATTATTATTATTATTATTATTATTATTATTATTATTATTATTATATTATTCACTCCTTTTGAGTTTTTCACATCAGCGTTGGCTGATGGCCTTTCACTGGAATCTGAGTGGCAACATGTCTCTTCGGGTCTCCAGGACTCTTCTGAGTATTCTGGCAGATTGCAGCAGTGCAGTATTCTGGATATTCTCGATTCTCCCTCTGATTTCCAGATTTTCCAAACTTTTTTCCAATCTTTTTGGGACCGTTCCAAGTGCACCATGATTTTGACTTTCATATTCCATAACTTTTTCAGTTCTCTGGCAAGATCCAGGTATTTGTCCATTTTTTCATTTTCCTTCAGCTTCACCCTGTGATCTGGTGGGACCGCAAATTCCACCAGTTGATACGTTCTCTTTTTTTTTTTTTTTGTTAATCAATACTAGGTCTGGTCTCCTGGATTGGATAGGGTGATCCGTCTTTATCTCGAAGTGCCAGGGAATTTTATTATTATTATTATTATTATTATTATTATTATTATTATTATTATTATTATTATCAGTTAGATATGATATTATTGTTATCATCATTTAATGAAAATACTATTAGTATTATAATTATTATTTATTCTTGTTATTATTATTTATTATTATAATGATCCTTTAGGTATGATATTATCATTATATAGAGTTTTTCACAACAGCATTAGCTGATGGTATTTCACCCAAGTCTAACTGACAACAAGTCTCCCCAGGTCTCCAGGACTCTTCTGAGTATTCTAGCCGATCCCAACAGTGCTGTAGTTTGGAGAGTCTCAATTCTTCCCCTGATTTCTAAATCCCCTAAATTCTTCTCAAGAACTTTGTGGACCGTTTCAAAATTACTAATTACAATTAGTACGACCTTAATGTTCTACAGCTTCCTTAGTTCTCGGGCAAAGTCCAAGTATTTGTCAATCTTTTCGCTTTCGTTTATTTTCACTCAGTGGTCGGCCCGGACGGCAAAATCCACGAGATGACAGGATCTCTTTTTCTTGTCAATTAGTACTAGGTCCAGTCTCCTGGCCGGGATGAGGTTATTCGTGGAAATCCCAGATAATTTTGTGCGTCACGTTCTCTATGACAGGTTTAGGTTTGCGCATATACCATTTTGTTGTATGGTGAAAATTGAATTTCTTGCACAGTTCCCAGTGGATTACCTTCCCCACAGAGTCGTGCCTAGTCTTGTACTCTCTTTGTGCTTGTTTAAATGAATTAGACGTGTAAAACAAAAAGAGAAGAAAAATAAAAGTACTTGGAATAATGCGTTATAAATCATCGAAAGAGAAAATAAATCAAGTGGGTGGAGGATGAAGGGAAAGTGGCGTCAAAATTGTTTGAAGGTAAAAAGTGATAAAATGTGAATATGTGAGAGAAGCCATTGACCTGGGGTAAATTTAGCGAACGTGTTGGGAATCTACAAAAAGGGAAATTTGGTTTAGCTTGTTTTTGAACGATTTGAGGGGTCTGGAGTGTCTGGAGTGTGTCCACTTTGGCTGATATATATATACATATATATATATATATATATATATATATATATATATATATGTGTGTGTGTGTGTGTGTGTGTGTGTGTGTGTAGATATGAACAGACTAAGAAAGATGGATGAATATATGTATATATATATATATATATATGTGTGTGTGTGTGTGTGTGTGTGTGTGTGTGTGTGGATATGAACAAAATGAGAAAGATAGATGAATATATGTA
Organism: Doryteuthis pealeii; assembly: GCA_023376005.1. Taxonomy (NCBI): domain Eukaryota; kingdom Metazoa; phylum Mollusca; class Cephalopoda; order Myopsida; family Loliginidae; genus Doryteuthis; species Doryteuthis pealeii. Next base: position 90,119,550 of record CM042159.1, on the reverse strand, counting down.
TATATATATATATGTGTGTGTGGATATGAACAGACTGAGAATGATAGATGAATATATGTATATATTATATATACACATATATATGTGTTTGTGTATGTATGTATGTATAGGTTAGGTGACTGCGCATTTGAATTAATATTACCATTGACTAGATGATTTGGCATTCTCCGTTTGTGGCATGGGCTCGTGGCCCAGTGTGTTAAGTCCCCGCTCTTCACGCTGTGGTCCACGAGTTCAATCTCTAGTGGCGGAGATTGTGGTATGCACTGCTGATGAGACCAAAGGAGGTCGAAACAGCTGTCCAGTGCTCCGGATGCCGCAAATGGTGTTTGCCGAGTTGTCTGGTCGTGGTAATATGATTCAAAAATTATCAATATATATATATATATATGTGTGTGTGTGTGTGTGTGTGTGTGTGTGCATATATAGATATACACACAACCTTAAAAAAAAAACTCCCTCACATATATATATTTCAAACGAATTTAATTCACATAAGTCCTTTTTTTTTGTCTGCATTATAATGGTCTGTGAAACACATGAGAAAAAATATTTAAAATCATTTTTAAAACTCTCTAAAAAACAATTTTTCCAAGCAAGAAATTTTCTCCTGACGATGACCCAAGGTCGAAACTAGTTGAGAAAAATAAATAACATAAAAGAATATTTCCTATTTGTCTTATCACTTTTTGTTCACACACACACACACACACACACACACACACACACATATATATATATATATATATATATATATATATATATATATATGAAGCAAATGTTTTCAAAATTATAACAGACACAGGATGTTATGCTCAAAGGAAAAATTTTATATGTCTATACTTAAGTATTTCGGTTTATGATAAACCATCATCAGGACAATGCAAAAGAAATTTTGTGAGGGAGAAAAATGAAAAATGTTAAGTGTATGGTGAATGTGTGAATATAATGTTATTTACCGTTATTTTTAATATGTGCGTTTATATACGAAAGCTGATGACGTGATCATTGCATGTGAAAAAACAAAAAATGAAGATCATAGGATGACGCATGTAGAATGTGAATAGACCGAGAGGAAATGTTAACATTGATATGACGTATTTAATATGGATATTAATTTTAACAATGGTATGACGTATTTCATATGGATATTAATGTTTAGAAAATAAGAAAATTGTTGATAGATAAAACGTTTAATATATATACAGACAAAACAAGATATAAGCACATAAATATCCATATATACGCAGATCAATATATATATATATATATATATATATATATATATATATATATATATAACATACCATGTTCACGTCATCAGCTTTCGTATATAAACGCATTGTCATGTTGATGGTTTATCATAAACCGAAATACTTAAGAATAGACATATAAGATTTTCCTTTGATCGTAACATCCTGTGTCTGTTATATTTTTGAAAACATATTGTCGGATTAATTTCCTCTTCGTATTTCCATATAATATATATATATATATATATATATATAATTTAATATACCAAGCGTGTTGGTAGATCCTTGCGGAGAGAAAAAACCCGGCAGAGAGTTTGATTGTAAAAATATACTACCAAACATCAACCAGGAAGAAAAAAATTTTTGAAAAAAAGAAAAGACCAAGATATTCGTACCAACAAAAAATAATCTATTGGTATAGTATTTGCCCAAAAGAAAAAACAATTTATATGTATATATATGTATATAAGATATATATATATATTCATATAACCGCTAGGAGAAGCTAATTTGTAAAAAGTGCTCGATACCTAAGTAGAGCCAAGTAATAAAGACAATCTACTGAGTCAGACGAACCTACTATTAGTTTCGCATAAAGCTCTTCAGGGTTAAAATCTGACTCTGAAGAGCTTTATGCGAAACTAATAGTAGGTTCGTCTGACTCAGTAGATTGTCTTTATATATATATATATATATATATATATATATATATATATATATATATTATATTATTATTATTATTATTATTTATTATTATGGACTCTCTCGTCGATTTTCGACGCATGAGGGTTCACGCACACAAGGAACCCCCACACAGTGATTTGTTTATAGTGGTGAAGGCTTGTGTTGGACCATCCATACTTTTTGGCACAGTCGATAGGAAAGAATTGGTGCATCAAGGGTTGCCACAAACCCAATCAACGACCGACCTCAGGAATTTTGAATTCAGAGTTATCCCTCTCTTAGACGGGTTTCCTACCCAAGGCTGAAGGGACCAGGCTGCCCTAATATTTAACCCATAGCTGGAGGGAGAATATATGGATGCATACCTTTCCCAAGGGTATTAGCGCTATGTGAATATATATATATATATATATATATATATATATATATATATATATATTCAGTTCTGTGTTTAAAGGTTGTTTTATCTCTAGTGAGCACGTTCGATATCTGAAAAGAGTATTTATATCAAGCTTTCGTTATGTAACATACGCATATTGCGACCTTTTCGGAGTACGTGCTGAATAAAACCACTAACACAACAAACCAACAATAACATGGAAAATAATGATAAAAATCTCCACGTACATGTTTAGAAAAGAAACTGCTTATTATCACATTTCCAAATCGTTGGTACAAAAGGTCAGCATGTATATCCAAATGCCGTCATCATAAAAGGCCTAAATATTTATGTACAGATTTGCGCTTCTCTTTCATTCTATATATATATATATATATATATATATATATATATATTCAGTTCTGTGTTTAAAGGTTGTGGTATCTATAGTGATATCTGAGAAGAGTATTTATATCATACATTCGTCATATATATATATATATATATATATATATATATATATATATATATATATATATATATATATAATAAGATAAATATAAAGAGGTTTTACATATCTATTTATTAGGTGACAAAGGAACATTCACAACCATATTGGTTTCATATATATATATATATATATATATATATATATATATATATATGTTGTTCTGGTTCCAACGAAAGAAAATTCAATATTATATAAAAAAGAAGGTCCGCAAAATGTATTATGTTCTCAGAAAAAAAAAAGTTATTATTCTTTTTATCTTATATATGCGACACGTGTTTCTGATCTGTTGTCTTCTTCAGGCATTAATTATTATTTTGGCAGAATATGTCCGATGTTTGATATGTTGTGTGTGTTTCTGCAACTTTTCTATTATAATGGCTGTGTAATAACGGTTGAACGCTACGTTATTTGTTCAATCAAACATTTTTCAAAAATGATTATAAAGTGCTCAATTACTTCTGTAAGAGCTGTATTTATTTATAGTCACCAATACAATTAAAAGTTCGTCTTACCAATGGTTTCGAAACATCACTTTTAGGTGATTATCCGTCATCAGAAACGTTGACTTTTATATATATAATATATATATATATATATATATATTTGGGAGAATATGTGCTTAATTGAAGTCAAACCTAATATTGTCGGCTGAAAATAGCTATATGTTTGTTTACGTTATCGTAAGTTCGTGCGAAGTCTCTTAAGAGGAATATGAGTACTACTACTACTTAAACAAAGCGTTGAAAAATTGCGAGGTCCGTTTGGTGTAGCGGTAAGAGGCTTGCTTGTCGATCCGACAGACAAGGTTTCAAATCACACACGAGGCGATCTTCGTATCTATAGCTCTGCTGATGAGGCCTAATAGGCTGAAATGTACATACAGAGATTGATTTTTCTCGATTTGTTTAGCCTTACATTTAAGTAGTTAAATCCCGCCTAATTAATTATTAATGAATTAACTTTCAAAAAAATTAGGTTTGACTTCAATTAAGCACATATTCTCCCAAATATTGTCGGCTGAAAATAGCTATATATATATATATATATATATATATAATAAATAATAAGATAAATATATAGGTTTTACATATCTATTTATTGGGTGACAAAGGAACTTTCACAACCATATTGGTTTCATGCGATGCATTCATCAGGTGAAGATGTTTCAAATGTGAGGAAAATCGAAAAAATTTCAAAAAAATTCAATAGACATGGGATTTTAATAGTGCTATTAAAATACCGCACACTAACAGATCAACGTATTATGTGTGTGACCAGCCACTACGCGTACACAACCTTTATACTGCCCATAAACACTCTCATACATTCAATTCACCTTCACATACATACACACATCATTTTATCCAATCATACGCATCCCATGTCTATTGAATTTTTTGAAATTTTTTGAAATTTTTTCGATTTTCCTCACATTTGAAACATCTTCACCTGATGAATGCATCGCATGAAACCAATATGGTTGTGAAAGTTCCTTTGTCACCCAATAAATAGATATGTAAAACCTATATATTTATCTTATTATATTATATAACAGCTCTATTTTATATTGAGCACTCTACCAATTAATACTGCCTTTGGTACATCATTCCAGCAAAAGCTGTAATAGTGACCATCTCACACTACAGTGTATATCTTATTATAATGGAGATTATGTGTTTGTTTCACTGTAACCGAAACTATATCACTACTCAAGTCACTATCCATTTAGTTATTATACATCACATTCTCCATGAATCATTTTTATTTAAGCCTAAATTATTAATAAAATTGTTTTTCATTATTAATACTGATGACCATATCTATGTACTAATAACATGCAATTGTATTTATATATACAACAAATAGCGGTTTACAGTGTGAACGGCAAGCCTAATTTGCATATTGATATTTAAAATTTGATTTTAATAAATATATGCTTGGTATTGTTGATTTCTAATTATTTGATTTTATCTTAATGAATATGAGCAAAAATCTCGGAGATAAATCTTAAAAGAAATCAATTAACAAAAAGAAATAACTGTAATTTTATTTTTTACTTCCTAATTTAACTAAAAAGTTTAGCAAGGAAAGACGGGGGTGATGGAAGAGGGAGCTTCAGCTGTTATATTTTTCGATTATACCCCTCTCTGTTTCAAATCATTTTATCTGCATTCTTATTTAGTTTCTTTAGACTTTCTAATTTAATATATTTTATGACATTAATACTTGCACCCGGAGGGTGCATATATTTGCTAGTATATATATATATATATATATATATATATATATATACATATAGTCCAATAGTCCAGCTCACTTCCAACTGTTTATAATACAGATGAAAACATGGTCATTTCAGTCAGTCAGTAGCTAGAATGAGGTGGGGTCAGTCCTTTTAGGTAACAGGTTGTGTGGGGAGTCCGGCACACACTCAAGCTACGGCGATTACACAACTTATGCGTACACATTCAGGTTTTCTAAATAAATTTTCTAATACAGTTGTTAGTTTCCCCAGCATCAAAGGCAACCCTCACACCCGACAGCACCTCCCCTCAAAGGAGAACAGGATTGTGCAGTTTACTAAAGAGTAATAATTTTAATCTTACATCAATGAATGTGTACATAAACATTTGACCAGAACTATACTGGTGTGGACAGACATATTAATCTACCCCCACCCCTCGTTTCATAGTAAAGTGAACTGACGCGTAGTATAAGCGGAACAGTATGTTTATTGTTAACTGTAAAGTCGTAGCGTCAATAATCGTGTACTAAATACCAATTTCAAAAGATTGGTTGACTGAATAGTAACTACAGTCTACTTTGTCCCAAGCTTTACGCTCCTTAAAACCATCTTAAACATTAAAAGAAATCTGTCGTAATCTTTAAAATGCCGTTCTACGGTGACGTTTGCTTCAATAAACAAAATTGAAGAAAAAAAAAAGGAAAAGAAAAAAAGAAAAGAGAAAGAAAGAACTTTGAAGGCTTTGCTTTCTTGGGATTAGATTGACTTCTTGTTTTCTGCCGACCCATCCCCCATCCTAGATACCGAAACTGTTAAACAAGTAAATCATTCTAAGATCAGTAATCACCAAAATTCGTCAGCCACTCCAGCGAAAAACAACTAGATCTCCATTTTGGTCATTACCAAAACGGTGTAGCGACGAGGCTGTCTTTTACGTTTTCTTTCGCCCCGTTTCCCCTTCGATGAACATTTGCGCCTCAAAGTGTTGGTGGCTGCAACGGGGTCGCGCCATAATCGACCGGAGCGGCAAATGGCGCGAACAAGCTGACAAAGGTCAGCGATAAATCATTGATTTGGCGGGCTTCTTGGTAAAGCAAGCACCAACAGACCGCTAGAACACACGGGACAGTGTTTATGTCCTAATCAGGCAGGGGGGTGGGGAAAGGGTGATGCCGTAGGGTTCTTTTAGGTATTTTCTCTTTCTTTTTCAGATATTTCTTCTCCTCTTTCTTCTTCTTCGTCTTCTTCTTCTTCTTCTTCTTCTTCTTCTTCTTCTTCTTCTTTTCTTTCTTTCTTTCTTTCTTTCTTTATCTATTTATCTATCTATCTATAAGTATTACATCTTTTTCCCATAATTTTTCTTAATTCAAACTCATGCTTTATTTTACTCTTTCTTTATAATGAGTCATATATATTGAGAGAGAAGTAGAAGAAAGAGGGAGAGAGGGGGAGAGAGTAGAAGAAAGGCAGAGAGAGAGAGGGAGAGAGAAGTAAAATAAAGATAGAGAGAGAGAAAAAAGGCAGAGAGAGAAAGAAGTAGAAAAAAAGAGAGAGAGAAAGAAGAAGAAGAAGAAGAAGAAGAAGAAGAAGAAGAAGAAAGGGAAGAGATAAGTAGGAGAAATGGGGAGAGACAGAAGTAGAAGAAAGGAGAGAGAGAGGGGGGTTGATAACATTAAGAGAGGGATTAGTAGAAGAAAATAGCAGAGGGAGAAGTAGGAGGAGGAGAGAGATAAAGTGAAGAAAAGCAGAGGGAGGGGGAGTGAGAAAGATCTTAGCCCTGAAGAGCACTAAGTGAAACTTTTAGTAGGTATACCTGACTCATTAGGTTTAACTTTATCATTTACTCTTCTCAGGTATTGAGCACCCTTTACTTTTTAGCTCTTGAGTATCCTGACAGTTTATATATATATATATATATATATATATATATATATATATGTATGTATGTATATGGTGTAATGGTTAAAGTCATGAGAAATGGACTCGTCGTCAAATCCTGGACGTGGTAATTGCATTTCACTTAGCGCTAATACCCTTGGGAAAGGTATGAATGCTACTCTCCCTCCAGCTATGGATAAATAGTAGGACAGACTGGTCTCTATAACTTTGGTTGGGCAACCGGTCTAGGAGAAGGAACCTTCCGACAAAATTAATTTAACCAGCCTCGTCCTAATTCACCAGTTTTTTCACCATCAGTAAATTCAAGGCATTAGAATCCATGAGAAAAAACAATAAAATATATGCATACACACACGGGGATAACTGCTTATAGTTTCTACTTACACACACACAAAGGTTGTAAGTATGATCAAATTCACTATATCAGTAGTAATGGATCTGTGGGACTAGCTTGTTGTTACACAAGATGGGATGTTCTAATAGATAACAAAACACAATTACACAGGTCTAACTGTTAACACATCTACATATACACCCACATACTCGCAAACACACAGATAGCGTACTAATTATAGTTCTACATATACAAAAACACACACACATACAGAGAAAGAGAGCGAGAGAGAGCGCGCGTGCGCGAGAGAGAGAGAGAGAGAGAGAAATGGGGTAAACAGCTTAATGTTCAATACGTGCACGCACAAACATATATACACACCCACACATATATTACTCCCCCCCACACACACACACAAATATATATATATATATATATATATATATATATATATATATATATATATAAACCTACATGGGTCAGACACCATCTACCAAGTTTTCACCCGAATGGTTCTTCAGGATAATTCCTGTTTTTCCCCAGATGCCTGTTTAAAAAATGTCATCATCTTGAAAAACTGAATTACCGGTTTTTTTCCGCACCGGTAGAGCTTAAAAGTAAGAAATAATATATATATATATATATATATATATATATATATATAGTGTGGGATTGTCACTGTTTCAGCTTTTACTGGAACGGTGTGCCAAACGCAGTATCATTTGGTAGAGTGCACAATATGAAATAGAGCTATTATGTAATATAATAAAATAAATATATTAAGGTTTTACATATCTATTTATTTGTCACCAAATAAATAGATATGTAAAACCTTTATATATTTATTTTATTATATTATATATATATATATATATACATATATATATATGTGTATGTGTGTGTGTGTGTGTGTGTGTGTGTATAAATGTAGAATTTAAATGTATATATATATGCAGGTAGAATTATTATATATGTATACATTTTGAATTTATATATATATATATATATATATATATATATATATATATATATGTGTGTGTGTGTGTGTGTGTATAAATGTAGAATTTAAATGTATATATATATGCAGGTAGAATTATTATATATGTATACATTTTGAATGTATATATATATATATATATGTGTGTGTGTGTGTGTGTGTGTGTGTGTGTGTGTATGTGTGTGTGTGTTGTGTGTGTGTGTGTGTGTGTGTGTGTGTGTGTGTGCAGAAATGCAAAAAACTACATACACAAATACAAAAAAACCATGACTAGCTGATTATAGTTTTACACACACACACGCGGGCCTGTGTGTTGAAATAAACGCACATATAAACGAAGACACACATACACACACACACACACACACACACACACATATATATATATATATATATGTATATATATATATATATAGAGAGAGAGAGAGAGAGAGAGAGAGACATCAAACACATTTACATAGATATTTACTATTTCCTTTATCGATACTAGCAAATATATGCACCCTCCGGGTGCAAGTATTTAAGTTTTAATGTAATAAAATATTGTATTAAATTAGAAAGGCTAATAAAACTAAATAAGAATACAGATAAAAAGATTTGAAACAGAGGGAGGATATAAAAGATTTGAAACAGAGGGAGTATAATAAAAAATGGAACAACTGAAACTTACTCCTCCATCACTCTCGTCTTTCATTGTTATTTTTTCTAATTTAAGTATTTAGTTATAAGAGAAGTAAAGAATAAAATGACAGTTATTTCATCTTGTTAATGGATTTCATTTAAGATTCATTTAAGAGATTTTTGCTTATATTCATTAAAATAAAACCAAACAATTAAAAATCAATAATACTAAGCACATATTTATTAAATTCGATTTTTTAAGATCAATATGCAAATTAGCCTTCCCGTTCACACTGCAAACCGCTATTTTGTTGTATATATAAATATAATTGCATGTTGTTAGTATGTAGACATAGTTAACAGTATTAATAATGTAAGACAATTTTATTAATAATTGAGGTTTAAATAAAAATAAAATCATGGAGAATGTGATATTAATAACTAAAGGGAATTGTAACTTGTATAGTAATATAGTTTCGGTTACAGACAAACCCACAATCTCCATTATAATAAGATGTTTTTTGTCTTCATATTTGATTATTTTTTTATTTCTATTGGCACCATATAATCACACAGACAGTATATATATATACGCACATATACACACACACACACACATATATATATATATATACACACACATACATATACATGCACACACATACATGCACACACATACACACACAGATACGCGCACGCGAATATAAACCATTTAAATTGCATTACAAATCAAAATGTACCAGTCTTTTTACCGTTTGTTGCTAAGCCTGGCATCGATAGCGGCAACAGCCGAAGCCGATTGTATCCGTCCCTTCGGGTTTGAATTAAACGGAATCAATGAAACAGCTTAATTCTATCATAATGTCATCACTCATTGAATGATCAGTGTGTGGCTAGTATGGATGACCAAACAGGACATTATGCTGGAAGTTAACAATTTGTGAGAAACCCAAACGATTCACAGTTCGTTGAGAATCTATATATTAATACTCGTGTTCTTTAATTGCACGATCGTTATCATCTTGCGACACCCTCGGGTATAAAATGAGACATACAAATCGTCCAAGATGAAATGCAAAAATCTAAATTCTGATTAACTGGTGTTGCTTATCCGCCGAATTCTTATTTCTTATGAGTGTCGTCACCTCAGCTAAATAATGGACTATTCCGTTTTTTTTATTATAAAGAAAGAAAGACTTGAAAAAGAACAAGATATACATAAAAACTATGGAGAAAAAAAAGAAAGAAAGTGGGGAAAATACTGAGAGAGGGGTGAGCGCACGGAAGCGATAATGCTAATCTCTTTCAGTCGACAATAATGAAAAGATTAAAAGAAGGAAACAAAGAAAAAAGGGCGTGAGAGAGAGAGAAAGAAGAATCAAGATGAATATACTTTTTACATATTGAACTATTTACAATAGCTCTTAAGTGAACGTATCAAACGTTGTAATAATCAAATCATTATACTTTGGTATATCCACAGGTCCTGCTAGTATATTATAAGTTTTACTATGCGAGTTTTCCATAACAGTTTTTGCTGATGTTATTTTCACTGATGGCTGAATCACAGCAAGTCTCCAGGACTCTCCAGAGTATTCTAGTTGTTCTTAAGTGTTACATTATGTCATAAAAGGGTTACCATATTACGTAGTTTAAGTGTAAAATCAGTTTTCCTTTCAAGCCGTCCGTTTAAAAATAAAGATTATGTTAGTTGGAAATAAAACCATTAAAAAAATTATGATTGAGATTATGTAATTGTCTGTCTGTAACTGAAACTATGCCACCACTGACGTCACGATTTCCTTACTTATTTAAGTTATAGCCTCAACGATTATGAAATGTTCATTATTTAATCTTAACTAACATCTTATTTATTAACGATGTCTCTATTAAAGTCCAGCTGAGATTTGTCACAAAACTGCCCATCTTATTATAATGGAGATTGTGCGTTTTTCTGTCTGTAACCGAAACTATATCACTACTCAAGTCATAATTCCCTTAGTTATTGACATCACATTTTCAATGATTTTATTTTTATTTAAACCTCAATTATTAATAAAATTGTTTTATATTATTAATACTGTTAACCATATCAACATACTAACAACATGCAATTATATTTATATATGCAACAAAATAGCGGTTTACAGTGTGAACGGGAAGGCTAATTTGCATATTGATATTTAAAATGTGATTTTAATAAATATGTGCTTAGTATAATTGATTTCTAATTGTTTGGTTTTATTTTAATGAATATAAGCAAAAATCTCTTCAATAAATCTTAAATGAAATCCATTAACAAGAAAAAATAACTGTCATTTTATTCTTTACTTCCTCTTTTAACTAAATACTTAAATTAGAAAAAATAACAATGAAAGATGAGAGTGATTGAACAGTAAGTTTCAGTTGTTCTATTTTTCGATTATATCCCCCCCCCCCACTCTGTTTCAAATCTTTTTATCTGCATTCTTATTTAGTTTTATTAGCCTTTCTAATTTAATATAATATTTTATTACATTAAAACTTAAATACTTGCACCCGGAGGGTGCATATATTTGCTAGTATTATTAATGCATTTAAAATCTTGAAATATATGTTATATATCTGTAAGAAGTATCCATATATTTGAAATATCGTTCGAAGTATTCATATATGTTTATCTTTCCATTTCTGTTTCCTTGATTTTGTTGTTTTTCTGCTTGTTATAAGTTGCAGCTGCTGTTATTTGGTTGTCGTAAGTAATCTTTATTTTCTCTTTTTTGTATCTACGTAATCGTCTATGTTGGCAAGTCCTCTCTCCTTCTTCTTTTCTTGATTCATATAGTCTGTCTTTATCGTCTCTAGGGTGTAAAACCTTGTGCATATGGAGCAAAACAACTATCAGAGTTCGATAGAAATTATCAGGATTATGTTGGTGGTTGGATATATTTAAGATAATAAACAAACAATATATTCCCCATGTATTAATCGTATTGCCTGCAAAGTTCTGACAATATACAAACGTCAATATCAGCACCACATTTCATTTTAGAATTGAAAATTGGAAGGTAACAAAGGTGATAACATATGGTGATTATTCAATGGCTGTACGTAAAAGTGCCAAATCATATCTGATGTTGTAACTTCGCTTGTGAGCAAAAACCAAACTCATTTTTGGTACAAATAATGTTCAATATATGTAGAATAATAATTCAAAGGAAAAAGAAAATTATATGTAGTGCCACATTGTGATTTTTTCATTTATTGATCTTGCATTGGGGCTAAAAGGCTGACTGCTAGATCTGTGTTTGTAAACAAACGACCGTACGAGGATACGATTTGATACCGTGAAAGAAACAAACCCCGTACGTTACATATCGCTAATTCAGTGCAGTGAAAAGAAAGGCACTACGTTACAATACCTAACTTTGAAAATTAATCAGTTAATAATTAATGAATTTAGGTGGGCATATATGTTCAAATGTAAGGCTAAACAAATCGAGAAAATGTCGATCCCTGAATGTACATTTCGACCTCGATTTGTTTAGCCTTACATTTGAACAAATATGCCCGCCTAAATTCATTAATTAATTATTAACTGATTAATTTTCAAAATTAGGTATGACTTCAATTAAGCACATATCCTCCAAAAATTGTCGGCTTAAAGCCATATAAAAAAATAAGCACATTTGTTTGTTTACTTAACCTTTTATATATATATATATATATATATATATATATATATATATATATATATAGAGAGAGAGAGAGAGAGAGAGAGAGAGAGAGAGAGAGAGAGAGAGAAATATTTATTTATCTAATAATCACTCTTGAAACATCTCCTACAAATATTTGTCATTTATCAAACCTGAAGTAAATAATTTTTTTTTTTTTTAAATGGTAAATTGCCTTGGGCACCTTTCTTTCTTGTTGGTCCTCCCCATCGAGTTTTGACCTTCTTAAACTGAAAGACTTCTGAGTCAGGCAAGTTCGCTTTTAGGCATGACTGACTTTGGCACCAAACAAGAAATAAACTTCTGCCGTTGGTAAACAGAAAAGAGAAAAAAAAAACATGATTTTTTAAAAAGTTCTACATTGAGTCAATATAAAAAAAATCTTTAAATATAATTATGTTACAAATGACTCTTTCTTCTAACCACGACTCCCCCCTCTCTCTCTCTCTCTCTCTCTCTCTCTCTCTCTCTCTCTCTCTCTCTCTATATATATATATATATATATATATATATATCTATCTATATATATATATATATATATATATCTTTCTTTCTATATCCTAACTCTTTCTCTCTCTTGCCCCTCTCTCTTTCATGTCCTCTCTTTCTCTCTTTCTCTCTCTCTCTCTCTCTCTCTCTCTCTGTCTTTCTTTCTTTCTCTCTCTCTCTCTCTCTCTCTCTCTCTCTTGTCCTCTCTTCCTCTTCTCTATCTGTCTCTTCTTTCTCTTTCTGTCTTTCTCTCTCTTGCCCTCTCTTTCTTTCCCTATCTTTGTATCTCTCTCTCTCTCTCTCTCTCTCTCTCTCTCTCTCTCTCTTGTCCTCTCTTCCTCTTCCTCTATCTGTCTCTTTCTTTCTCTTTCTCTCTCTCTCTCTTGTCCCCTCTTTCTTTCTCTGTCTTTGTATTTTCTATCTCTCTCTCTCACTCTCTCTCTCTCTCTCTCTATCTATCTCTCTCTCACCACCACAACAGCATCATAGCCTACTACAGTGAACCACCTCTCTCTCTCTCTCTCTCTCTCTCTCTCTCTCTCTCTCTCGTCGTACTTTCAGGAAACTTTTCAGCTTCTCTCTCTCTCATTATCTCTCTCATTTCCCTCATCCCCCCTCTCTCTCTCTCTCTCTCTCTCTCTCTCTCTCTCTCTATATATATATATATATATATGTATATGTATATATATATGTATATGTATATATATATATATATGTATATATATATATATACATATATATGTATATGTATATATATATATATATAATATATATATATATATAATTGTGTTAATAATTGGAAAGATTTATATATAGATGTCCAAACGTTTTCACGTGGAGTTGCCAAATTAGGTTAACATAAGTATTGAACATTTTAACATTAAAAAGAAAATGTTCTTTAGAAGAAAATAGTGCACTCGTCGACAGGGGGTTCACCTATGACAGTCAGCGGGAGGCCATACTGCTGCAAGACATAATAATCTTCCAGAATGTAAATTACAAGACTTCAAAAAGAAATAAAATTTATATAAATTTTCTAACTAAAATAATTATTAATATTCAATCAAACATTGATTGATTGATTTTAACGACATGCAAACCTGTATATGTTTATATTATGCCTAGACGTTAGGGAATTGTGTTCTTTGCCATTTCATGACGGTCAAGTCATACTGAAAACTCCGGATCCCGCAAGAGTTAAACAGCGATGAGCTTAGTACTATTTGGATTATGCGGACTATTATTGGACACAAAGCGTAGTGGATAAAGGCGTTGGTTTAAGACAGTTCTGAGTGACAGTTATTTCTAGGCTGCAGGTTCAATCCTGGTCAAGGGCGACAGTAACATAGAATAATTAACACGGCTATGGTTACCGGAATGAGAACAGGATACACCCGTGTATTGAATAAAGTGTTTGATTCAAAGTTATGTGATGGCTCTCGAATAAGACAAGAAGGTTCCTGTGTCCGATAAGAAGTACCTGAAGAAGGCTGGAGAGCACATCGGCCGAAACGTTGTACAGATAACAATAAAGATAAGGACAATAGTCTGAATAATCCAAATAATACTAATTATCAAGCCTCATCTGAAAAATTCAGAGAAATAGCGAAGAGTTTGTTCAATATTTTAGCAACCGTAGTTACAGTAAGCAACCTGAGTCCTTTGATAATCAAAATGTCTTGATTCGGGATTAAATGACCCCCAAAAGTGTTGATATGTTGTAAAGCTAAAGAACATCATTGTATATTTAATAAAACAACTTGTGCTTTCAGCATGACTTGACCAACCCATTCTTGTTGGGAAACAGTACTTAAGAAACAAGAAAATAGAATGCGATTCCTACCTTTCCCAAGAGTATTACTCCGAAAGTGAACGTAATAGCTCGACTGGAATTCGAACTCGCATACTGCGATGTTGCAGCCCAGCACATTAAACCCCCTTCCCCAGACACATTAAAAAAGCATAACTCAGTTAAACATGGTGTGTGGAAGTGTTTAAAGGAATTGAAATGCAAACCACAGACAGGGAGAAAAGACGCAAAAGTGGGCAGGGGTGAATGGGAAACCATCAAATGTGATCTGAAACGAATGGGAAGAGAAAAAAAATTAGATCAACGACAAAAGAAAGAAAAGGAAGGTGAAGACACTGGGGTTTAGGGAGAGAAGAGGAGGTATCGCAATTGGGAAAGAAGCAATGAACGATTAAGAGAATGGGGAGTTGAGGGGAGAAAAAGAATAGAAAGAGATTGGGGAAGGGGGTATTTTTAGTAAGAGAGGATAGTTGTGTGTGGGGGAGGGCGCGGCCAATAATTGACCGTGCATGGGTTGAGCCTAAAAGGGGTTGACGATTAACAAAACAATAGTCAATGCTTTTTTTTTACTCTTTCTCCCGGAAAAAAAGGGCGGGAGGTATGAGAATTTGATTCCCATGTTAATTAATAGACAAGAGAAAAACGAACTCTCCCTCTAGTGAGACAATAAAGTCAGCCTTTGGCTCGAAGAATCTTTTGAGAAGGATATTGGTCGAGATATTGAGCTGAGGTGAATTCGTTAATTGATAAGGATGGTTAAAAAGGTCTTCAAGGATGAAGAAAACATGTAATAATAAATGTGGGGTCTGCACAAACCCATGATATGCGTTTTTTTTTAAATTGAAATCGTGCCATACATTAAAGATCTAATCAGTTTTGTGTTTTATAATATGCATTTTTACCCTTAGGGGTATAAAAAAAAGGAAGCTTTTAAACTCCACCCCCACCCCGCTTCTATCAATATGCAATTTAATTAAATTGTAGTCATTTTTATCAATTAGATAATCGATTTATTTTATAGATAGAAAAAAATTGGCTTAGCAAAAATTGTTCACGTTTTTAATTTACATAAATACTTTCGGGTACTAATTTTATTTACCAATATATATATATATATATATATATATATATATACTAGCAAATATATGCACCCTCCGGGTGCAAGTATTTTAGTTAAATTGTATAATAAGATATCATATTAAATTAGAAAGGCTAATGAAACTGAATAAGAATGTAGATAAAAAGATTTTGAACAGAGGGGGTATGATTGAAAAATAGAACAACTTTGAAACTAACTCTTCCATCATTTTCCGTTACTCCCGTCTTTCATTGGTAAATTTTCCTAATTAAAATGTTTAGCTAAAATAAGAAGTAAAGAATAATATTACAGTTATTTCTTCTTGTTAAGAAATCTTTTAAGATTTATTGAAGAGATTTTTGCTCATATTCAATAAGATAAAACCAAACAATTAGAAATCAATAATACTAAGCATATATTTATTAAAATCAATTTTTTTAGATCAATATGCAAATTAGCCTTCCCATTCATACTGTAAACCTCTATTTTGTTGTATATATAAATTCAATTGCATATTATTAGTATGTAGATATGGTCAACAGTGTAAGTAATGTAAAACAATTTTATTAATAATTGAGGTTTAAATAAAAATAAAATCATGGAGAATATGATGTAAATAACTAAAGGAATTGTGACTTGTATAGTAATATAGTTTCGGTTACAGACAGACAAACCCACAATCACCATTATAATAATATATATATATATATATATATATATATATATATATATATATAAGGAATATTCAATATTAATGATAGAGCATTCTTTCTCTGAGCTAGAATGACATAGACACGGTTAACGGTGTTTAGTCTCTCGCCTTTGAAGATCATGGATCGGTTTCAATTTTTTCGGCTATGAGATCAGCACAACATTTCTAAATGTATATACATAATAAACCTTCTTATCAGGAGTTACATTTACAGCTAATATATTGAAGTAATTGTTCTGATAGTCACACAGGTTAGCTAGTTTTAATTCAGAGTTTTCTTTTCTCGGGCAGGTTGTCATACGAAGGTTAAAAGCCCAGTCTGCCCTACTTTTTAACCTTACCCGGAGGGGAAATTGTTGGATTCACACCTTTGCCCAATTCTTTCTGTCGTGGTATAATGTTGAACAAGATAAAATTGCAGATCCATTACTACTAGTAAACGAGTTCGTCCCTTGCTGGATGCCCTATACTTGCTATAATTTTGTTTATCAATACTAGAAAACCTGTTAACCTGATTGGTTGTTGGGTATAACAGTGGTCCATGATGATAGTGATGCTTCTATTTATTTATCCAAAATAAATCGTGGATAGTAAACGAATAGATTTGGACATGTTCATATAAGGAAACTCGATCATATGATTAACACATTTCCAAAAGTAACAATAATTTATTAGTTGTCATTCTACTAATAAAATCATTTCTTCTTGTCCTTCTATGATCTTGAACAGAGAGAATAACATTAGTGTTTTGGTCTGACTTTATTTGTTTTTATTTTTTTCTATATCCTTTTTTAACGGATAAGATTAAAAAAAAAACCTAATTCTTAAAATAACTTCTCAGATGAGGAAGTGTAGGACATTAAATTTATAAATAGATGTTCATTTTTTTCCCTCTCCTTTTTTTAACATCTGTACAGGGCATTCTGAGAATTTTATGTCCAGGTTTTGTGTTAGTTTTGTGAAGATTATAAAAGGACCTGTGAATATACCAGTATGATAATTCAATTATTACAACGTTTGATATGTTTACTTAAGATATGTTTACTTAAGATAAATAGTTCAATATTTGAAAAGTATAATAATCTTGATTTAACTATCTTACTCTTTTTATCTTTCCCTTTCTTCATTTTTTCATTATGTTCGATTGAAACAGAATAGCGTTATATATATCTTCAACCCCTTTTTTTTATGTCGAACATGTTTTGTTTTATCCATTCACATTTTCTTCTGTTTTTTTCTATTCAAACCATAGATGGGACCCTAACAGGTACTACCACTCCGCGTAGATCTGTGAGTAATGGCGATAAAGGGGTAGTCCACACACACACACACACACACACATGTATATATATATATATAATAAATATATAAAGGTTTTACATATCTATTTATTAGGTGACAAAGGAACATTCACACACACATACGCACGCAAACACAAACGCTCGCACGTCAGCATTGATCAAATGTCACACATTCACAGAACAATGTTTTATATGTGTGACCAGTTACCTCGCGTACACAACCTTTATGCTGTCCATAAACACTCTCATACATTCAAATTACCACCACATACATACGCACTCACATACATTCAAATTACCACCACATACATACGCACTCACATACATTCAAATTACCACCACATACATACGCACATCATTTTATCCAATCATACACATCTCTATTGAATTTTCTGAATTTTTTTTTAATTTTTTCGATTTTCTTTGCATTTGAAACATCTTCACCTGATGATTGCCTCGCATGAAACCAACATGGTCGTGAATGTTCCTTTGTCAACAAATAAATAGATATGTAAAATCTCTATATATTTATCTTATTATACTATATAACAGCTCTATTTTATATTGAGCACTCTACCAATAATACTGCCTTTGGTACGCCATTCCAGCTGAAACAGTGACCATCTCACACTATATATATATATATATATATATATATATATGTGTGTGTGTGTGTGTGTGTGTGTAATCCAAAGTTCCGAAGAAGAAATCTTCCTTACGAAGTAGTAGCTTTTTTTTAAATGTCAAAGTTTGTAGAGCTCAATATGTGCTCTTATTGCCAGTGTCACAGAGTAAAATTATATTTTGTACAAAATAAGGCACATTGATCCAGTAAAAAAATATAACAGAAGATTGAATTTTTTAGCATTATAGCCATCATAACATCCTGTGTTTGTTATATTTTTTGAAAATTTTTCTTCACACACACACACACACACACACATATATATATATATATATATATATATATATATGAAGAAAATATTTTCAAAAAATATAACAAACACAGGATGTTAGGATCAGAGGAAACAATTTTATGTGTCTATACTTAAGTATTTCGGTATTAAACCATCATCAGGACACTGTTACAGAAATTTTTGTGAGGGACAAAATGAAAAATCTTAAGTGTATAGTGAATGTGTGAATAGAATGTTATTAACCGTTAATTTTTATATGTGCATTTGTTTACAAAAGCTGATGACGTGATCATTGCATATGAAAAAATGGAAAATGAAAATCATAGGATGACGCATGCAGAACGTGAATAGGCGGAGAACGAAAGGCTAACAAAGATATTACGTATATCATATGGATATTAATGTTTAGAAAATAAGAAGATTAATAGATATGAAATATGTCATATTGTCGGATTAATTTCCGAGTCGTATTTCCATATATATATATATATATATATATATATATATATATATATATATATATACTAGCAAATATATGCATCCTCCGGGTGCAAGTATTTAAGCTTTAATGTAATGAAATATCGTATTAAATTAGAAAGTCTAATAAGAATGCAGATAAAAAGATATGTAACAGAGTGGGGGTATAATAGAAAAATAGAAATGAAACTTACTCTTCCATCACTGCCGTCTTTCATTGCTGAATTTTACTATTTAACTATTTAGTTAAATTAGGAAATAAAGAATAAAATTACACTTATTTTTTCTTGTTAATGGATTTCATTTAAGATTCATTGAAGAGATATTTGCTTATATTCATTAAAATAAAACCAAACAATTAAAAATCAATAATACTATGCACATATTTAATAAAATCACATTTTTAATATTAATATGCAAATTAGCCTTCCCGTTCAAACTGCAAACCGCTATTTTTTGTATATATAAATACAATAGCATGTTATTAGTATGTAGATATGGATAACACTAATAAAAAGGTGAAGCAATTTTATTAATAATTGAGGTTTGAATGTAAATAAAATCATGAAGAATGTGATGCAAATAACTATGTTAATTGTGACTCGATTAGTAATATAGTTTCGGTTACAGACAGAAAAACACACAATCTCCATTATAATAAGATATATATATATATATATCTATATATGCGTTTTAGGGATCCTATCATAAACAACATCAAAACTCTCAACATAAACGTCCACGAGTGGGAGAAAATAGCTACGAATCGTATCTCAGTATGGAGAAAACTTGTCTATAATAGGTGCAAGGTGTTTGAGGTAAAACGGCTCGAACACTTCATCCTGAAGCGGTATCTACGCAAATGGCACATGACGAACGTTAGGACACATTTCCTACATTTAAGCCGGACTATATATGTGACGCGTGTGGCAGGGCCTGTCTGTCAAAGGCTGGGGTTTCTCAGTCACGTTACGGTCGCATATGAGAGGAAACCGGGGAAGAGGTTCATATGTAAAACAGTGAATAAAACAAAGCTGAACGCCTGGGCACTGCGCGCTCACAGTCGAACTTGTAGAAATGGCCTATTTCTGTGAAGAATGGCAATACCATATATATATATATATATATATATATATATAAAGGATTTATAATTTGCTTGAAGCATTGTGTATATATTGGTTTGGGGGTTGATTTTGAAGGCTATCACAATGCAGGTGTAAAGAAAAAATA
Source organism: Doryteuthis pealeii (assembly GCA_023376005.1). NCBI lineage: Eukaryota > Metazoa > Mollusca > Cephalopoda > Myopsida > Loliginidae > Doryteuthis > Doryteuthis pealeii. The sequence continues at coordinate 90,098,900 of CM042159.1, read as the reverse complement.
AGGTAACAATGGTGTTGTGTTGTTAATCCGTATTTTATTCTTTAAGAAAAATAGGTTAACACACAACACAACACAACCAACACCATTGTTACCTTATTATTTTTTTCTTTACACCTGCATTGTAAAAGCCTTCTAAATTACCTCCAAACCAATATATACACAAGTGCTTCAAGCAAATTATAAAACTCTCTTATATATACTAGCAAATATATGCACCCTCCGGGTGCAAGTATTTAATTTTAATGAAATATAATATCATGTTAACTTAGAAAGGGTAATGGAACTAAATAAGATGCCGATAAAAAGATTTGAAACAGACGTGGAACAACTAAAACTTGTTTTTTCTTCCTCCGCTCTTTATTGCTAAATTTTCATAATTTAACTATTTAGTTGAATTAGGAAGTAAAGAATAGAATTGCTGTTAATATTATTAATGGATTATTGGAGAGATTTTTGCTCATATTCATTAAGATAAAACCAAACAATTAGAAATCAATAATACTCGAGCACATTTTAATAAAATCAAATGTTAATATCAATATGCCAAATTAGCATTTCCCATTCATACTGCAAAACAACTATATTTTGTATATATAAATACGATTGCATGTAATATATGTAGATATGGTCAACAGTATTAATAATGTAAAACTATTTTATTAATAATTGAGGTTTGAATAAAAATCAAATCATGGAGAATGTGATGTAAATAACTATGTGAATTGTGACTCGATTAGTAAATAGTTTAGGTAACAGGCAGAAAAACACACAATCTCCATTATAATAAGAAATATATATATAATATATATATATATATATATATATATATAGAGAGAGAGAGAGAGAGAGAGAGAGAGAGAAGAGAGAGAGATAGATAGATAGATATCAAAATATCCTTGTCATATCCGTGGATTCAATAGTGGCTTTAAAGACCAATGCATGGAATCACTGGAGGACACTAGAGGCAGGAAACCACTCAGAGAGGCAAAAGAACTAGAGGGGGGATCAAAGTGTAGTATCTGTTCCAGATTCTATGCTTTTGAAACTTACCTTCTATACCCGGCCTCGGCTGGGGGGTCCAGTGTGCTTCGGCCTCTGGACCGGTGAAGTACAGTTAATGGCATCGACCAGGGGGGCCATCCCTCAGATCCTTGCAATTTTTATGCGCCCACGTAAAAACGAGACTTGTGTCCAGCCCTCATAAGTGGATGAGCAGGCAAATACCCGTACACTCTATTCTTTATGTATGGATGTTGGATTTTCTCTGGATTTCAAAACATTTTTTGACTTTGGGGATAGATGCAATGTACATATATCGATATACAACTTGCATGTGTAGCGTAATATAATATATATATATATATATATATATAAGAGAGAGAGGAAGGGGGGGAGATAGAAATAGATAGATAGATAGATATCAAAATATCCTTGTCATATCCGTGAGTTCAATAGTGGCTTTAAAGACCAATGCATGGAATCAGTGAGGACACTAGAGGCAGGAAACCACTCCGAGAGGCCAAGCAAATCTAGCTGATACGTACACTCTAGTCTTATGTATGGATGGTGGATTTTCTCTGGATTTCAAAACATTTTTTGACTTTGGAGATAGATGCAAATGTACATATATCGATATACACTTGCATGTGTAACGTAATTATATATATATAATATATATATATATATATATATATATATATAGAGAGAGAGAGAGAGGGGAATAGAGGGGGAGATAGATAGATAGATAGATATCAAAATATCCTTGTCATATCCGTGAGTTCAATAGTGGTTTAAAGACCAATGCATGGAATCAGTGAGGACACTAGAGGCAGGAAACCACTCAGAGAGGCCAAAGAACTAGAGGGGAGGATCAAAGTGTAAGTATCTGTTCCAGATTCTATGCTTTGAAAATTACTTCTATACCGGCCTCGGCTGGGGTCCAGTGTGCTTCGGCTCTGGACAGGTGAAGTACAGTTAATGGCATCGATCCAGGGGAGCCATTCCCCCAGATCCTTGCAATTTTTATGTGCCCACGTAAAACGAGACCTTGTGTCCAGCCCTCATAATGGGGGATGAGCAGGCAAATACCCGTACACTCTATTCTTTAGTATGGATGGTGGATTTTCTCTGGATTTCAAAACATTTTTTTGACTTTGGGATAGATGCAAATGTACATATTATCGTTGTAGCGTAATTATTTGGGTCCACCGGAGTTTGAGAGTGGGGATAAAGCTGTGTGTCTTTCAATTCTTAAGCGTACTAACAGGTTTAAATCCAGTGGTTTCCTTCCCTTTGACCAGTTGCCATAGAGCAATGTCTACCCCCGTTGCTGGAGGCGAGTAGTTGGATCATACCTTTCCAAATGTATTTGCGCTACGAGAAATGCAGCCAGAATTTGACACGAGGTCAATTTTGTTAAGTGGAGTTATAAGGTTTGATTCAGAGTTTTCCTTCTCCTAGACTATTAAAGGTTAAAAAACACAGAGCCGTCCTACTATTTACCCTTAGCTGGAGGGAGAATAGTTGGATACTTACATTTTTCAATGTTATGTGAAATGCAAAGAGAATCCTCCAGGATTTGAACTCGGCTTGTCGTGTCCGTTCTACGACGGTAACATTACACCACAAACCTCTCTCTCTCTTCTCTCTCTCTCTCTCTCTATAATATATATATATATATATATATATATATATAGAGAGAGAGAAAGAGAGAGAGAGGAGAGAAGAAGAGAGAGAGAGAACAATATCTTTCTAGAGAAGAGAAGGAAGACGAAATAAAGGTTAAAATTAGGAGGAGTGGACACACACGGGTTGCCGGTAAATTGACGGAGGTATGACCCCGGAAGAGGATTGAAAGCTAAAACGCGGAAGTTCCGGGTGTTGACCGGAAGTGGAAGGGACGTGGTGACGAGGAACGAGCAAGAGGAAGATTGTCCTCTTTTCGCTTTCACCGTCGCAGGGTTCAGCCGGCTTCTGGTCCTAGTGTTGGGACAGCAATATAGTTGGTACCATGTTAGAAGGTACAGTAATTTAACAGTGTCCTCTCTCCCTCTCTCTTTCTCTCTGTCTTTCCTTCTCTCCGAAACCGAGTCCACGACACGAGCCTGAAAATAAATACTAACCCTTGTGACTATATAACTTACGTGTCTGTTGTGCCTTCTTTATCTACTAATGACGACTGCTGTTGGGGCTTTGAGATGGCTATATATATCGTTCCTGAGTTTCCCGCAAATACACCTGGTACTTACTATACAGCAAATACATTTTGGTGCCGCGTGCATTTTGAGGCACGTGACAAGCCCCGCCACGTAACACATGCACACTCATGTCTTATCTGAACATAGAACATCACATTCTCCATGATTTTATTTTTATCTAAACCTCAATTATTAATAAAATTGTCTTACATTATTAATACTGTTAACTATGTCTACATACTGACAAACATGCAATATATTTTACTAGCAATATATGCACCTCTCCGGGTGCAAGTATTTAAGTTTTAATGCAATAAAATATTGTATTAAATTAGAAAGGCTAATGAAACTAAATAAGAATGCAGATAAAAAGATTTGAAAGCAGTTAGAAATCAATAATACTAAGCACTATTTTCGATAATATCACCTCTGTGTTCAAATGCTTTTATCTGCATTCTTTATTTAGTTGCAGTAGCCTTTCTAATTTAATAAATATTTTATTGGCATTAAAATAATTACTTGCACGGAGCGGTGCATATATTGCTAGTAATATAATCTGCATGTTGTCAGTAATGTAGACATAGTTAACAGATTAATAATGTTAAGAACAATTTTTATTAATAATTGAAAGGTTTAGAATTAAAAATAAAATCATGGAGAATGCTGAATGTCTATGTTCAGATAGACATGAGTGTGCATGTGTTACGTGCGGGGCTTGTCACGTGCTCAAAATGGCACGCGGCACCAAAATGTATTGCTGGTATAGTTAAGTACCAAGGTTATTTGGTGTCTGGTTAAACTCAGGAACGATTATAACGGCATCTCAATGCCAACAGCAGTCGTCATTAGTAGATTAAAGAAGGCACACAGACACGTAAGTTAAATAGTCACAAGGGGTTTAGTATATTTTCAGGCTCGTGTCGTGGACTCGTCTGGAGAGAAGGAAAACAGAGAGAAAGAGAGAGGAGAGAGGACACTGTTTAATTCTGTAACTTCTATGACATGGTAGCCATAATTGCTGTCCAACACTAGGGACCAGAAGCCCCTCTGAACTGCGACGGTGAATAAGCGAAAGAGACAATCTTCCTCTTNCCCAGGAGGGATTTGAAAAAAACCCGTTGGAAAAGTTAACAGTTTTAAAATGGCAATCGGATCCCCAGGGGGCCAATCCCCTTTCAAGAAATCCTTGCAAATTTTTTAAATGCGCCACGTAAAAAAACGAGACCTTGTGTCCAGCCCTCATAAAGTGGGATGAGCAGGGCAAATACCCGTACACTCTATTCTTTATGTATGGATGTTGGATTTTCTCTGGATTTCAAAACATTTTTTTGACTTTGGGGATAGATGCAAATGTACATATATCGATATACACTTGCATGTGTAGCGTAATTATATATATATATATATATATATATATATATAGAGAGAGAGAGAGGGGGGGAGATAGATAGATAGATAGATAGATATCAAAATATCCTTGTCATATCCGTGAGTTCAATAGTGGCTTTAAAGACCAATGCATGGAATCAGTGAGGACACTAGAGGCAGGAAACCACTCCGAGAGGCCAAAGCAAATCTAGCTGATACGTACACTCTAGTCTTTATGTATGGATGGTGGATTTTCTCTGGATTTCAAAACATTTTTTGACTTTGGAGATAGATGCAAATGTACATATATCGATATACACTTGCAT
>CM042159.1:90029009-90086509 GCA_023376005.1 Doryteuthis pealeii | reverse complement strand
TTCTATTTTTTTTTATATACCTCCTCTGTTTTAAATATTTTTATCTTCTTTTTTATTTAGTTTCATTAGCATTTCTAATTTGATACAATTTTATTACATTAAAACTTAAATACTTGCACCCGGAGGGTGCATATATTTGCTAGTATATATAAAAGAAGATCCATAAAAAGGATTATGTTTTGTTTGTTTTTTAATCATTATTCTAATAAAATTCTTTTTTAAAAAAAAAAACAACAATCCTTTTAAACAAAAACATAATCCTTTTTGGGAACTTTTTATTTTATAAAATATGTAATTTTCTCCCGTTGAACACATAACAACACTTTTCATATATATTTATATATGTATGTATACACACACACAAACACACACACACGCGCACGCGCATATATATTGATAAATATTGATTGATAGATAGACATGAACATAATGAAATAGATAGATTTATTGATAGATAAATAGAGAGATAGATGGATAGATATGAACAAACAGCAATAGATAGATAAATGGATAGATAGATATGAACAGAATGAAATTGATAGATAGATAGATAGATAGATAGATAATCCGTTTTTAATCCGTAAAATCTTTACAGCGCGACTAGTCACTGATATCCCAATATATTTCAATTAGAAATAGATTCACAGCTCAAGGTAACTGGATCCCTCGCTAATGCAAACTTCAGATAACGATCCTACAGGTCGCAAAGTGTAATTTACCAAGCACCGTGGATTTAATGATTACAAAACTTAGTGAAATAGATCACTAATTAGGACTAAACCTGTTCTAGTAGTGACCACCCCAAGCGGAGTTTAACAGGTTTGAATTTTCAGTTTTCCTTCTCCTAGACTGGTTGCCTAACCAAAGCTAAATAAGTCCAGTCTGCCCTACTATATTACCCATAGCTGGAGGGAGGGTAGTTGCATTCATGCCGTTCACAAGGGTATCGGCGCTATGTGAACTGTAGCTTCGTCCAGGATTTGAACTCGTGTCAGCGAGTCAATTCCTACAACTCCAACCATTAGAGCGCGCGTCTTCAGTGTCTTCACCTCAGATGCCAAAAACAGTCTCCCTGGTATAGCGCTAGTGAAAAGGGGATATACTCCTTCGCTGTTTGGCTGATACCGACTTTACGCCACACCGACGACTTTACATATTTATGTATATACATAGTTTCTCTCTCTCTCTCTCTCTCTCTCTCTCTCTCTCTCTTCTCTCTCTCTCTCTCTCTTCTCTCTCTCTCTCTCTCTCTCATTATCTATATCTATATCAATATATCTATATATCTATATATATATATATATATATATATATATTATATAATATAATGGCCGCTGTCGACTGCCGATAGCTTAATTAACCGGGCTGATGAAAAGTCTTTTGGGTTTCGCTCCTGGTCAGAAGTAATTGCTATATCTGGCCACACTGATGAGACGTGAAGCTTCAAAACACGTTGTCTGGGAATGGCACACACACACACACACACACACACACACACACACACACACACACACACACACACACACAAACACACACACACACACACACATATATATATATATATTATATATGTGTGTGTGTGTGTGTGTGGTGTGTGTGTGTGTGTGTGTGTATACAATTTTTTTTAAAGTTTTTATGTAAGGACAAAGAACGCTGAAATTTTTGAACTTTTCCACTTATTGATCTGAGCTCTGAAGATGAAGAAGATGAAGAAGAGACAAACAAAACGAAATAAAAAAAAAATATGCAAATGAAACTGGCCATCGTTTTGCTTTGACGAACTAAGGACATCATCTTTAGAAGGTGTTGGGTGGGGGTCGTTCAACCCATTTGAAATGGATTTATGCATAAGAAATAAACCCACTCGTTTATCCCTGATGATCGATTGGACAACCCCGACCCCCCCCCCTTCAGCACTACGGTCCTCCACCACCCACTCGTTGTATCCTAAGACATTTTTCAGCTCGTTGTGCGATTCACGCCCCCACCCCATTTTTCTCTACAGCGTCTTACTGACAATAGAGAAGAGACAAGTGAACAGCTATCTTAAAGAAAACGAAAGAAAAAACCCTAAAAACAAAAGCAAAAAAACAAAAGAATAAAACAAGCAAACAAAAAAAGAATAAACAAAAAAACAACAACAAAAATACAAAAAAAAAAAAAAAAAAAAAAAAAACGCGAACCTGACAGAAGAAAGAGGTGAAATGGATAAAAAAATATGAGGCTATTAATTCGGAGGCAAAATATTTTTTTTCTTTCTTATTCTTTTTCCTGTTTTTTTTTTTTCTTTCTTTTTTTTCTTTTTCTTTTGCAATGTGTGGACACTGCAGAACATAAAAACAAATGACAGGTAGATATTTGATTGTTATTTTAGTGTTCTGACAAGCTGTTGTTTGGCTTGGGCAAAAACTTCACCACACGTGCAGCCAAAAACACAGCACATGGTAGGTCAGGAAGCAGAGATTGATATGATTGTGCTGAGGGCATCTCAAGAGAGAAAATTAACCCTAATCAATAGTACCCAAAAGCTATATATACACACACACACACGCCACGCTTATATATAATATATATATATATATATATAGAGAGAGAGAGAGAGAGAGAGAGAGAGAGAGAGTGAGAAAGAGAGAGAGATGGTGACTATCTGTTTACTTTGTCGTGTCCTAAAAACCTTTGAGAAAACGCGAGGCACCATAAAATATTAGAAAATTAAAAAGATTCTTCATTTTGATTCTGAGCAATTTTTACATAACACACACATTTTAGATTGATTTTTTTGTTTCACAATTCGAAGATCTATAAAGATGTCTGGACGCTTCAGTTTGGAAATTATTTGTTCAAATAGAAAGATGGTGGAGGAGCATCAAAGGAAGACAAGGATTGACTTATTATTTTAGTAAATAACCGTCTTTCGTTTCTTTAATTAATATATATATATATATTATATATATATATATATATATATATATATATATACTTTGGTGCGGTACAAGTTTTCTTGGTACAAGGTGATTCTAGGTGGGTCCTAATTCTCTACCAATAGTTTGTTGTAGAGTTCAGGTTCCGTATGAGAGCTCAATGTTTAATTATTGTAAACAGGGCAAAGTTATTGGGAATAAAAGGCCTTAAATACCATGGGTATCGTGGTTATGGACCATTTCCACTCGCGAGTATGCTCACGAGCTTCTTCAGACCGCTGATATATTTTATTTAGACAGGCACATGGCCAAACTCATTTTATATTCATACATTTCATGAATATAAAATGAGTTTGGCCATGTGCCTGTCTAAATAAAATATATCAGTGGTCTGAAGAAGCTCGTGAGCATACTCGCGAGTGGAAATGGTCCATAACCACGATACCTATGGTATTTAAGGCCTTTATTCCCAAATATAATATATATATATATATATATATATATATATATATATATATATATAATGAACTCTCTCGTCGATTTTCGACGCATGAGGGTTCACACACACAATGAAAAGCCACACAGTGATTTGTTTATAGTGGTGAAGGCTTGTGTTGAACCATCCACACTTTTTCGCACAGTCGATAGGAAAGAATTGGTGCATCAAAGGTTGCCACAAACCCATTCAACGACCGACCTCAGGAATTTTGAATTCAGAGTTATCCCTCTCCTAGACTGGTTACCTACCCAATGCTGAAGGGCCCAGTCTGCCCTACATTTAACCCATAGCTGGAGGGAATTTTGAATTCAGAGATATCCCTCTCAGATACAGACACACACACACACATACACACACACACACTGATATATATATATATATATATATTATATATATATATATATATATATATATATTGTAATACAGGTACAAGTAATAACAAGTGAAACGCGAGTAGGTTATCACTTGTACCTGTATTACAATAAATTTGCTCTACTAACGTATTGAGCACTTTTTATTTGTTATATCGCTGTCTTAACTTTCTGAATTTTGCATCAACTAACCATTGTGACCATCTTCACCGGTAAGTCACCTTTTCCAAATAAAAAAACACACATATATATATATATATATATATATATATATATATATATATATATATATATGAAGTAGAAAAGACAAGTATTCCATAAGGCTGAGTTTTGTTTTTGCCGGTTAAGTCGATGTTATAACGTTTCGTTTTTTTATAAACCTTCATCAGGACTTGAGGTAGGCAAAATCGGGTGTGGTTAGAGTGGATGATTTCCGAAGATTTGCAGAATGGCTAGTTGTGCTTGTAGAAAGGACAGTAACACGCACACACACACACACAAGATATATATATATATATATATATATATATATATATATATATATATATATAATGTAGTATATTAAGAAAGAATGAAAAAACACAGGTTTAAATGAGTTAAGTAGTGAGTTTATTGGTCGACGCTGCAGTGTTCCGATCTATTAATTAGATCATCTTCAGGGCATTTGTTGGTATATGGAAGGTAATAATAAATTTTTATCACAGAATAACGAGAAAAGCGAGTGGTAGTCCTTGTTATTCAGTGTGTTTAAAATTTGAGATTTGAAAAAAGGAGACGGTTTGAAATATGACGTCAAATATTCTCTTTTACGGTGTGAGTATGGGACCGTGTAAGTGGGTGTATCGAAAAGAAAGCATTGTGCATTTTTTAGGTGTGTGGTTGCGCGTGTGTGTATAAATCTTTTGCGATAGACGACAGCGAAACAAACCTCAAGGTTGTGTGTGTGTGTGTGTGTGTGTGTGTGTGTGTGTGTGTGTAAATATTCATTTGTTCGCACACAATTATATATTTCCAAGCAATCCCTTCGAATAATAATAATTTCCAAACAGCTCTATTTCACCCATAGATCTGACAGTTTGCACCACTCCGGATCAGAGTGAACATAATGGCAATGACTATGTTCCCCCCAAATCTTCAGGACTGAAGCGTTGCCATTGGATGCAGTTTAGTGACATGCCTAGGACAAGAAGAAAAATAATGTTTGGGGGACAAATAAAAAGAAAGGTTATTCGAAAAGCACACAAAAAAAGAAAATATGAGTAATATTTCGGAAATTAAATAGGAATTAAAAATGAAAAACAAAGGAAACTGGGGGGGGGGGGTTAATATTAATGAAAACAATGAAACGCGCGAAAAATGTAATAGAAGTGGATGAAAGAGAGAAAGATAACGAATGAAGAAGAAGAAGAAGAAGAAGAAGAAGAAGAAGAAGAAGAAGAAAAGATCGACAACAACAAGTGCCACAACATCAAGACCAACAAAATGGGATGAAGAAGAAGAATGAGAACTTGAAGAAGATAAGATGAAAAGGATAAGAGGCTAAGAAGAGGAAAAAGGAAAAGATGGAAAGAAGAAAATCAAGAAGAGTCTGAGAAATAAAAGATATAAGAGTGTAAAGAAGAATGAGAAGAACAAGAAGAAAAGTTTCAAGAAGAAGAAGAAAAACAAAGAAGAAGAAAAGAAGAAAAGAAGAAGAAGAACAACAACAACAACCACAATAACAATAACAACAAGACGGCGAAGAAAGAAGAACAACAACAACGACCATAACAACAACAATGAAGAAGAAGAAGAAGAAGAAGAATAACAACAAGGAAGAAGAAGGAGAAAAACAACAACAACAATAACAACAATACGAAGAAGAAGAACACAACAACAATCACAAAAAATAACAACAAGACGGCGAAGAAAGAAGAAGACAACAACAACCATAACAACAACAAGACAAGAACAACAAGAAGAAGAAGACAACAACAACCATAACAACAACAATGAAGAAGAGAGAAGAAACACAAAGGGGTGAGAAGAAGAAAAAAAAGAACAACAACAACAAGGGGTGAAGAAAAAGAAAAAAAGAAAAAACAACAACAACAGGGGTGAGAAGAAGAAGAAGAAGAACAAGAGAAGAAGAAGAAGAACAACAACAAGAAGGTAAGAAAAAAAAAGAACAACAAAACAACAGGGTGAAGAAGAAGAAAAAAGAAACAACAACAAAAGAAGAAGAACAACAACAAAAAAGAAGAAGAAGAAGAACAGAACAACAACAACAACAGAAAGAAAGAAGAAGAAAAGAAAACAACAACAAGGGGTGAAGAGAAGAAGAAGAAAACACAAAAGACGAAGAAGAAGAAGAAGAAAACACAACAACAAGGGTGAAGAAGAAGAAAAGAAGAAGAACAACAAACAACAGAAAGAAGAAGAAGAAGAACAAACAACAAGAAAAGAAGACAACAACAAAGGGAAGAACAACAACAACAAGGTGAAGAAAAGAAGACAACAACAACAACAAGGTGAAGAAGAAGAAAAGAAGAACAACAAACAACAAGGGGTGAAGAAGAAGAAGAAGAAAAACAACAACAACAAACACAACAACGGTGAAGTAGAAGAAGAAGATAAAGAAGAAGAAGAAGAAGAAGAAGAAGAAGAAGAGAAGATTGGAGAAAGAAGAAGAAGAACAACAACAAACAACAACACAACGGTGAAGTAGAAGAAGAAGATAAAGAAGAAGAAGAAAAAAAGAGTCGCTGTGGGTAACGAAGACTAAAAACCGGAATAAATACAAGAAATCTGTATGGAAGCCCGCGTAGAGAAAAAAAAAGGAGTTAAAATGAAAGGCTGTTCTATAGAATGATGGAATGGTAAGAATAGTTTTCCCCCAGAAGTTACCGAGGGCGTTTACGTTCCAAGGGATTATAAAGATAATCTTTCTTAAATCGGCCGGCACTTAGAGATTCGCCAGGAGAAGAAGGAGAGAGAGAGAATGATAGAGAGGGGGGGGCTAAGAGAGACGAAATAGTAATGGGGGAGGGGTGTTCGGAAATTGGGCGCGGTGTTGAAGCCAGGTCGACTGCAGCTGTTTCCCTTGTCCGTTGACATTCATCATGTAAGGTCATGTGACATGTCTCGATCTTGGACGCCATTTTTCTTTTTCCCGTTTTAACGTCATGGCCGACATCTGTGCGGACGATTATGATTCGACCCAAACTTCAAACGAACAGACATGCGCATAAGCAACCGCACAAATACTTTGGTGGACGTATATATGCAGATACGTACATGTGTGCGTCAGTGCATACTGACACATACGGGGTACACAGATATATAACACGTCTCATCTCACGCGCATGGATATTAGGGTAGGTCGATTTTTCACTTTTTAAAATATTAAATTGTACATCAGTACCAAAGTTGTGTGTTAGTGTACGAAAACTTACATTCACGGTCGACACTTCAGATTACAGACAGACCATAGGCCTTTACTTACCATCTTCGACTCAAAAAAGCGTCTGCCTACACACCCGGCGAATAGACTGCAAAGATGGGGGACGATCCTTCTAAATTATAATTTCAACATGGAATTTCTCCCATCTAAGAAAATCTGTCACGCAGATGGACTCTCTAGATTGATACCCAAACAGAGTGAACCCCTGGAAGACACCGTGATTGCTTCCCTTCGAATTGAAAGGGATTCAAAACCTTCGCTGTGCAACACGATAAGTGAAGTCCCAGTAACTCTTGACGAGATAAAACGGGAGGCAGTGAACGATGAGTTCATAATACAGATAAAGGAAAAGCTAGCACAAAAAGACCAACAAAGTCCAGATGCCTTCTCCATATGCGATAAAGTACTGCTATACAGCGAATGAGTGGTCATCCCAGCTACGCTACAAAAAAGGATCCTGAAGGATTTTCATATGGATCATCCTGGCATTACGGATTTTAATTGCAACATTGTTTGAGGAAATAGCATAAAAGCTTGTTTGTTTCTTTGTTTTGTTTTACGGCATATCAACTTCAGTTGGTCATTTAATGCCGACAAAGTTTTGAAATGAATTCATTTTTAATGGAAACTCATTATTTTTATAAACACATTTTTCGATTTAACCCATAGATGGGACCCTAACAGGTACTATCACTCCGGCTCAGAGTGGACCGGGGAGCAATGGTGATGAAGGGGTGCCACATTCCCCAAACCTCCAAAACTGGAACCTCGCCATCAGATAGAGTTTAACGTCATTCCCAGGACATGTAGACCCTCAGTCACCGCCTTCTAGCACCCATATGATAAAAAGGGGTTAGGGGTTGCCATAAGGGCAATAGGCTTGGGGCAATCGTATAGGTGCTAGGGCTGGACGTGACCAGCCGATTGATCGGAGGAGGCCTCTCCGACCGCCCGTCTAGCCCCAAAAAGGGCCTAAGTGGAATAGTTCTAACGCCGCACCGACAGGGCGGTAGCATTAAAGATCGTCAACTAAGAAGCACTAAAATCCTCCTTTTCGTAATATTTAGCCTTAGGAAAACGAGGATATTTAGTGCATTTTAGTTGACGATCTTTGATGCTATTTCCTCTGACAATGGTGCAAGTAAAAGATATATTCTTTAATATCAGTATTCAGTAAACTAATACACAACTTTCGCATAGATTGACAATTTCATATCATTAAAAAAGGGAAAAATCGACTTACCCTAATGCATATGTCCGTCCTGCCGGCTTGGCGTAGAATACGCTGACTGTGCCCCCCGCTCTAGAAGAGTAAGACTCCCTCGAAAATGCGTGCCATAGATATGATTGTAAACCAAGACCTATCCTGAGTAATCCGATGGAGGCGTGGGTGCATATGTCCGCCGGCTTGGCTTAGAATACGCTGACTGTGCCCCCCGCTCTAGAAAGAGTAAGACTCGAAAATGCGTGCCATAGATATGATTGTAAACCAAACCTATCCTGAGTAATCCGATGGAGGTGCGTGGTGCATATGTCCGTCCTGCCGGCTTGCTTAGAAAACGCTGACTGGCCCCCTTCTAGAGAGTAAGACTCCCTCGAAAATGCGTGCCATAGATATGATTGTAACCAAGACCTATCCTGAGTAACCGATGGAGGTGCGTGGTGTAATGGTTAGAGTCGTAGCATTTCCTATAGCGCTAATACCCTTCGGAAAGGATGTATCCAACTCCTCTCTCTCTCTCTTCTCTCTCTCTCTCTCTCTCTTCTCTCTCTCTCTCCTCTCTCTCTCTCTCTCTCTCTCTCCCTCTTTCTCTCTCTCTCTCTCTTCTCTCTCTCTCTATCCAGCTATGGAAAATAGTTGGGCAGACCGGACTCTTAACATTGGCCAGATAACCAGTCTAGAAGGAAAACTCTGAAATGAAACCTGTTAAACTTCGCTTAAGAAATTGACCTTGTGTCACATCCTGCTTGCGTGGAGTGTTTGGTAAATATATATCCTGTGTAAATCGCATTTAATCGTGAGATTTCAGTTCTGGAGATCCGAGGAGTGTGATGTAGTTATTCATTACCATTACTCCCAGGTCCACTCTGACACGTAATGGTAGAACCTGTTACGGTCCCATTTCGAAAATGAGTGTCATGGATATGATACAATTGCATCCAATGGTGAGACTCCAGTTCTGGAGATCTGTTGGAGTTCAGCAGCCCTTCATTGCCATTACTCCCAGGTTCACTCATTCCCGAATGGTAAAGTTCCAATTCTGGAACTCTGGGGAATGTGGAGTATCCCTTCATAACCATTACTCCCAGCTCCACTTTAACCCAAAGTGGCAGTATCTGTTAAGCTTCTATCTTTGGAGTAAATAGAAAAATATTAGTTTTAAAAGAATGTGTTGAAAGAAAACTGAGTTTTTTTTAAATTGTGTACCCATCAAGAATGAATATAACAGAAATGTATTTGGTATAAAATAACATAATGGGTTGAAACAACCAACCAACCAACCAACCAACAGAAATAAGGGGCGCCTATTAAAAATCAAATACACAATAGTCTGCATAATATACTCAAAAGAAAAGAAAGAAAGAAACAATCAAACGAACAAGGGAACAGAAAATGAATGAAGAATCTGGAGGGGCGGTGGAAAGAAAGAAAGAAAGGAAAATTGGAAGGAAAAAAGAAAGAAAGAGAACAAAAAAAAAAGGAAACAAAGAAGGAAAGAAGTAAAAGAGACAGACATACATCAGACAGAGATGTATGTAAGAAAAGAAGAAAGAAAGAAAGAAAGAAAGAAAGAAAAAAGAATATGAAAAAAACCTGAAATGTAAAGAAAGAAGAAAGAATGAAGAAAAAAGAAAGAAAGAAAAAAAAGAAAGGGGAAAGAAAGAAAGAAGAAAGAAAGAAAGAGAAAAGAAAGAAAGAAAGAAAGAAGAGAAAAAGAAGGAGAAAGAAAGAGAAAGGAAATTGGAAGGAAAAAGAAGAAAGAGAACAAAGACAAAAAAAGGAAACAAAGAAGGAAAGAGTAAAGAGCAGACAGACAGACAGACAGACAGAGATGTATGTTGGAAAGAAAGAAAGAAAGAAAGAAAGAAAAAGAAAAAGAAAGAAAAAAAAAAAGAGAAAGAAAGAGAAAGAAAGAAAGAAAGAAAGAAGAAAAATAAAGGAAGAAAAAAAGAAAGAAAGAAGAGAAAAAGAAAGGGGGAAAGAAGAAAGAAGAAAGAAGAGAAAAAAGAAAAAGAAAGAAAGAAAGAGAGAGAGAAAGAAATAGAAAGAAAGAGAAAAAAAGAGAAGAAAAAGTACGGAAGAAATAAAGAAACAAAGCAAAAGTGAAGAAAAGAACAAATGAAAAGAAACTACAAAGAAAGAAAGAAAGAAAGAAAGAACGAATATGAAGAGTTCACCGTACGATGTTATCTTAATGAGGGGCCCTGTGGGGTTTTCAAGGAGGATAGAACGTGGTTTGGGTGCGATGCCAAGCGTCATGATTCTCAACTCGGGTGGACTATCGGCGATGTTCGATGTGACAAGCACCGTGGGATTTTTCAAGCATTCTTTATATCGCTCCCTTGGTGCCTCTTTGTCGCGATGGCCAGTGGAGAGTTCGGCTTTGCATGTGATCTTTGGAAGGAGAGGATTTGTCATCCTGGAGATATGTTCTGTCCAGTGTTGCTGGGACTGCAGTAGAATGACATAGATGCCAGTGAACTTCGCCTTTTTAAGGACTGCAATATTGATGAAGAAATCACTCCAGTGGTTTGGTTTGTTTTGGTTTGTTGGATTTACGGCATGTCAATCCTTGTTGGGTTATTTTATGCCGAAGAAGTTCTGTTCTATTCGTGCTTGATGAGTATTCAATTTTTTTAACTCAATTTTTTAACACGTTTTTAAAACTTATTTTTTCTATCTAACCCATTGATGGGACCCTAACATATACTACCACTCCGAACCTGTGAGTAATGGTGATGAAGGGGTACTCCACACTCCTCATGTGTAGTTTAACGTCATACCCAGGACACTAAGACCCTCAGCCTCCACCTTCTATCACGTGTTGGATAAAAATGGTTTGCCATAAGAGCAATAGGATCGGGACAATCATATAGGTGCTAGGGCTTGACGTGACAAGCCTATTGATCAGAGAGGGCCTCTTTGACCACCCGTCTAGCCTAAGCAAGGGCTTAAGTGAAATGCAGCATCTCATGGACTGCTTAGCCAACAGGGTTCAATCCTTAATCATCACGAATCGCTACCCATGTGACCCCATTCGGATGATTTTATCCCTCTGCAGAGGTAAAGTCGGCCTATTCTTCTCTCAGACGACGGGGCTGCACCCTAGTGGATGTTGAGGATTATGCGCCGGTCGCCCTTGTGGAACGTCACCAGAAGTTGTAATTATCATTTTAAAATATGAATAGTTACAGGAAACTATGTATGTATTTATCCAACTACTCCCACACGAGCAGGATGTGACACAAGGTCAAATTTGCAGCGGGGTTTAACAAGGTTGAATTCAGAGTTTTCTTCTTGTAGACCAGTTGCCTAACTAAGGTTAAAGAGCCCAGACTGACCTACTTTTCACTCATAACTGGAGTAGGATAGTTGGATACATACCTTTCCCAAGGTTATTTGCGCCATGTGAAATGCAACTAGTGTCGTCCTGGAGTTGAATTCGGAGCGCCGAGTCAATTTACTTCAACGATAACTATTAGAGCACGCCCCTCCACTATACAAAAAATAGCATTTCAAATGGCGTTAACAATTACACCTTCTCATATATATATATATATATATATATATATATATTATATATATATATATATATAATAAAGTTTTCTATATATAAAATTATATAATTACTTGCAACCATAAACTGACTTTGGTATTAAAATAACCCAACAAGGGTTGACATGCCGTAAAACTCACTAATCAACAAGCAGTTTTGTTTGACATGACTATGGGGGGAAAATGATTTACCAACTCATGAAAATCGTTATAAATAGCTGGAATCTGTGTTTTCACCTATTACCCCGCGTAGAGAAGTACTTCAGCTAGTAGCCAAATAGTTTGAAGTATTAGTTATGCTGGAAACAAACTGTTAATACTTTCTACAAACTAATACTATTTCTTCCCACAACACTAAAGTGATTAGTGCATTAATTAGTATTAATATAATTGTAAGTTTTACGCTGTTATTTATATGAACGATATACATCATTTAAACTAATTACTCCTGGTATGAGTACAATTCTTAGATGTACACTGAATGGGAGGCGCGTGGTCTAAAGGTTAGAGTCGTATGAAATGGACTCGTCAACGCGAGTTCAATTCCTGGACGAAGCTGTTGGCATTTCACATAGCGCTAATACCCTTGGGAAATGTATGAATCCTACTCTCCCTTCAGCTATGGATAAATAGCAGGACAGGCTCGACTCTTTAACCATGGCTAGGTAACAAGTCTAGGAGAAGGAAAATTCTGAATTCAAACCTTTTAAAGTCTGCTTAAGAAATTGATCTTGTTTCGCATCCTAATCGTGTGGAGGGGTTGGTAAATATATATAGATGTACAGTGAAAACCAATTAAGTGAAGTCTGCTGAGTGAGAATAGTCGGTATCAGCCGAACTTTGAATGTGTCTATACGCTTTTCGATCGTGCTAGAGCAGGGAAATTTGGTTGCGAGTGTGGAGCGACACTCCTATCGTCAGCTCCCAATACTTTTACGGCACAGATCACATTAATAAAACTGTGCTACTCCGGCGTTGGGGACCGATTTCGATTGCGAGACGAATGCTCTACCGACTGAACTAAACCGGTTGCAATACAAAGAGCCCAGGAGAATAGTTGGATACATACATTTCCCAAGGGTATTAATTCAGCTTTTATATTCACCCAGCCCTCCGCATGAACAGCGTGCGGCACAAGGGTCAATTTTAAGCATGTTTTAACATGTTCGGATTCCTTCTTCTTGGCCGGTTATAATTAAAGAGCCCAATCTGCTCAACTATTTAACTGAAAGGGACGTGAGTATGCCCACGAGCTTCTTCAGACCACTGATATCTTTTATTTAGACAGGCACATGACCAAACTCATCTAAATAAAAGATATCAGTGGTCTGAAGAAATTCGTGGGCATACTCGCGAGTGGAAATGGTCCATAACCACGATACCCATGGTATTTAAGGCCTTTTTATTCACAAATAACTTTGCTCTGTTTACAATAATTAAAA
Organism: Doryteuthis pealeii; assembly: GCA_023376005.1. Taxonomy (NCBI): domain Eukaryota; kingdom Metazoa; phylum Mollusca; class Cephalopoda; order Myopsida; family Loliginidae; genus Doryteuthis; species Doryteuthis pealeii. The sequence continues at coordinate 90,073,057 of CM042159.1, read as the reverse complement.
ATTGAGCTCTCATACGGCACCTGAACTCTACAACAAACTACTGGTAGAGAATTAGGACCAGCCTAGAATCACCTTGTACCTAAAAACTTGGTACTGCACCAAAGTATATATATATATATATATATATATATATATATATATATATATAATATATATATGCTCTCTGCATATATATATATAATATATATATATATATATATATATATATATATATACAGGGTCACCAAAAAAACAGGCCTGACTTTCTAAAAAAAAAGCCTATTTTTTTATCACCCTATACATATCAGTGAGTATGTGTGTGTGTTTTAAAGTGCTGTATATAATTAACTTATTGTATGTGTTGTTTTTTTTTGGGGGGGTCATTTTTTAAATTCTGGTGCTTTGTAGCGGTGGAATGTGATAATTTATATATTTTCCTTCTCCCAATCCTTCTTAAGTTGTGGTGATGCTAACACCAGCACGCATCTGTTTCTCCTTCTTTTGGGGGGATACGGTGTTCTATATTAAACAGCTCAGAACAAATAACATATGGTCAAAATATTTTAGAGAACTCTTTGGAATTAAAATGGAAGAAGAAGAAGAAGAAGAAGAAGAAGAAGAAGAAGAAGAAGAAAGAAGAAGAAGAAGAAGAAGAAGAGAAGAAGAGGAAGAAGAAGAAGAAGAAGAAGAAGAAGAAGAAGAGAAGAAGAAGAAGAAGAAAGAAGAAGGAAGAAGAAGAGAAGAGAAGAAGAAGAAGAAGAAGAAGAAGAAAGAGAGAAGAAGAAGAAAGAAGAAGAAGAAGAAGAAGAAGAAGAAGAAGAAGAAGAAGAAGAAGAAAGAAGAAGAAGAAGAAGAAGAAGAAGAAGAAGAAAGAAGAAGATGAAAAAAGAAGAGAAGAAGAAGAAGAAGAAGAAGAAGAAGAAGAAGAAGAAGAAGAAGAAGAAGAAGAAGAAGAAGAAGAAGAAGAAGAAGAAGAAGAAGAAGAAGAAGAAAAGAAGAAGAAGAAGAAGAAGAAGAAGAAGAAGAAGAAGAAGAAGAAGAAAAGAAGAAAGAAAGAAAAGAAAGAAAGAAAGAAAAAAAAAGTCCAAGAAAAGAATATTTATTTTCAAATGTTAAGCCACCAGTAACCGATTCTAGTTGTAAAATTTCACGCTTGGTTAAAAATAAGAATTAGTCAGTAATTTATTCCCTTCGTCATTTACTGATGAAATTATTTCCCAGTAATTTTTTTAATAACTTAAAACAACTTCATGGTTGCTCTCCTCTCAATGCTCGTTTTTGCTCTCCACTAAATGTGGCTTTTTGTGTAATCTCCTTTTGAGCAACTATTTAGGTCAATAGGCGAATTAAAAACAAAAAACTTATTAGCAACGGTTTGTTAGCGTTTTGCCCTCGAATCAATCCGCCATTTAAACTTCAAAAGAAACTTTGTGTTTATTTATTTACTTGCTCAATTTGTCGGCCAATAAGACGCACTTTGAAGGTGCATAGTGTCATGGTTAGCGTCGTAGGAAATGGAATCAGCAGGACAAGTTCGAATCCTGGACGAGGTTGTTTGCAATTTCATATAGCGCTAATACTCTTGACAAAGGTATGAATGAACTATCATCCCTCGACAATGGATATATATATATATATATATATATATATATATATATATATATATAGCGTATTTGACGGCATATAAGACGCACGGGCATATAAGACGCACCTCCAGTTCAGCAGGTCAGATTCAGGATAAAAAGTTTTTAGTGTATTTAAGCATATATTGTTGAAAACAGTCTAGCTGTGCATTACACAAGCAGAAACATAGCTGTATAAAAGTAATTTGGCAGTACAGGGTAGGTAAAAGTACTGAGCGTAAGCTGGGTTAGTGAACATCATAGAGAAGATTAGCCTTGGCCTACGGGAGGTCTCAAACTTCACTACGATGTATAACACGCAGGGCAATTTTGGGGGCCAAAATTTTGGGAAAAAGTGCGTCCTATATGCTGGCAAATACGGTTTATTAAAGTATGCCCAATGAGCCAGAGAATATCTACCTAGGTTTCTCCTAACGGATCAACAGGATAATTCTGATTTATTTATTGGTTCTACTTATTGTATTGAGTACTTTATTATATTTAACTTAGCCAACTCTTGGGGTATTTTTTTCTTTTGGTCTTTTTATTAGTATCAACAGATTATTTTCAGGAGGTGTATATTATTTGAACTTTTCTTTTAGTTTTAGTTTTTTTTCTTTGTATAGAGTAATTACAGACCTTAAAGCCGGGAAGTTTTTTTTAATACTTTCAGAGTTTAGAAATAATATATATATATATATATATATATATATATATATATATATATATATGTATAAGTATTAACTAATTCGCACAATATCCAGAGGTTAAGGTATTAACAATGTAGAGCATAAATTTATAGAGTTTCATCGATATTCTTCAGGGTTACTTTTAACGAGTTTAATTAATCTTTGGTGTTATATGCCCGTTGGAATGGGACTTAAATTTAGTAGAGGAACGCTTGTGTAGATCAGGAACGGTTTTTGATTATTGCAATTATTATTTAATAAAAGATATGTTATGGTCATTATAGTTCTATTCGCTATTGTCGTCATATACTATGCTATTTCAAAGTATATATCTAACAACCACTCAGCACAAGGGACACAAGATCAGTTTCTTAAGCAGGGTTTAAAAGCTTTGAATACAAAGTTATTCTTCTCCTAGGTTGTATATATATATATATATATATATATATATATATATATATACTTTCAAAAAAAATTAACAAACCGTCATTCCGTAACAAATTTATTTCGACCAAAAGCTAAAGAGGCTTTTAAAAATTTTGTATAATTTTTTTTTAAATCCTTAAGAGGCTGGCCTCTTAAAACGGAGATCACAAAATGAACGAATTCAGCTAAAGACAGTTTCACCAGAAAAATCAGGTCAGACAGCAAGTATATGGTTAAAATTCTAAATCTAATAAGAGATACAAAGTATAAACAGGTTCCTGTTCAGCTGACATCCTCAAAAACAAAATAAGATATGTATGTGAATAATTTTTATAATAAGTAAAAAAAAAGAAAAAAAATAAAATAAAAATTAAATTTTTAGTTTTATTTGTATTATTCGGACTATTGTCCTCGTCTTCATTGTTATCTGTACAACGTTTCGGCCGATATGACCACCGGCCTTCTTCAGGTATTTCTTGTCACGTTATAGGAGTTTATCCATGTGTACATTATTCAATCTATTATTATTTTTAAATAACAAAATGAAATAAAATAATAATAATAGAAAGAATGTAGAAATGTTCCGCACACAAAGAAGTATCGACTTTCCTCAGAGTAAATCCTTATTTTTTATAAATAAAATTCGTTGGAAAGCGGAGAATTTTTGAAATGTTCGAAAAAATAACTTTTTTTAAAAAATCACGTGAAGAGAGTGTTCAAACGCGGTCGAGAAAGACACATGGATAAACTCCTGACCGAAACACGTGTAAGTGAAAGTGATTAAAATATCCTTTTTTTCCATTCAGTACTTTCTTTCCATTATTTCTCTTTCCAACATATATATATATATATATATATATATAATATATATATATATATATATATAATATATTATATATAAACTTTAGGATAGCGTAGACAAACTCTGATGATCACATAAGCGAGAAACTGAGAGACACCAAACGCAGTTGACTGTGTCTATGCTAACTTAGATACATATTTATTTATTTTTCAATGCTTGGTACAGATGGTCAACATGCTACATTAAAAACAAATACAAAAAGTTGGGTTCATGCCTGTGTCAATTGTATTAACACAAATCAAGGCCACTCTATCAGTGTGGCTTAGAAAAAGTGACTTTATACTACGCACTTGGGGTATGACACTAAGGTGTATCTGACCATGAAGCACCAGACCTGGAAATCTGGAGAATGTAGAGTCACTTTTTCATTGCTCTTTATCCCTGGTCCACTATGACCCGGAGTGGTAGTAGCTGTTAGGATCCCATCTATAGGTTAAATATAGCTTTGGTTTTGTGTCCTTAAGTCTTAGGTATGACGTTAAACTGCCTCTATTCCTCTAATGACAAACCCCGACTTTATTATTTATGTGCTAGAAGTTGGTGATTAAATGTTTAAATGTCCTGGGTATGACGTCAAACTAAATCTATTGGTGAGGTTCCTATTCTAGTGCTCAGGGATATGAAGTATCTCTTCATTGACATTACTCCCGGGTTCACTCTTGGGGTCGCACGTATGGGTTAAATATATCAAAAATATATTTTTAAAAATGTCTTTAAAAATAAGATTTTATTTATTTTTAAATTGATTTACCCATCAAGAATGAATAAAACAAAAACATCTTCGGCATGAAATAACCCAACAAGGGATGACATACCGTAAAATCCAACCAGCCAGCCAGTCACTAAGCTTTACAGGCTAGTCATATTCTACCAAAGTTATATACATATATATATATATATATATATATATATATATATATATATATTATAAAAAAGGAAGGTCCGCAAAATGTATTTTGTTCTCAGAAAAATTTTTTAATTCTTTTTGTTTTACATGTGCAACACGTGTTTCAGATCTTCTGGTATATTCTTCAGGCTTTGATTGATAATATTATCAAAGCCTGAAGAAGATACCAGAAGATCTGAAACACGTGTTGCACATGTAAAACAAAAAGAATTAAAACAATTTTCTGAGAACAAAATACATTTTGCGGACCTTCCTTTTTTATAAAATATTGAATTTTCTCCCGTTGGAACCAACATATTATATATATATATATATATAAATATATATATATATGTGTGTGTGTGTGTGTGTGTGTGTGTGTGTGTCGTTTTTTTATTTGAATTATAATCAAATCAAATAAACGAATAAACAAATAATCAATAAACGAATAAACAAATAATCAAATAAATAATTGAAGTCGAGCTCAATGCACGGCGAAATATATCTCCTACATATACTTGTCTGAGTTTTGTTCCTTTGTCCTCATTTCTCCCTCTAATCTTTACTACATTCTGTCGGATTTATCCCAATCCTCGTATATATAAATATATATATATATATATATATATATATATATATATATATATAAGCAAAGTTTAGCAGGTTCGAATTCAGTTTTTCTTCTCCTAGACGTGTTTCCTAAGGTTTAAGAGTCGTTTGACCCCCTACCTGTCTATAGCTGGACGGGAAATAGTTGGATTCATACCTTTCCAAAGGGCATTAACGCTATGTGTCCAATGCGGACAACCTTGTCTAGGAGTTGAACTCGTGTCACCGTATCCATTTTTTGCAGCAGTAACCACTACACCACGCGCCTCTAAAGTTCGATAAAGCCGAACACTAACAAAATCATTCGGAAATGTTGATACCTGTTCTGAGCCGAGGTTTGACTTTTGCTCTGAGCCCGGGATCAAATACCTGATCTTACTCCCGAGACGTGAAATGTTTAATGACCTCTACCCGAAAAGGGCGAGACCAAGTTCTGAGGGGTATCGCCCCCCACCCCCTGATTTCCACCGGACCTGATATCAAAAACAGAAAGTCCTAAGTTGAGCTCTTCGAACTTTGAACGACAGAGCCGACTTAATCCTTCGAGCTCTCCGAAGAAATAAAACTTCTTCTCCCGCGGATTAAGGAACGAGCCACATTTAAATTCAAGACTGAATAAGAAATTCAAGCCATAAAAAAAGTTTTAGCGTCCACAAAACCACGGTCGTGAACGTGGGTCGCAAATTTTATGACAGGAGGGGGAGTTGTCGCCCTTACGTATCGGCATCATTTGCCGCTAGCTTCATCACATGACTTACCCAGATGAAAAGATTAATGGTGATGAACTTCGGATGCGGTTGAGAAAGTGTAACTTCCTTACATCTATTAAAATAAGTAAATTCACTGGCATGTGTGTGCTGGTTTTAAGAATTACAAGACCATCCGCGAATCCGTTGGGCTCACTTATCACAACGGTTTCTTAATCGAGATCAAAAAGGGGTGCCTAAAGGTAATATGGTCCGAAAATCGGATACGTAAGAAACTGTCAATAACCAAACAATGTTGATTTCATATTCCCTCTACGCTATATATATATATATATATATATATATATATATATATATATATATATATGTGTGTGTGTGTGTGTGTGTTGTGTGTGTGTGTGGTGTATATATATTATATATATATATATATATGTATTTGTTAGGAGGTTAATTTAGAAGGCTATCACAATGCAGGTGTAAAGAGAAAAAATGAATGTTTTTTTAAATTCATTTAAAAGAAATGCCATAACTAGACTGCTTCAGTTCCAGAGATCTTTTGAAAAATAGATTTTATCTCGAAAATTCAAGAATAAATACAGGTTAACACACAACACATTGTTACCGTATTATTATTTTTTTTCTTTACACTTACATTGTGATAGCCTTCTAAAATCAACCCCCTAACTAATATAACACAATGCTTCGAGCAAATTATAAAACTTTCTTATATATATATATATATATATATATATATATATATTTATATATATATATATATTATATATATAGAGTAACAATGGTGTTGTGTGTTAACCTGTATAATTATATATATATATATATATATATATATATATATATATATATATATATATATATATACTCTGTGTGTTCGATTATATGTATGAGAGACGGAATATGCGTATAAGAGAAAGGCGAGTCGTGGGCGCACTAAAATGTGTGTGAGAGAGAGAAAAAAAAAGAGAGGGAAGGGGTTAGTCAGTGGTTGTGTATGTGTTTGCGAGTGTGAGTGTGTGTGTGTGGTTGTGGGTGTCTATGTGTATGATCATTACAGTATACATTCCAACGCATCAAACTGTACCGAATAAAAACATCGTGTTTTGTTGCCATAAAATATCCTTTAATCTTCCATACATACATAAAATGGATTAGTGGCACTCATTATTATACAGAGAGATTCGAAACGTTGTGACAAACACAGTGCTTTAAAAGTGGTTTAACTATGTAATGACTGGGATGGGGATGGGCAGACGGTGAGTTCATCGTAGTCGAAAATAGACAAACATAACCGAAGATAACCAGTACGAGTTCAAGTCGAGTTGTAAGTTTTTTTTTTTTTCTGTTTCAGTCGTACTACTCAAATGTCTAAAAATACTTGTTTGATTTTGCTACATTGAGCCTAGACTCATGGGTGGCAGGTGGAAAAAATTGCGTCGATCCCGACGACATTCCCCCCAAGGGGAGCGCCTCAGGTGCTAAGCAATAAACCCAACCCTGTCCCTTTAAATCAATGGGGCAGGTATTGCCTGGGGGGGATAGCCCCCTGGGATCAACGCTATTAACTTGTAAAGATCCAGGGCCGAAGCCACTGGATCCCCACCCCGTTGGGCGGGTCTACATACTATTACCCGGTTAAGGATTGTAACTGAAAGTAAAGCTGAAAAATGAATAATAATAATAATAATAATAATAATAATAAAAGCGAAAATTGATAAGACCCAACAAAATAGTAAATGTAGACTTTGTGGTTATAGAGATGAGACTGTAAACCATATACTCTGCGAATGTAGCAAACTAGCACAATGAGAATACAAAACTAGACACGACTGGGTTGGGAAGGTGATCCACTGGGAATTATGCCAAAAATGAAATTTTGCCCACACAACAAAATGGTATATGCATAAACCAAAATCTGTTCTTGAGAACGAAACGCATAAAATTCTCTGGGACTTTGAAATAAAAACGGATCACCTTATCCCAGCAAGAATACCAGACCTAGTGTTGATAAACAAAAAAGAAAGAACTTGTCAACTGGTGGATTTTGCAGTGCCAGCAGATCACAGGGTGAAGCTAAAGGAAAATGAAAAAATAGACAAATATCTGGACCTTGCCTGAGAACTGAAAAAGTTATGGAATATGAAAGTGAAAGTGATACCAATTGTAGTTGGTGCACTTGGAACGGTCTCAAAAGGATTGGAAAAGGGTCTGGGAAGTTTGGGAATCAGAGGAAGCATTGAAACCATTCAGAACACTGCACTGCTGCAATCTGCCAGAATACTCAGAAGAGTCCTGTAGACCTGAGGAGACTTGCTGTAATTCAGATTCCAGTGAAAGACCATCAGCTAATGCTGCTGTGAAAACTCAAAAGGAGTAAATAATAATATCGGATTAATATTGTTTGAAATTTGAATGAATTTAGCTGTCGAATGGTGTATTAGTGAATTAGTACAGCCACAGAAATCTAGCTCCACGCCAAAAAATACATCAAAATGAAAATAGTCTTTGTGAAATCTATTTTACTACTTATTTCCTCAAATACTCCGACGTAGAGCATTACAATCTCCGGATATTGATACTAAGAACTGGTAGAGTACGTGCGGTTAAAATTGTGATGGTCGTACTATTAAGAAACACGAGTATTAATATATATATGAATTTAACATTTTGAAAAAAACAATTGGTAATTATTATCTGCTGACAGAATCTGTTTCGACGCCTTAGTAGAAGGGTCATCATCAACGAGCAAAAAATTTATACGAAAGAAAGAAGGGATAAAAAAAACCGTTGGAAGAGAATAGGGGGTACAAACACACGCTGGAATGCTTGAATTTTTTAAAATGCGCATACTGTTTCAAAAATAAAATAAATTTTATTTTTAAAAATCAGAAGCATTTTTAATTCAAAAATAAACTCAAAAAGAGTTTGGTGTAAATATATAAAAAAGTTTAAGAGATTATCAAAAATGTTCAAAATATAATCCAGCTTAATAAGTTGTTTACATGTCCACAGCACAATTGAAAGAAGATGTTAAGTTTCAAAAAGTTTGTGGTGTAGGTAAATTTTTTTGTAGTGTTCGTAGAATAATCTTCGGAGGTGTAAAAATCCGTATATTTTGTTTTTTCATGAGACAAATGTGTAAATAAATGGAAATAAAGGGCAGTTGTGTATGTGTATATCCGGAGGAAACTTCGAAAATAAAACAATTAACGGAAAAGTAAGTATATATATATACACATTAAATATCACCAGGGCTTGGTTTTGAGCAAAACTAATAGAGATCTGATTTATATTCGTGAAGATAATTAAAAAATGAAATTTTATTGATAACAGCATGGATTTTTCTTTTCATTTAATATTCTAAATAGTAGACATTAACATTTCTTTTCAGAGTAGCTGGATCAATGCAAGGTCTATTTTTCTTACATTGGGGATTTAAATGATGCATTCCACGGGGTTTCAACTCACGATTCAGTAATAATGGATCTGCGGGACTAACTTTTAAAAAATCCCTCTCAACCCTGGCGACGCTGGGTAGCCACGGCTAATACATGTATAAAGGGCAGTTGTATGTATGTATGTATATATATGTATGTCCTAAGGAAACTACAAAAATCAAACAATGGAAAACAAAGTAAATATCACCAGAGCTTGGTTTTGGGGCAAAAATAATTAAGATCTTTTTTTTATATCTATGAAGATATTTAAAAACTAGAATTTGAATAGTAAGAGAAGAGAAAGTCATGGGTGGCGTTCATGATTAAAACATAAACAAATCAATTATGGAAGACCAAAACAATCAATGGATCTGCAAGACTAACTTTTTAACCCTTTTCTACCCAGGCAATGCCGGGTAGCCGCTTCTAGAAGGTAATAATTCTTTAATCGATAGAATCTGAAGTTTATTTTAATTTTTTATTCACCCTAAAGGGAAAAGTATTGTTTTTTATTTCGTGCGACTCTGTATGAGATAAAACGTTAATTATCGAATTAATTTTCGTCTATAATTATTCAGGTCTTTGCACGACGTGTCCTTGTGAGGGAATTAGATATAAATCGACAGGTTAATTCGCCGATAGCGGGATCGTTGTGAAACCATCACATAAAAAGATACTTTGCCTCTGCTGGGTAGGTGAGCTACATTAATTTCATGACAGTTATTATTCTCTAAAACAGACTTCTCAAATTGGTCCATATGTTGCAGGACTTTTTTTTAACATCGGCACCTCGAACGCACATTGCGGCTCCGAGATCCCTTGTTTCGTTGGTACGTCCAGTCGAGCGGTGGAAAATGGCATACCTTCTTGGAACCGTTCATCTACAATGGTTGCGGCGGCGAAGAAACATCTCACCGTCTTTGCATTTCTCTTTTCTCTGCTTCCTTTTGGACCGTATCGAAAAAAGAAGGATAGTAAAAGAAACCGATGCGATGGAAAAAGGGACGCACGAGCAGGATGTGGCATAAGGTCAATTTCATATATATATATATATATATATATAATATATATATATATACTAGCAAATATATGCACCCTCCGGCTGCAAGTTTTTTAAGATTGAATATAATAAAATATCATGTTAAATTAGAAAGGCTAATGAAACTGAATAAAAATGCAGATAAAAACTTTTCGAACAGAGGGAGTATGATTGAAAAATAGAACAACTTTGAAACTAACTCTTCCATTATTTTCCATTACTCCCGTCTTTCATTGGTAAATTTTCCTAATTTAACTGTTTAGTTAAAATAGGAAGTAAATAATAATATTACAGTTATTTCTTCTTGTTAATGGATTTCTTTTAAGATTTATCCCCAAGAGTTTTGTTCATATTCAATAAGATAAAACCAAACAATTAGAAATCAATAATACTAAGCAGATATTTATTAAAATCAAATTTTTAATAACAATATGCAAATTAGCCTTCCCTTTCATACTGTAACCGCTATTTTTGTGTATATATAAATACAATTCATGTTATTAGTATGTAGATATGGTCAACAGTCTTAATGATGTAAAATAATTTTATTAATAATTGAGGTTTAAATAAAAAATAAAATCATGGCGAATGGGATGTAAATAACAAAGGGAATTGTGACTTGTATTGTAATATAGTTTCGGTTACAACAGACAACCCACAATCTCCATTATAATAAGATATATATATATATATATATATATTATATATATGTGTGTGTGTGTGTGTGTGTGTGTGTGTGTGAGAGAGAGAGAGAGAGGAGAGAGAAGAGAGAGGTAAACAAACAGACGATGTGTTTTGATATGGCTTTTTAGCCGACAATTTTTGGGAGAATATGTGCTTAATTGAAGTCGTACCTAATTTTGAAAATTAATTAATTAATAATTAATTAATTTTCAAAATTAGGCACGACTTCAATTAAGCACATATTCTCAAAAAAAAAATATATATATATTATATATGGTGTTGATTGGGAGTCTCCGTATGTTTCTAGTGAGTATATGCATTTGAGATATATTTTTGTATCTGAATCCGTTTTTCAGAAGTACATATATATGACTGTATATGACTGTCAACGGTCTTGAAGAAGGGAGTTCATCATAATCCCGAAAATTCACCACTGCTACTAAATAAAAGGAACTAAAAAAACAACCGAGTTTTCTGATATTTATTCCCAGATGAATATATTATTCTAACTACATTATCATAATATAGCACTTTAATGCTTCACACTAATACGCAAACCTGATATATGTACTTACGAAAAACGGATACAGATACAAAAATATATCTCAAATACACACACACACACATATAGATAGATAGATAGATATAAGTCATCCACATACACCGTGTTTCGACGTATCACGTTTTATCAGAGTGGCTAGCTACAGCAGAGATCGAAACCCGACTGATTTATCATCAATCAGAGTTCTTAACCCTAGGGCCATCAGCTAATCTACAAACAGGGACGAGAATTTAACTGATAAATACACACACACAAAACCAGGGGCATAGCAACTATTATATTCTTCCGAGACTGAAATGACAATGATTTATAGTCCTAATATATAATCTTATTATAATGGAGATTGTGTGTTTTTTCTGTCTGTAACCGAAACTATATTACTACTCAAGTCACAATTCCCTTAATTATTTACGTCAATTTCTCCATGATTTCATTCTTCAGTTATTAATAAAAAATTGTTTTACATTATTAATACTGTTGACCATATCTACGTACTAATAACATGCAATTGTATTTATATATACAACAAAATAGCGGTTTACAGTTTGAACGAGAATGCTAATTTGCATATTGATATTTAAAATTTATTTTAATAAATATGTGCTTGATATTAGATTTCTAATTGTTTGGTTTTATCTTAAGAAATATAAACAAAAATCTCGTGGATAAATCTTCAAAGAAATTTTTACAAGAAGAAATAACTGTAATATTATCCTTTACTTCCTATTTAACTAAATAGTTAAATTAGGAAAATTTACCAATGAAAGAGGGGAGTAATGGAAAATGATGGAATAGTTAGTTTCAAAGTTGTTCTATTTTTCGATTATACCCCCTCTGTTGCAGATCTTTTTATCTGCATTCTTAGTCAGTTTCATTAGCCTTTCTAATTTAATATGATATTTTATTATATCAAAACTTAAATACTTGCACCCGGAGGGTGCATATATTTGCTAGTCTGTATAATATATTTTGTGTCTGGATTTTTAGTCCATACTAATTCTGTTGGTGTTAATTTCTAGTTCTTACTAATGTTATTTATTTTTAGTCGTTACTAATTCTTTGGAATTTGTCAACCTATAAATCTAATTTGTTATGTTCAATTAAACGTGAATAATCATTTTAACATAAAAAATAATTAAGATATTTTCCTTTGATATTTGGACATTTAAAATCTGTAAGATTCCTCTCGATTAGAGCCTCGCTTTTTTCTCAAAAAAACGGCTAGAAATTAGCAGGTTATCTCCAGCCGGGATGGAAACCCAATCAATTCAGGCTCCTTTACCGCTCACAAACCCTGAAAACATTTTGAAATTTTTTTTTTTAAAAAGCAACTTTTCAACAAGATATAACAGAGCATAACCGAATATCTCCATTGAACCACTACTTTAAACACTGAAATTCAAAATAACCTTTTTGGCATTAAATGACCCACAGAGGTTGATATGCCGTTAAAAAAAAACTCAAACTCAAACTTTGCCACTCGGCCATCATCACATGAGAGAGGGATTTTAACTGATAAATACATACATTTGTATATATGTAAGGCGACCTGAGAGTGTTCCATTCGTTACCAACCCTTCCGCACGAACAGGATGTAACGCAAGGTCAATTACTTAAGGGGGTTTGATAGGCTTGAATCCAGAGTTTTCCTTCCAAATAGTTTGCCTAACCAAGGTTTAAGAGCCCACTCTGTCCTACTATTTATACATAGCTAGAGGGAGGATATTTTGATACATACCTTTTCCAAGGGTATTATCACTATTTGAAATGCAAACAGCCTCGTCTCACCGTGTCCATTTCCTATGATGATAACCATTACACCACGCGTCTATATAAATGCATACATATTGACTTATATATGGAGGTTCGGGGAAGCGCGTGGTATAATGGTTAAAGTCATGGGAAATGGACTCGTCGCCCCGAGTTCAAATCCTGAATGTGGTAATTGCATTTCACTTAGCGCTAATACCCTTGGGAAAGGTATGAATCCTACTCTTCCTCCAGCTATGGATAAATAGTAGAGCGGACTGGGATCTTTAACCTTGGTTAGGCAACCGGTCTAGGAGAAGGAAAAATCTGAATTCAATCCTGTTGAATAAATTGACCTTGTGTCACATCCTGCTTTGCGGAGGGGTTGGTAGATATATATATATATATATATATATAATTTAATATATATATATATATGGAGTTTCGTTGTATATTGGTTAGAAAAAGTTTTGAAATAAATTCATTCTTAATCGATACTGAATTTTTATGAACACATTTTTTCTATTTAAGCCATAGATGGGACTCTAACAGGTACAGGCACTCTGGGTCAGAATGGACCGGGAGCAATGGTGATGAAGAGGTGCGCCAAATTCCCAAGATCTCCAGAACTGGAACCTCACCATCAGATAGAGTTTAACGTCATTCCCAGGACGTGAAGAACCTAAGTATAGTACTGTTACTGTTCTTTAGCAAGTATAGCTTTAAGATTAAATAACCCACGAAGGTTGATATGCCATTAAAACAAAAAGGCCAACCCAAACAAGTTTATGGAGATTGCGTTTTGTCACGGCTGCATAATCTTTGGTGTCAGATGGGACTTTTGGGATTGCTGAAAGACTTGGGAAGATTTATTCTACTCTGGTCGACCTGTTTTGATTTGGTTTGTTTTACGGCATATCAACCCATTTCGAGTCATTTTATGCCGAAACAAGTTATTTTTATAAAAGTTCCTATGTTTCAAGTTCTTGATGTCTTCAAATTGGTAGAAATAATTTTCATTAACTTCATTTGGTTTGGTTTGGTTTGGTCTGGTTCAGATTGGTTTGTTTAATGGTAAAACTCTACAAAACTGCAGCTGTACGGCTGCCTACCACCTAGAACACAAACCATCCGAGAGGGACGAACAAAACCTGCCGAGCACTGCTGGAGACCTACATTGTCCAGGTCCTCTGCCCGGGGCAATGAATGATAGGGATGCTTGGCGAGAGATCTTCATGGATATCCGTGCTGTTAGTACGACCTGATGATGATGATGATGATGATGATGAACCCTGTGGATTATTCAATGCTGAAACTATCAGTGTTAGACAAAAGTTGGTCCCCAAATTTCGTTTACTGGTTTAATATTTGTAGATGTATTCTGTGGACGTATTTTATATCTGATTCATAATTTTCGATATCTTTTTATTTCTCTCAAGAAAGATCAAATGTCATCCATGTTCGTATTCTCAAACAGATTCCTCATATCATTTGTGCTGAAATATTTCTTTCTGATTGGAGCGAAGGAAATGTTTGACAGTGTAGAGTGTTTTTGGAATGTCTTGCACCGTAGTTTGATCCTCTTGTTTGAGTATAAAAGAGTGTGTAAGTCGACCTGTCAATTTACGAATTGAGAACAGTGTATTGACGTTTGATGATGAGGCTGATTGGGGATTAATTAAAGTCGAATCCATTGATGTTTTGATTAAGGTTCCCGGGAAAAAGAGAAAATCCGCAAAAAATACCTCCCAAATAATATCCCTCCCTGTCAATGAGTTTTTGTTTAAAAACAAGGCTCCTTTATTAATACGGACCCTCTAATTCCATTTTTCAGAGTCCTCTAAACTGTTTTCTTTTCTCTATGACAGTTTTTCTAAACATCCAATAGTTTGTATTAATAAGTTTCGGTCGATGTGCCCTCCGGCCTTCTTCAGGTGTTGCTTGTCGGACTCGGGAACTTTCTCGAACTCGGGAACCTTCTTTTCGAAATCGGGAACTTTTTTGTCTTAATCGGGAACCTTGTTTTCGTAATCTGGAGCCATCGCGGAACTTTGAACCTAACAATTTATTCAGTTCACGGGGGTAACCTGTTCTTATTCCGTTAACCCTAGTTGGGGTTTCCGAGACCGACAAGAAATACCAATAGTCCGAATAATCAAAATAATATATAATCGAGCCTCATCTAAAAAAAATTAGAGAAATAGTGTAGATAACAATAAAGATGAGGACAATAGTCCGAATAAACAAAATAATACTAATAAGCAAGCCTCATCTAAAAAAAAATAGAGAATAGTGTAGATAACAATAAGATGAGGACAATAGTCCGAATAATACAAATAATACTAATTATCAAGCCTCATCTAAAAAAGAATTCGAGAAATAGTGTAGATAACAATAAAGATGAGGACAATAGTCTGAATAATCCAAATAATACTGATTATCAAGCCTCATTTAAAAAATTCAGAAAAATAGTGAAGATAACAATAAAGATGAGGACAATAGTCCGAATAATCCAAATAATACTAATAATCAAACCTCATCTAAAAAAAAATTAGAGAAATAGTGTAGATAACAATAAAGATGAGGACAATAGTACGAATAATACAAATAATACTGAATTGTCAAGCTCATTTAAAAATTCAGAAAAATAGTGTAGATAACAATAAAGATGAGGACAATAGTCCGAATAATCCAAATAATACTAATAATCAAACCTCATCTAAAAAAAAATTAGAGAAATAGTGTAGATAACAATAAAGATGAGGACAATAGTCTGAATAATCCAAATAATACTGATTATCAAGCCTATCTGTTATCAATAATACTAATAATCTAGCCTCATCTAAAAAAATTAGAGAAATAGTGTAGATAACAATAAAGATGAGGACAATAGTCCGAATAATACAAATAATACTAATAATCAAGCCTCATCTTTAAAAAAATTAGAGAATAGTGTAGATAAACATAAAGATGAGGACAATAGTCCGAATAATACAAATAATACTAATAATCAAGCTCATCTAAAAAAATTAGAGAATAGTGTAGATAACAATAAAGATGAGGACAATAGTCCGAATAATACAAATAATACTAATAATCAAGCCTCATCTAAAAAAAATATAGAAATAGTGTAGATAACAATAAAGATGAGGACAATAGTCCGAATAATACAAATAATACTAATTATCAAGCCTCATCTAAAAAAGAATTCGAGAAATAGTGTAGATAACAATAAAGATGAGGACAATAGTCTGAATAATCCAAATAATACTGATTATCAAGCCTGTCCTTAAAAAATTCAGAAAAATAGTGTAGATAACAATAAAGATGAGGACAATAGTCCGAATAATCCAAATAATACTAATAATCAAGCCTCATCTAAAAAAAAATTAGAGAAATAGTGTAGATAACATAAAGATGAGGACAATAGTCCGATAATACAAATATACTAATAATCAAGACTCATCTAAAAAAAAATTAGAGAAATAGTGTAGATAACAATAAAGATGAGGACAATAGTCCGAATAATACAAATAATACTAATAATCAAGCCTCATCTAAAAAAAAATTCAGAGAAATAGTGTAGATAACAATAAAGATGAGGACAATAGTCTGAATAATCCAAATAATACTAATAATCTAGCCTCATTTAAAAAATTCAGAAAAATAGTGTAGATAACAATAAAGATGAGGACAATAGTCCGAATAATACAAATAATACTAATAATCAAGCCTCATCTAAAAAAATTAGAGAAATAGTGTAGATAACAATAAAGATGAGGACAATAGTCTGAATAATCCAAATAATACTAATAATCAAGCCTCATCTAAAAAAAATTAGAGAAATAGTGTAGATAACAATAAAGATGAGGACAATAGTCTGAATAATACAAATAATACTGATTATCAAGCCTCATTTAAAAAATTCAGAAAATAGTGTAGATAACAATAAAGATGAGGACAATAGTCCGAATAATCCAAATAATACTAATAATCAAGCCTCATCTAAAAAATTAGAGAAATAGTGTAGATAACAATAAAGATGAGGACAATAGTCCGAATAATCCAAATAATACTAATAATCAAGCCTCATCTAAAAAAAATTAGAGAAATAGTGTAGATAAACATAAAGATGAGGCAATAGTCCGAATAATCCAAATAAATACTAATAATCAGCGCCCACAATAGTCGAATATTACAATATACTAATAATGCACAGCCTCATCTAAAAAAAAAATCAGAGAAAATAGTGTAGATAACAATAAGTAGGACAATAGTCGAATAATACAAATAATACTATAATTATCAGCTCATCTAAAAAAAATCGAGAGAATGTTAGATGAACTATGGAATATCTGAATAATCATAACTGATTTCAGCCTCTAAATTCAGAATAGTGGATAATATGCCGAGGCATATGTCAATAATCAATCACTAATAATCTAACTCAGTCTGAATTACTGGCTCAATAGTTACATCATACAACGATGACATCTATCCCGACCTATGACATCAATACACGATTGTCACTCTTCATTAAAAACTCCAAATGTGTAGATACAACTTATACACTCGATCGCAACATAAGTCGCATAGTTGATCCAATATACAGTATATCAGATGTCTAAACTCTCATCTAAAAAAAATTAGAGAAATAGTGTAGATAACAATAAAATGAGGACAATAGTCCGAACGCAAATATATATTACAAGCTCCTTATAATAACTAATAATCTAAGCCTCATCTAAAAAAATTAGAGAAATAGTGTAGAAAACAATAAAGATGAGGACAAAATAGTCCGAATAATACAAAATAATACATAATCACGCCTCATCTTAAAAGAATATTGAGAATAGTGTAGATAACTCTTAATGATGAGGACAATAGTCCGAATTAATACAAAATACTAATAATCAGCTCACTAAAAAAAAAATTAGGAAATAGTGTAGATAACAATAAAGATGAAGGACAATGTCCGAATAATACAATAATACTAATAATCAAGGCTTGCCATTAAAAAAAATTAGAAATAGGTGTAGATAACAATAAAGATGAGGACAATAGTCCGAATAATACAAATAATACTGAATTAATCAGAGCTCATTCTAAAAAAATTCAGAAGATAGTGTAGATCAACATAAAGATGAGGACAATAGTTAATAATCAAATAATACTGATATCAGAGCCTGATTCTTCAAAAATTCAGAAAAATAGTGTACATACAATAAAGAATGAGGACGAATAGTCCGATAATCCAATAATACTATAATCCAAGCCTCATTCTAAAAAAAAATTGAGAGAAATAGTTGTAATAACAATAAAGATAGGACAATAGTCCGAATAAGATACAAATAATACTAATAATTCAGAAGCTCATCTAAAAAAAATTAGAGAAATTAGTGTAGATACAAATAAAGATGAGACAAAGTCCGAATATACTAATAACTAAATAATCAAGCCTCATCTAAAAAAAAAATTAGAGAAATAGTGTAGATAACAATAAAGATGAGGATCAATAGCTCTGAAATAATCTAAATAATACTAATTAATCAGCCCTCATTTAAAAGAGAAATTAGAGAAATAGTGTAGAATAACCAATAAAGATGAGACATAGTGTTCCGAATAATACAAACTGACTATTCTCGTGCCAACGACGACCATCCCCATACCTCAAAAAAGAAGAACTTCTCTGCCGAAAGAAATAGGTGTAGCATGCCTATCATATCGTTCATATCGTTGAGTGCTTTACGCGATAATAGAACATATCGATCGCCTGCTACGCTCCAGTCAGGTAGGACGATGATATATTACGCCCGCAATCCTCGTCATGTCGATCAGTACGCCTATGATCGATGTAAGTACACACATATTTCTGTAAGCTAGCCGATCGTATATTCATCCGTAGTCGTGCGTCATATTGGTCTATCAAGTACGCTACCTCCTATGATAGCTATGGTACCTCATGTATTCAATATTATATAGCGCATCTCCCTGCCAGTAATCAACTCATGACACATCTAAAGCGATACGTGCTGTATTACTATCAGTCTAGTCAACTCTGCAGCGCGGTGATCGAGCGTAGCGGGTACTAGTCGATTCTATCGCTATCTACCAGCTCGTTACGTGAAGAGCTCGCAACAACTTCCCAGATACCTCGCATAAGGCAGTATGCACCACGCTCGACAGCGCTCCTCTGCAGATGCTGATACTCTAGAAATTAGTGAGATAACACAATAAAGGAATGAGACAATAGTCCGAATAATACAAATCAATAATAATAATTAGCGCTTCCGACTTCATAATAGTAAAAGTATATCGAGAATCTCGCGAAGCTAATATCTCTATCTGTGTATCGCGACCATGACCTCGTAATGTACCTCACTCAGCGTGCCCACACTGCTCATGACTCTCGTGATCCATCCCTCTCTACTCTTACGCTAATCAGTAATAGCTCGTCTCGATCCGCAGATGAGCCATAATCCGCATCACTCGTACGATCCGATTACACATCCAGTCACTCTCGATGTCGTCTAAGTAGTCATAGTTTAATATGCTAGTGCCCGAGTGTTCGCACGGGCATTACAGACATGCTAGCGTGCAGTGACCAGTCGGCGATCGTGCAAGATACTCATTGAAACTATACAATACCATGTTCCTATGTGGACTACGAATCGTGCAGCCTCTCCGTTGGATTGATATGTGAGCATTTCGCGATCTGCACGATCGTTGCATATTAAAGATCCAGTGTCTCTCACGTATAATCTTCCGCTCGTCAGGTCGATAATAGTATCGTCCTATATATACCTACTGCACACTTAGCTTGCAAAGAAGAAATCCGAGGAGGTGAAGGACGTTAGCAAGGAAGAGAGAGATGAGAGGAGGAGAGAGAGAGAGAGAGAAGGAGAGAGAGTAAAGACAGAAGCAGAAATGAAGACAAAAAGGAAGAGAAAGAATAGAAAAGAGACACAAGAAAGGAAAGAAGGAAAAGAAAGAAGAAAACAAGTAACAAGAAAGAAAGAAAGAGAAGAAAAGGAGAGTCAGAAAGGAGATGAAGGGGAGATAAAAGAAAAGAGGCGAAGAAAGAAAGAAAGAAAGGGAAAGGAAAGAAAGAAAGAAGAAAGAGAAAGCCGGATGTTGGATTATCCCTTAGGTTTTAATCTGTACGAAAACTCACACTTACTCATAGACTCTACCAAGCAGCAGGAGCTGGATTGACCATTAACAAAACGACAAAACATCTTATTATAATGGAGATTGTGGGTTTGTCTGTCTGTAACCGAAACTATATTACTATTTACAAGTCACAATTCCCTTTGTTTTTACATCCATTTATCATTTTTATTTTATACCATGCAATTATTAATAAGAATTGTCTTACATTACTTATACTGTTGACATATCCATAATATAAAGATACAATTGTATTTATATCATAAAACAAAATAGCGGTTTACAGTATGAATGGGAAGGCTAATTTGCATATTGATCTTAAAAACTTGATTTTAATAAATATATGCTAGTATTATTGATTTCTAATTGTTTGGTTTTATCTTATTGAATATGAGCAAAATTCTCAATAAATCTTAAAGAAATCCCTTAACAAGAAGAAATGATAATATTATTCTTTACTCTATTTTAACTAAACAGTTAAATTAGGAAAATTTACCAATGAAAGACGGGAGTAAGGAAAATGATGGAAGAGTTAGTTTCAAAGTTGTTCTATTTTTCAATCATACCCCTCTGTTCCAAATTTTTTATCTGATTCTTATTCCGTTTCATTAGCCTTTCTAATTTAATATGATATTTTATATTAAAACTTAATACTTGCACCCGGAGGTTGGCATATATTTGCTAGTGTATTTAAGATCCGTGATTAAAGTTTCCTAACGTATATGCTCCGTGGATTTCCTCACTGATATATGTTAACATTTGATCAAGCACCAGTTGAAAGGACCCTTAAGTCTTCTCCTTTTATCTTTCTGTTTTGTTGTTTTTTTTTGTCTCCTTTTCTCGTCCTATGTTTAATAGTTGATCTAGTTAATAAAGTATATTCTATCAAAATGTCTTTATCAAATCAATTGTAGTCATGTCGTAGAATGTTCGTGATAGGAATCACAAGGTTCAAGTTCGATACTACTCGCCTCGTCAGTCTAGCACAGGGATCTTGTGCAGTAAATGAGGAGCTGGTGGTAGGTGTGGCGCTCGCACCTCAGACGCTAAGAACAATCTCCTTTGTCTAGCGCTAGTGAAAAGGGGATAGACTCCCTCGCTGACTGGCTGATACCGACATTAGGGGCCCCGACGATTTTAGCTGTTTAGCTATATATTCTTAGACACTAGGGATATCACGCATAGTGATCCACTTCATCGATCTCATATACTTCGTCCTGATCGATATATAAATACTATGTTATATAATAACACGCTTCATCTGTGGTCAGTCCATTTATTTGTCACGATCTTGCATAGAAACTGAAAGTAGAAAAATACAGAAAAAGATTGGAAAATTATCCTCGTTGCTATCGAAACGTATCTATCATCATTTTCCACTCCGTCTTACAGTGACCTCATCTAAGTATGTATATATCGTTCATATCAGAATATACATGCAGCCTGTTAGATGCTAATTCAGCATATCATGTCTATTCAGCATGTGTTTATCAGATCAATGAGGCAAGCTCGCTTCAATAAATCAGTTGTAAAATCAATGGTCGATAGTATCTAGATCTCTATCGCGACTATCATTTCCTGGTTAATAAATAATGCATATTAGTATGTATACGAATAGACAAGAGAAAGATCACTCGATGTACACATACTCGTTATTCGTATAGGTCGACTGATACGGCTTTCAGAATCAATACATGATCACTTGGATACTGTCGTCGATAGACGATGCCGCATATACATCTATGAGCTCTTATGTCGAGTCCATATATCATAATGAGCACTCGATCAGTGCGTCTAGTAGTTGTCAGCTGCACAGCATGTGCCTAGATAAAAATCATAGCTGATCTATTCTTGACAAAAGAATATCTAATTGAGCTACCAGCCACTTGCTAAGTCATTGACACAGGTGAAGTTAAAAATCGAAGGTTAATTCGTAACTGATCCTATCTGAAAAACAAAGTTTAGCTAGTGGACTACCGTTCCATTGCCTAGTTCAATTTACTACAACGTGAGAGTTAAAACCATGCCGCTCCTGTATTAGGTTTAGATCTTAATAATAAGCTCATTAGTAAAAAGAACATGTTTCTGGTTAATTAACTATAATATATACTAGTTAGATTAGTTAGTAATACCGTTAATCATTGAAACATCAATCCAATTATCATATTAAACTGAACAAAAAACAAAAACTTACCCAAAATGCATTTCGGCGATTTTGAAGGAATGTGAAAATAAAAAGATTGGTCCATTTTGATAATGGAATAGAAATTTTCTTCTTCATCGTGTCTTGACAAAATTCCTTACACTCTCTTTTATTAGTCACTAGAAGTGGCTAACCAGCGTCGCTAGGTAGTGAGATATAATAAAAAGTTAGTCTCGCAGATCCATTATGTGTTTTGTCTATATATAATTGATTTATGGAAGCACGTGGTGTAATGGTTAAAGTCATGGTGGAAATGGACCTCGTCGGCCCGAGTTCAAATTCTGGATATGGTAATTTGCATTTCACTTACCTCAATCCCTTGGGAAGGTATGATCCTACTCTCCCTCAGCTTAGATAAATAGTTAGGACAGACTGGGCTCTTTAACCTTGGTTAGGCACCGGTCTAGGAGAAGGAAAACTCTCCGCTCATGCGAGGGTGGTTGGTAATATAATCTATATATATTATCTATTATATATCTGATTTATATTTTTATTCACGGCGATACAACTAATGACTTTCTCTTCTCTTATTTTTGCAGCAAAAAAAGCAGAGAACTGGTTGATATATTAATATGTGTATATATATTTACTTTGTCGTTAATTGTTTTATTTCGTGTAGTTACCTTTTGGACATACACACATACATACTTACACACCAACTGCAATTTTTTCATGTTTCAAAACAACCAACAATTGTTTTCCTTAAAAATCCATAAAGTCTGTGTGCACTTTAAAAAAATGTATAGCTTAACGTGCTTCTCCCCTCTCTTCCCTCTCTCTTCTCTCTCTCTCTTCTCTCTCTCTCTCTCTCTCTTCTCCTCTCTCTCTCTCTCTTATCTCTCGCCCCTCTCCCGTCTCTTTCTGTTGTCCCTCTCTGTCGTGATCTGTTGGTCTCTCTCTCTCTCTCTCTCTCGCTCGTCCCTCCGTTCTCTCTGCCTCTCTCTCTCTTCTCTCTCTCCTCTTCGTTTAGCTTCACTATCATCACTGCCTTCTCCTCTGTTTTTCTCTCTCCTTTCTGTCTGTTTCCGTTTTTCTGTTCTGCCGTCTCTCTCTCTATCTTTGTTTCTGCTCTGTCTCATCTTTATTCTATCTCTCACCCTCTTCCTGTCTGTCTGTCTGTCTTCTGTCTCTCTCTCGTCCTCTCGCTCTCTCTCTCTCTCTCTCTCTCTTCTCTTCTCTCTGTGTGTGTGGTGGGTGCTGAGAACTTTTTTAAGACCACCCAATCTCCGACAATGTGCTTAAGTATGAAAGGCTGATATACGACACATGAAATTATACTAATTTCTTCTTCTTCTTCTTCTTCTTCTTCTTCTTCTTCTTTCTTTCTTCTTTCTTTCTTCTTTCTTCTTTTATTTTCTTTTTTCATTATCGTCTCAGTCTTCCATTTCTACGTTTTCTTTCTGGTCTAACTTCCCTTTTTTTTACTTTATCCCCTTTGTCTTCTTCTACTTCCTCTTCTACGTCTCTTCTACTTTGATTCCCTCAAATCCTCCTAGCTCTCTATATTAAATTCTCCTCCTCCACCTT
This sequence comes from Doryteuthis pealeii, assembly GCA_023376005.1. Taxonomy (NCBI): domain Eukaryota; kingdom Metazoa; phylum Mollusca; class Cephalopoda; order Myopsida; family Loliginidae; genus Doryteuthis; species Doryteuthis pealeii. The sequence goes on along the minus strand of CM042159.1, from coordinate 90,048,891 downwards.
CCTTCTTCTTTTTCTTTTTTCTTCTCTTTCTTTTTCTTTTTATTTCTTATTTTTCATTATCTCTCTCAGTGTTTTAATCTACGTTTTTCTGGTTAACTTTACTTTTTTACTTTATTCTATCCTTTTGTTTTACAACCTCTTATTTATTCCTCAAATCCCCCCAACTCTCTATTATTAATTCTCCCCACCTCTTCTCCTCCTTCTGTTCTCTTATTCTTCTTTTTTTTTCTTTCTTCTTTTCTTTTCTTTTCATTAACGTCTGCAGCTTTCATTTCTAGCTTTTCTGGTTCCTAACATCCTTATACTTTATTACTGTTTGTCTTTACGCCCTCTTATTATTATTCCCTCAAATCCTCCTAGTCTCTAATCAACTCCCCCTCCTCCTCCCTCCTTGCCCTTTCTTCTCTTCTTCTTCTTCTTACTTCTTCTTTTCTTCTTCTTCTTCTTCTTCTCAACACTATCTGCCTCTCTCTTATTCTTCAACAACCTTTCTTTCATTTAGTCATACCTTCAGTGTTTGTTTTTTCTTCCCTCTTGTTTTTTTTCCCGTACGAGTCATCCAAATCCGCGCACCACATTCCAATCCTTAATAGCCACGCGTTCATTCTTTACACGAAATAAACGAGAATGACACTAGAGAGTGGAACATTCCAGGTTTTATGTCTTCTAAAAGTTGATTTCTATCTAAAGAGTAAAAGCATTGGTGAAATGAGCAGCACTTTAAAAGCCCGAACTGTGGGTCGAGGGGTCTGAGAGTGCGCGGTGGAGAGAGAGGAAGGAGTTCGCAATTACCGAGTGGTCTATTTAGTTCTGTTAATTTGCGTTCAGTGGGAGAGAAAGAAAAAAAAGAGTCCGGCTAATATTTTTATCGGTTAACGGGATCGAAAAGCAATGAATTCTTTCATGAAATTGGCTCTTTTTTTTCGATTTATTATAAAAATTGATATTTCCTTATCGGGATTATCTGATCTGGCTTCATATCAAGGATCTTGCATTTGGAAGATCACTTTGATTTATTTGTTTAAAGCATACATACTTCTTGTGGGCTATTTGATACCAAATTAATTCGTTTGTAAAGGTTTGGTTTGTTTATTTGTTTAACGGAATATCAACTCCTTGTGGGTTATTAATACCCAAAAGTGTAATGCGTTTGTAAACGTTGGGTTAGTTTAATTTTTAACGGCATATCGACTCTTATGGATTATTTTACGGAAATTAGATTCGGTTGTAATAGTTTTGGCTTGGTTTATTTGTTTAAGATCATTCAACTCCTTTGGGTTATGTAATACTAAAAATGAAGTTCATTTATTAAAGTTTTGGTTTTGGTTTGTTTGTTTAACGGCTTATCAATTCTCTTATGGGTTATTTAATACCAAATTAGATTCATTTGTAAATGCTTGTTGTTTGCTTTATTTTGTTAAGGGCACAGCAAACTCCTTTTTGTTATTTAATACCAAATTAGATTATTTATAAAGGTTTGGTTTATTTGTACCAAAATTAGTTTATTTATAAAGGTTTTTTATATTTAAGCTAAGAGTAGATTCTTGTAAAGATTTCGCTGTATTGTTCAATGACATATCGACTCCTTGTTGCGGTTATTGATATCAAAATTAGATTCATTTGTAAAGTTTTATTCTTGGTTTATTGTTTTAACGGCATATCAACTCTAATGGAATTTATTCAATGCTGAAATTGATTCATTACAGAGGTTTAGTTGTTAATTGTCTGTGTTGCATATCAATCTCCACTNACATGTATCATGCTATCAGCATTACACAAGCACACATATAATACATACATCACCGGACCGACACAAAATACACACCACACATACAGACACACATTACAGACACATGTGCATACACAGGTGTACACACGCAAAGATACATGCATAAACACGTACATTCACCCGCAAACAAAAGACGTGCATATACAGTAGGGTACGTCGTTTTTCACTTTTTTTAAATATCAATGCGCCAAAAAAATCCTCGTTTTCTCAAACTTTTTTGATTTTAATGCATCTTAGTAGACGATCTTGATTGCTATTTCCTCAAACAATGGTGCAAATAAAAGATCTAATTTTTAGTATCAGTATTCAGTATACTAACACACAACTTTGCATAGAAGGACAATTTAATATTTTTTTAAAGGGAAATAGAGGTAGAGTTGGTTGGTTGGTTGGATTTATGCATGTCAACCTTGTTGGGTTATTTTATGCAAAAACATTTTCTTTTATTCCTTCTTGCTGAATACTATTTTTATTTTTTTAAAACTCAGTTGGATCTTTACTTGCACCATTGTTTGAAGAAATAGCATCAAAGATCGTCTTCTAAAAATGCACTAAAATTCCTCGTTTTAGCCTTTAGAAAACAAAGATTTTAGTGCTATTTAGTAGACGATCTTTGATACTATTTCCCCAAATAACAGTGCAAGTAAAATATCTCATTTTTGGTATCAGTATTTAGTAATCTATCACACAACTTTCGCATAGATGGAAAATTTATATTTTAACAAGTGAAAAATTGACCTACCCTAATGTACAGACATATTAAGACAGAAGAGAAAAAGCAACACACGCAAACGCACATACACACATACACACACACACGAACGCGCACACACATACAAGTTCTGACATTTTCGAACACAGACACACATACGTGGACATGAATGTACACACAGACACACTAAGAAACATCATATATATATATATATATCCATATCTCATCCCCAAAACATTCATATATGCACACACACACACAAATAGCTAAATAGATAAACATCTTATTGTGATAGAGATTATGTAATTGTCTGTCAGCAACCGAAACTATGTCACCACTGACGTCATGATTTCATACACATACACACAAAGTATTAACAAACAGTCATAATTGTACATCCACGCGCACAGGAAAATAATCATACATACACACATACATATACAATCAAGCACATACATAGGCATATACTCTTACACACACACTTGAATACACACACAAGCACTAACATTTTAGTATATGTTCATACGTGCTCTCACAAAATACTCATACGTGTAGACACACACACACACACACACACACATATATATATAATATATATAATTATATATGTCAATCCCTGAATGTACGTTTCAGGGATTGACATTCTCGATTTGTTTCAGCCTTACATTTGAACATATATGCCCGCCAATTATTAATTATCAACTAAAATTAATTCAAAATTAGGTATGACTTCAATTAAGCACATATCCCCAAAAATTGTCGGCTTAAAGCCACATAAAAATAAACATATTTGTTTGTTTACTTAACCTCATATACGGTCATATACACAACTCCCAAGAACTCTCCCTCACATATATAAGAGCATTCAAAAAAACCACCTCAAAGAGGTTTTTAACGGAACAAATGGACATGCTACTACTAACACACTCTTCTACCCGGATTTTAATAGCATGTCAAACCCTCAAAAATACTTCAATTTTTTATAGTTCTTCTATAATGCTCCTTTCAAAAAATCTAAAAACAATTTCTTCAAATAAGAAATTTTCTTCCTGACGATGACCTAAGGTCGAAACTAGTTGAGAATAAATAACATATATAAAAAATATTCCTGTGTGGTCTTATTACTTTTTGTTCATACTATATAAAATGTATATATAGAATAGATATATGCATACACAAATACACACACAAGCAAACACATACATAGACATAACCCCACCATTCACACACACCCATGCACACGCACATACACAAACAAACACCAGCAAATATGCGCATGTACAACGGTGTGCACAGAAAACACACACATACACACACAAACAAGCATATATAAAATATCAATACAGATATACGCACCCGCACAACACAAACGCACACAAATACGCACATATACATTCACACGCACACATACACATTCAATTCCCCTAAAATATATTGATAGCGAATACTCATGTGGAGGTCCAATGGGATTTCAACATTTTAAAAATAAAGAATCTTTAAAAAAAAAATATATAATTTCTGTTTAAAGTTAGCAGCTGATTCCCTGCCTCCGCCACCGCTAACCTACCCTTTTCTCACCTTTTGTTGCATGGTAAACTGCCCCTTCCAGCGTTCACAATTAAAAACCTTTTTTTTTTTTTTTTTTCAAAGAAGTGAATTGTTTTCTGTTTTTTTTTTTCTTTTTTTTTTTTCTTTTTTGAACAAATTTTTTGTTTGATCACTTCTGAAATTTTTCATTTTATTTTTCAATTATTGAAAATTTACCGATTCCTGTGAGGATCAGTGGAATGGCGGACGACAACGCGATCGAAGTGTTCATAGAATGTTGTTTTTTGTCTAAACTTGTGTGTCTCTGTGTCTGTCTGTACACAAACACACACACAATTACAGATGTATATGTATGTGGGGTGCGTGTGAGTGTATGTGAAAACTAACTAGTATATACATTATATATATATTATATGTAGGTGTGTATGTGTGTATTATATATTGCGTGTGTGTGTGTGTGTGTTGTGTGTGTGTGTGTAAGAAGGAAGATGGAAATGAATAATAATCAGATATGTTGAAAAGTTAAATTTAAAAAAGTATATATCTATTTGTATATCTCTCTCTCTCTCTCTCTTCTCTCTCTCTCCTCTTCTCTCTCTCTCTCTCTCTCTCTCTCTCTCTCTCTCTCTCTCTCTCTCTCTCTCTCTCTCTCTCTCTCTCTCTCTCTCTCTCTAGATTATATATGTATATATATATATATATTAATAAGTCATCGACAGACACGTGTTTCGGCATATCATGCCTCTTCAGTGTGGCTAGACACAACTATATATATATATATATATATATATATATATAATATATGTGTGTGTGTGTGTGTGTGTGATTAAGGTAGCGTGAAGATGGGGTTAACATCTGGTTACTGACAGTTTCTCGTCTATATGATCCTCAGATCAAAGTTTTAAAAAGAGATCGCATTGGCGAGAAACTGTCGGTAACCGGGTGTTGATCTCATGTTCACGCTTATATATATATATATATAAAGATAAATCTAATGAGTCAGACGAACCTACTATTAGTTTCGCTTAATGCTCTTCAGGGCTAAGATCTTAGCCTGGAGAGCATTAAGCGAAACTAATAGTAGGTTACGTCTGACTCATTAGATTTATCTTTATTATTTGCTCTACTTAGGTATTGAGCACTTTTTACTTATTAGCTTATTCTTCTAGCGGTTATATGAATATATATATATATCTTATATACATATATATACACATAAATTGTTTTTTCTTTTGCGCAAATACTGTACCAATAGATTATTTTTTGTTGGTACGATTATCTTGGTCTTTTCTTTTTTTTTCAAAAATTTTTTTCTCCCCGGTTGATGTTTGGTAGTATATTTTTACAATCAAACTATTTGCTGGGTTTTTTCTCACCGCAAGGATTTACCAACACGCTTGGTATATATATATATTATATATATAATATATATATATATATATATATATAAGTTAAGCGTAAGGAAATGAATCCGACGGTATAAGTATAGATAAGAAAGAATATGAAATCACACAATGCTGTTAAAATGAAAATATTTTATATCATATTCATAGCTCTGAAGATGATTTTTATAAATTGAAATATTGTTCAATATATGATATTCCAACTTACCGGACAACCTGATATATGTATTTCCAACAACGGATACAGATACAAAATACATCTCAAATATATACGCACTAGAGCTATATAAAATATATTATATATATATATATATATATATATATACTACCGTTTAATACAAATAATCCGTACATAGCTGTATGGTATCCTATCTAATTTATGCACAATTATATGGTTAAAAGGTATTATTCCTATTGAATAATAGTCATTTGTTTGAATACTGTCATATGCTTTTAACTAATCCTATCTAACACAATAATTTGATTTTTACAGCAATTATAGATAGATAGATAGATAGTATGAATAGCTATGAACAGAGATAGATAGATAGATAGATGGATAGATAGATACATATGAACAGACTAAGATAGATAGATAGATAGGATAGATAGATAGATAGATAGATAGTATAGATAGATATGAACTGACTTAGATAGATAGATAGATAGATAGATAGATATGAACATGACAGATGGCTAGTAAGCTAGATAAATAGATAGATATGAACAGACTAAGATAGATAGATAGTAGAATAGATAGATATGAACTGACTTAGATAGATAGATAGATAGATAGATATGAAGACAGATGGCTAGTAAGCTAGATAGATATAGATAGATAGATGATGAAGATAGACTTAGATAGATAGATAGATAGATAGATGAACGAAGACTTAGTTAGATAGATAGATAGATAGATAGATAGATATGAACAGACAGATGGCTAGTAAGCTAGATAAATAGATAGATATGAACAGACTAAGATAGATAGATAGATAGATAGATAGATATGAACTGACTTAGAGTAGATAGATAGATAGATAGATAGATAGATAGATAGATATGAACAGAAAGATGGCTAGTAAGCTAGATAGATAGATAGATATGAACAGACTTAGATAGATAGATTAGATAGATAGAATATGAACAGACTTAGTTAGATAGATAGATAGATAGAATAGATATGATAGATAGATAGAAGATATGAACAGACAGATGCTAGTAATGCTAGATAGATAGATAGATATGAAATAACTTAAGATAGATAGATAGATGAAATAGATATAGATAAGATTATGCTAATAAGATGTATGATTAGATAAGCAACAGACTGAGTTTAAATTGTAAATGTCGTAAGATAGCGAGCTGAGCTGAGATATGATAGATGAACTCAGAATACAGAACAAGAATATGAGTATGTAGATGATAAGATAGATAGATAAGATAGATATGAACTGACTTAGATAGATAGATAGATAGATAGATAGATAAGATAGATGATGAACAGGACAGATGGCTAGTAAGCTAGATAGATAGATAGATATGAAACAGACTTAGTATAGATAAGATAGTATAGATAGATATGAACAGACAGAATGGCAGTAAGCTAGAATAGATAGATAGATAGATATGAACAGACTAAGAAGATAGATAGATAGATAGATAGAATAGATAGATGATATGAACTGACTTAGATAGATAGATAGATAGATAGATAGATAGATATGAACAGACAGATAGGGCTAGTAAGCTAGATAGATAGATAGATATGAACAGACTTAGATAGATAGATAGATAGATATATAGATAGATAGATAGATAGATATTGAACAGACTTAGTTAGATATATAGATAGATAGATATGAACAGACAGATGGCTAGTAAGCTAGATAGATAGATAGATAGATATGAACAGACTTAGATAGATTAGATAGATAGATATGAACAGACTTAGTTAGATAGATAGATAGATAGATAGATAGATATGAACAGACAGATGGCTAGTAAGCTAGATAGAAGATAGATATGAACAGACTAAGATAGATAGATAGATAGATATGAACAGACTTAGTTAAGATTAGATAGATAGATAGATATGAACAGACAGATGGCTAGTAAGCTAGATAGATAGATAGATGATTGAACAGACTAAGATAGATGATAGATAGATAGATATGAACTGACTTAGATAGAAGATAGATAGAATATGAAACATGACAGATGGCTAGTAAGCTAGATAGATAGATAGATATGAACAGACATAAGATAGAAGATAGATAGATAGATATGAACTGACTTAGATAGTAGATAGATAGATAGATAGATATGACAGACTTAATAGATAGATAGATAGATAGATTTGTTGGACGGCCTCCATCAATGAATTCATCGTATTCCAAATTAACAAGATTGCTCATGAATTAATGAAAAGATCAACAAAGGAATAGAAAATTCACAAGCGGTCCCAAACCCTGCATGCATATCTCTGTCGGGGAAGAAGATACCCTTGTTTTCCGCAGATTTTCACAGACTCAGTGACAAGTACGCCAAAAGGCGTTGATTCTTGACGATGATGGAAACGCCCTTTGGATTATCCCAGAGCCCCTTTAGCCGGGTTGTGGCTTTAATACCACTAGGTTGTAAACCATTCTGCTTTGGAAGGACCCAGAATGAACTTGAGTTTTCGGGTGACATATCTCCGTCACTACCATTGTGGGGAGGGTTCGGACTTTATATGATTTCAACTAATAATAATAATCCATAGCTGGATATATACATTTCCCATAGATATTAGCGCTAAGCGAAATGCAAACAACCTCGTTTAATATATATATATAATATATATATAATATATATATATATATATATAATATTATGTATGATATCACTTATTGCTATGTAATACACCCGTACACAGCAGTATGGTATCAAGAATTAGTATCTAATTCATATACATAGCTAAAAATAATTATTCCTATTGAATAACATTCATTTGTTTGGACAGAATCATATTGGTTTTAACTAATTCTGTTGGGTTGTCTTCCTTTGCCTGGAAAGTTATCTTCCCTCTTGTTCCCGTTTTTGACCACCTGGGTTTTTTTTGTTATCTTAAAGCCCGTCTCGAACTCTCTTCTCTCTCTTTCTTCTCGGGAATTGACACTATGGTGTTGGACACTTGTCTACACCCTTCTTGTGTGGGGTTTCAGCCTCTAAACAGGCATTTAGTAAGTGACTTTCTTATGGACTCTCCATAACCCTTCATTACTGCTATATTCTAGTATATATCTACTTTGTAGCCTTCTTTTCATGTGTCATTCACATGTACATTATGTATCTTTGTCAAATATATGTACTTCATGTCTTATATGTACCATGTGCTGTCCAATTGTTACATATTAATTGGATCCCTATTACTTTTTTAATGTAGTATAGAAATCCTTAGAGACTCTCATTTCAGAACTGTCTTCTTCCCTGAAAGTAAATGGACGACGAAAACACTTTTTTCTGCATTAACCTATTGTAATCAATTCACTTCTTCACTAGGACGATTGATTTAATAACTTTAGACACGCATGTACGAGGGCTGAATTAAAAAAGTAATGCCATTTTGTTTAGGACAGGTATAATTACCAACACAGGAACGTGTATCATACATCAAAATGAAACTGGTTCTCTGTAGATCACATCCCTACATCACCACATAGGTGAGTCGAAAAGTAATGCAATTTTATTTAATACAGGATAATTATTACCCACACAGGAACATGTCTCATACATCAAAATGAAACTGGTCCTCTGTGGATCACATCCCTTCTTCTCCACATAGGTGTTTCACAAAGTAATGCCATTTGTTTTTCGGACAGGTATAATTACCAATACAGCTGATGGCCTTTGAGAGTGAGTGACAATGCTTGACCTCACTCTCACCTTGCGTTCTGGATGATCGTGAGAATCGGAAGCGATAGAAAGCCCTTTCCGGTTTAAGGTGTAAGCAACTCAGTTAGTTGCAGTTAGTCAGTTGCAGAGTTAGAAGCTAGCAAGATGTGAGCTCACTGCATGGTTGTCTGTCTGGGATCCGGAATAAAGTACAAATCAAAAGTAAATCGAAGTCTTGTTGTTATTACTAAAAGCTAACAGATGACACAAGGCTTCTGATAAAGAAATGGTCCCAGCAGAACAGACACGGAACCATAATAAGAAGACTAGACGATCAGAAGACGGCCGGAAGAATTAGACCAGAGTAAGACGTAAGAAGTATACACCGTATAGGTATTTAGTGCCGTCAAAAAGGAAAAGGCACTAACGTAACAAATATATTCTATTTGGTACCGTGACGACGCGCGCTACGTTACACACAATTTATTATAGCTTATTATAACTTATTATAAACTTATTATAAACCTTGAACCCAACAATTCTATCAAACACCAATAATTGGAAAATAATATTATGATTTCCGTTAACTAATAATAATAACCCTTAGTAAACAATTATAATTTCAAATAACTATTCTTAATACAAATAATTTTCACAGTTATATGGGTATAAATATTTCGTTATGTAGTGGTAATACCTGTTAGGGTATCATCTATGTGTGAAATAGATCGGTTCGAAAAAATTTTACCGTACAAATATAAACATAAATATATATACATTTACCAATCCTCTGCACGAGCAGGATGTGCAACAAGGTCGATTTCTTGAGCGGGGTTTAACAGGTTTGAATTCAGAATTTTCCTTCTCTAGACCGTTAAAGAGCCCAATCTGCCTCGCTATTTTACCCATAGCTAGAGGGAGAGTACTTGGATATATACTCTTTCCCAAGGGTATTAGCAACTATATGAATGCAAACAACTATCGAAATTATTATATATTATATATATATATATATATATATATTATCTGATCTATGTTCCTTAATAATAGTGCTAATACCCTTTGGGGGGACAAGTAGTATTATCCAAGTATGCTCTCCTCTAGCTATGGGTAAATTAGCGAGGCAGATTGGGCTCTTTAAGAAAAACCGGTCTAAGAGAAGGAAAATTCTGAATTCAAACCTGTTAAACCCGCTCAAGAAATCGACCTTGTGTCACATCCTGCTCGTGCAGAGGGATTGGTAAATGTATATATAATTTATGTTTATATTGTACGGTAAAATTTTCGAACCGATCTATTTCACACATAGATGATACCCTAACAGTATTACCACTACATAGAAATATATATTATACCATATAACTGTGAAAATTATTTGTATTAAGAATAGTTATTGAAATATAATTGTTTACTAAGGTTATTATTATTAGTTAACGGAAATCATTATAATTATTTTCCAATTATTGGTGTTTGATAGAATTGTTGGGTCCAAGTTATAATAAGTTATAATAAGTTATAATAAGCTATAATAAATTGTGTAACGTAGCGGCGTCGTCACGGTACAAATAGATATATTTGTTACGGTAGTGCCTTTTCTTTGACGGCACTAAATACCTATACGTTGTATACTTCTTACGTCTTACTCTGGTCTATTCTTCCGGCCGTCTTCTGATCGTCTAGTCTTCTTAATGGGTTTCCGTGTCTGGTTCTGCTGGGGACCATTTCTTATGCAGAAGCCTTGTGTCATTGTTAGCTTTTAGTAATAACAACAAGACTTCGATTTACTTTTGATGTTACTTTATTCCGGATCCCCACCAACCAGACAACAATGCAGTGAGCTCACATCTTGCTAGCTTCTAACTCTGCAACTGACTAAACTGCAACTAACTGAGTTGCTTACACCTTTAAACCGGAAGGGCTTTCTATCGCTTCCGATTCTCACGATCATCCAGAAACGCAAGGTGAGAGTGAGGTCAAGCATTGTCACTCACTCTCAAGGCCATCAGCTGTATTGGTAATATACCTGTCCGAAACAAAATGGCATTACTTTGTTGTGAAAACACCTATGTGGAGGAAGAAGGGAGTTGATCCACAGAGGAGCCGATTCATTTTGATGTATGAGACATGTTCCTGTGTGGGTAATAATTATACCTTATTAAATAAAATTGCATTACTTTTCGACTCACCGTATGTGGTGATGTAGGATGTGATCTACAGAGAACCAGTTTCATTTTGATGTATGATACACGTTCCTGTGTTGGTAATTAATACCTGTCCTAACAAAATGGCATTACTTTTTAATTCAGCTCCGTACATGCGTGTCTAAAAGTTATTAAAGTCAATCGTTCTAGTGAAGAAGTGAATTGATTACATAGGTTAATTGCAGAAAAGTGTTTTTCGTCGTCCATTTACTTTCAGGGAAGAAGACAGTTCTGAAATGAGAGTCTCTTAAGGAGTTTCTATACTACATTAAAAAAGTAATAAGGGATCCAATTAATATGTAACAATTGGACAGCACATGGATAAACATATAAGACATGAAGTACATATATTGACAAAGATACATAAGTGTACATGTGAATGACACAAAAAAGAAGGCTACAAAGTACGATATATCTAGAATATAGCCAGTAATGAAGGGTTATGGAGAGTCCATTAAGAAAGTCACTTACTAAATGTCCTGTTTAGAGGCTGAAACCCCCAACACAAGAAGGGTGGTTAGACAAGTGTCTAACCCATAGTTGTCAATTCCCGAGAAGAAAGAGAGAGGAAGAGAGTTCGAGACGGGCTTTAAGATACACAAAAAAAACCAGGTGTCAAAAACGGGAACCAAGAGGGAAGATAACTCTTCCAGGCAAAGGGAAGACAACCCAACAGAATTAGTTAAAACCATATGATTCTGTCCAAACAAACAATGAATGTTATTCAATTAGGAATAATTATTTTTAGCTTATTGTATATGAATTAGATACTAATTCTTGATACCATACTGCGTGTACGGGTTGTATTACATAGCAATAAGATATCATACATAAATATTTTATAATATATATGCGTGAATATTTTCACATGATTACGTTGAAATCAGACATACGACTTGATGTAACGGTCCGATTTTATCTCACTTATCGCCAACAATAGTGATATCATATCAGATAGATACATATAGTAATATAGTATATAATATATATATTAGTATATATATATATATAAACGAGGTTGTTTGCATTTCGCTTAGCGCTAATATCTAGGGAAATGTATATATCCAGCTATGGATTATATTATAGTTGAATCATATAAGTCCGAACCCTCCCACAATGGTATGACGGAGATTGCCCGAACTCAAGTTCATCGGGTCCTTCCAAAGCAGAATGGTTTAACACCTAGTGGTATTAAAGCCACAACCCGGCTTAAAGGGGCTCTGGGGATATCCAAAGGGCGTTTCCATCTCGTCAAGAATCAACGCCTTTGGCGTACTTGTCACTGAGTCTGTGAAAAATCTGCGGAAAAACAAGGGTATCTTCTTCCCCGACAGAGATATGCATGCAGGGTTGGGGACCGCTTGTGAATTTTCTATTCCTTTGTTGATCTTTTCATTAATTCATGAGCAATCTTGTTAATTTGGAATACGGATGAATTCATTGGATGGAGGCACGTCCCAACAAATCTATCTATCGTATCTATCTATCTAAGTCTGTTCACTATCTATCTATCTATCTATCTATACTATTAAGTCATTCTTCAATATCTATCTTCTATCTATCTATTTAGTCGTTCATATCTATCTATCTATCTAGCTTACTAGCCATCTGTCTGTTCATATCTATCTATCTATCTATCTAAGTTCAGTTCATCATCATATCTATCTATCTATCTATCTTAGTCTGTTCATATCTATCTTCTATCTATCTTAGCTTACTAGCCATCTGTCTGTTCATATCTATCTATCTATCGTATCTAACTAAGTCTGTTCATATCTATCTATCTATCTATCTTCAGTCTTTCATATCTACTATCTATCTAGCTTTACTTAGCCATGTCTGTTCATATCTTATCTATCATCTATCTATCTATTCTAAGCTAAGTGCTCTGTTCAATATCTATCTATCTATCTATCTAAAGTCTGTTCATATCTATCTATCTATCTATCTACAGCTTACTAGCCATCTGTCTGTTCATATCTATCTATACTATATATCTAACTAAGTCTGTTCATATCATCTTTATCTATCTATCTATATATCTATCTATCTATCTATCTAAGTCTGTTCATATCTATCTATCTATCTAGTCTACTAGCCATCTGTCTGTTCATATCTATCTATACTATTATCTATCTTCTATCTAATCAGTTTCATATCTATCTATCTATCTAATCTATGCTATCTATCTATCTTAGTCTGTTCATATCTATCTATTTCTATCTATCTAGCTTACTAGCTCATCGTCTGTTCATATCTATCTATCTATCTATCTATCTATCTAAGTCTGTTCATATCTATTCTTATACTATCTAGCCTTTACTAGCCATTCTGTTCTGTTCATATCTATCTATCTATCTATCTATCTATCTATCTATCTAATCAAGTCATATCTATCTATCTATCTATCTATCTATCTAATTCTATCTTATCTTAGTTTGTTCATATCTATCTTATTATCTAGCTTACTAAGCCATCTGTCTGTTCATATCTATCATATCTATCTATCTATCTAATCTATCTATCTTATTCTATCTAACTAAGTCTTGTTCAATATCTATCTATCTATCTATCTATCTAAGTCGTTCATATCATTAATCATTATCTCCTAGTTCTAGCCCTCTTTTCTGGTTTCATCTATCTATCTATCTATCTTATCATAGTCTACTATCTATCTAAGTCAGTTCAGTATCTATCTATCTGATCTATCTATTATCTTAGTCTGTTCATATCATATTATTTATCTAGCTTACTAGCCATTGTTCTGTTCATATCTGATCTATTATTATTCTATGCTATCTAACTAAGTCGTGTTCATATCTATCTATTCTATCTCTATCTATCTAAGTCGTGTTCATATCTATCTATCTATCGATCTAGCTTACTAGCCAGACTGTCCTGTTCATATTATACATATCTGATTCTATCTATGTCTAAGCAGTTGTCATATCTACTATCTATCTAGTTATATCTAGGTCTTCTTTAGTCTTTCATAATCATCTTTATCTAGCTTTACTAGCCATCTCGTATGTTCATATCTATTATCTTATCTATCTACTATCTAAGTCAGTGTCATTATATCTACTCTAATCTGAATCTATCTAATCTATCTAATTATCTTAGTCTACTATCTTTCGTTAGCTGTATCATATGTATCTATCTATCCATCTATCTATCTATCTATCTCTGCTTCATAGCTATTTCATCATAGTCTATTATCATCTATAATTGCTTGCAATATTTGGTGCTTAGACGTAGGATAGTTAAAAGCATATGAAACAGTTATTCAACAAATGCTATTATTCCATAGTGGAATAATACCTTTAACCTATTAATTGTGCATAAATTACTGTAGGAATACCTAACAGTCTATGTACGGATATTGTGTATATAAAACGGTAGTAATATAATATAAGTATTATTATTTATTTATATATGAGTAATTGAATATGCTTCTAGTGTCGACGTATATATATTTGGGAGATGCTATTTTTTGTATCTGCATCCTGTGTGTGTGAGAACAATACATATACAGGGTTGTCCTGGTAAGTATGGAATATCAGTAGTATTGAGACAATATTTCAATTTATAAAAAGAAGAGAGATTCATCTTCAGAGCTATGAATATGATATAAAATATTTTCATTTAAACAGCATTGTGTGATTTCATATTCTTTTATCTATACTTATACCGTCGGATTCATTTCCTTACGCTTAACTTATATATATATATATATATATATATATATATATATATATAATATACCAAGCGTGTTGGTAAATCCTAGCGGTGAGAAAAAACCCAGCAAATAGTTTGATTGTAAAAATATACTACCAAACATCAACCGGGGAGAAAAAAATTTTTTGAAAAAAAAGAAAAGACCAAGATAATCGTACCAACAAAAAATAATCTATTGGTACAGTATTTGGCCAAAAGAAAAAACAATTTATGTGTATATATATGTATATAAGATATATATATATATTCATATAACCGCTAGAAGAATAAGCTAATAAGTAAAAAGTGCTCAATACCTAAGTAGAGCAAATAATAAAGATAAATCTAATGAGTCAGACGAACCTACTATTAGTTTCGCTTAATGCTCTCCAGGGCTAAGATCTTAGCCCTGAAGAGCATTAAGCGAAACTAATAGTAGGTTCGTCTGACTCATTAGATTTATCTTTATATATATATATATATAGCGTGAACATGAGATCAACACCCGGTTACCGACAGTTTCTCGCCAAAGCGATCTCTTTTTTAAAACTTTGATCTGAGGATCATATAGACGAGAAACTGTCAGTAACCAGATGTTAACCCCATCTTCACGCTACCTTAACTCACACACACACACACACACACATATATATATATATATATATATATATATATATATATAGTTGTGTCTAGCCACACTGAAGAGGCATGATATGCCGAAACACGTGTCTGTGATGACTTATTAATATATATATATATATACATATATATCTAGAGAGAGAGAGAGAGAGAGAGAGAGAGAGAGAGAGAGAGAGAGAGAGAGAGAGAGAGAGAGAGAGAGAGAGAGAGAGAGAGAGAGAGAGAGAGATATACAAATAGATATATACTTTTTTAAATTTAACTTTTCAACATATCTGTTAGATTCATTTCCATCTTCCTTACTTACACACACACACACACACACACACACACACACATATATATATATATACACACATACACCTACATATATATATATATATGTATATACTAGTTAGTTTTCACATACACTCACACGCACCCCACATACATATACATCTGTAATTGTGTGTGTGTTTGTGTACAGACAGACACAGAGACACACACAAGTTTAGACAAAAAACAACATTCTATGAACACTTCGATCGCGTTGTCGTCCGCCATTCCACTGATCCTCACAGGAATCGGTAAATTTTCAATAATTGAAAAATAAAATGAAAAATTTCAGAAGTGATCAAACAAAAAATTTGTTCAAAATGAAAAAGAAAAAAAAGAAAAAAAAAAGAAAACAATTCACTTCTTTGAAAAAAAAAAAAAAAAAGGTTTTTAATTGTGAACGCTGGAAGGGGCAGTTTACCATGCAACAAAAGGTGAGAAAAGGGTAGGTTAGCGGTGGCGGAGGCAGGGAATCAGCTGCTAACTTTAAACAGAAATTATATATTTTTTTTTTAAAGATTCTTTATTTTTAAAATGTTGAAATCCCATTGGACCTCCACATGAGTATTCTGCTATCAATATATTTTAGGGGAATTGAATGTGTACGTGTGCGTGTGAATGTATATGTGCGTATGTGTGTGCGTGTGTGTGTGTGCGGGTGCGTATATCTGTATTGATATTTTTATATATGCTTGTTTGTGTGTGTATGTGTGTGTTTTCTGTGCACACCGTTGTACATGCGCATATTTGCTGGTGTTTGTTTGTGTATGTGCGTGTGCATGGGTGTGTGTGAATGTGTGGGGTTATGTCTATGTATGTGTTTGCTTGTGTGTGTATTTGTGTATGCATATATCTATTCTATATATACATTTTATATAGTATGAACAAAAAGTAATAAGACACACAGGAATATTTTTTATATATGTTATTTATTCTCAACTAGTTTCGACCTTAGGTCATCGTCAGGAGAAAATTTCTTATTTGAAGAAATTGTTTTTAGATTTTTTGAAAGGGAGCATTATAGAAGAACTATAAAAAATTGAAGTATTTTTGAGGGTTTGACATGCTATTAAAATCCGGGTAGAAGAGTGTGTTAGTAGTAGCAAGTCCATTTGTTCCGTTAAAAACCTCTTTGAGGTGGGTTCTTTTTTGAATGCTCTTATATATGTGAGGGAGGTTCTTGGGAGTTGTGTATATGACCGTATATGAGGTTAAGTAAACAAACAAATATGTTTATTTTTATGTGGCTTTAAGCCGACAATTTTTGGAGGATATGTGCTTAATTGAAGTCATACCTAATTTTGAAAATTAATTAGTGATAATTAATAAATTTAGGCGGGCATATATGTTCAAATGTAAGGCTAAACAAATCGAGAAAATGTCAATCCCTGAAACGTACATTCAGGGATTGACATATATATATATATATATATATATATATGTGTGTGTGTGTGTGTGTGTGTGTCTACACGTATGAGTATTTTTGTGAGAGCACGTATGAACATATACTAAAATGTTAGTGCTTGTGTGTGTATTCAAGTGTGTGTGTAAGAGTATATGCCTATGTATGTGCTTGATTGTATATGTATGTGTGTATGTATGATTATTTTCCTGTGCGCGTGGATGTACATATTACTGTTTGTTAATACTTTGTGTGTATGTGTATGAAATCATGACGTCAGTGGTGACATAGTTTCGGTTGCTGACAGACAATTACATAATCTCTATCACAATAAGATGTTTATCTATTTAGCCTATTTGTGTGTGTGTGTGTGCATATATGAATGTTTTGGGTGCGTATGGATATATATATATATATGTATGTTTCTTAGTGTGTCTGTGTGTACATTCATGTCCACGTATGTGTGTCTGTGTTCGAAAATGTCAGAACTTGTATGTGTGTGCGCGTTCGTGTTGTGTGTATGTGTGTATGTGCGTGTGAATGTGTTGCTTTTTCTCTTCTGTCTTAATATGTCTGTACATTAGGGTAGGTCAATTTTTCACTTGTTAAAATATAAATTTTCCATCTATGCGAAAGTTGTGTGATAGATTACTAAATACTGATACCAAAAATTAGATATTTTACTTGCACTGTTATTTGGGGAAATAGTATCAAAGATCGTCTACTAAAATGCACTAAAAATCTTTGTTTTCTAAAGGCTAAAACGAGGAATTTTAGTGCATTTTTAGAAGACGATCTTTGATGCTATTTCTTCAAACAATGGTGCAAGTAAAAGATCCAACTGAGTTTTAAAAAAATAAAAAAATGAAGTATTCAGCAAGAAGGAATAAAAGAAAATGTTTTTGGCATAAAATAACCCAACAAGGGTTGACATGCCATAAAATCCAACCAACCAACCAACTCTACCTCTATTTCCCTTTAAAAAAATATTAAATTGTCCTTCTATGCAAAAGTTGTGTGTTAGTATACTGAATACTGATACTAAAAATTAGATCTTTTATTTGCACCATTGTTTGAGGAAATAGCATCAAAGATCGTCTACTAAGATGCATTAAAATCAAAAAAGCTTTTGAGAAAACGAGGATTTTTTTGCGCATTGATATTTAAAAAAAGTGAAAAACCGACGTACCCTACTGTATATGCACGTCTTTTGTTTGCGGGTGAATGTACGTGTTTATGCATGTATCTTTGCGTGTGTACACCTGTGTATGCACATGTGTCTGTATGTGTGTCTGTATGTGTGTGTGTATTTTGTGCGGTCCGGTGAGTATGTATTTATGTGTGCATGTGTGTATGCTGATGCATGTACATGTGGGGATGCGTGTGTATTTGTGCAAGTGCATTTGTGTGTCTCTGTGTGTCTCTGTGTGTATATTTTAGTGTTTGTACCAAAGTCCTTGTTTGTGTATGTGTGTGTGTGTGTGCGTTCGTATGTGTATGTGTGTGTATGTGTGTGTGTGTGTGTGTGTGTGTGCGCGCGTTCGTGTGTGTATGTTCTTATGTTTCTGCGGAAATGGTAATCTTGCCAAGGCTAAAGAACCGCGTCTGCCCTACTATTTACCCACAGCTGAGGGGAGAACTAATGGGTCCCTGCCTTTCCAAACGGCATTAGCGTAAATTAAATAGCAAACAGCCTCTTCCATGATTTGAACACGAATCACTGATACAATTTCATAACGACGATAGACTGATTGCGCAACCAAACAGTCTTACTATTTACCCACAGCTGGGGGGAGGTGTTGTTTTTGTAAGAAATTGATTATCTCTCTAAAATGATTGTGAAGATATATTTTTGCACTTTACATAATTCGAGACTATAGTAGTGCAACTGATTTCAACAGCATCATCGAAGCATGCCAATGGCATCTAGTGTCCGTACAGAGCTGGTAAATGTACATTTTTGCTGGTCGGCTAACATATGAAGTAAAACCAGCCAAATTGACTTGATTCGGCATTAGATGACCCGAAAAGGGTTGATATGCCGTAAAACAAAATTCAATATATCAACCAACCAACCAACCGACCCCCCCCCCCCAAATTGCAGCATGCTTCTGTAATTCCATCTTGTTTTTTTTCTCTGGGTGTTTGATGCAGCCATACAATAGTGCTTACACGACCACAGCCTGGAAGAATCCAGGTTTTATTTTTTTTATCAGACTTCGGCATAGAATAATCCAACAAGGGTTGACATGCCGTAAAAACAACCAACCAACCAACCAA
>CM042159.1:89999009-90026509 GCA_023376005.1 Doryteuthis pealeii | reverse complement strand
CCCAGCTGACAGTTCATTCAATGAAATTGTTGATCAAAATTATATTCAATTATAAGAACAAAACGACACTGATGCATTTTAAATGGAAACGCTTGTCATCCACAGACACCGTGTTTCGACCTATCAAGTCTCTCCAGTGTGGCTAGACATTCGTGAGCTACCTACAGCCGGGATAGAAACTCGATCGATTCAGCATCAGTCGGGCAGTTTATCTGCACGGCTATCGTCACCTACAGAATGCGAAGGGGATTTTAACTGTTTTAATACACACATTTGTATGTATGTAGAGGTCCCCATAGAGTGCTCCATCCCTTTTATAGGATATATATATATATGAATTTAACATTTTGAAAAAACAATTAGTAATTATTATCTGCTGACAGAATCTGTTTCGACCGCTTAGTAGAAGGGTCATCATCAACGAGCAAAGCATATGAAAGAAAGAAGGGATAAAAAACCGTTGGAAGAGAATAGGGGGTACAAACACACGCTGGAATGCTTGAATTTTTAAAAATGCGCATACTGTTTCAAAAATAAAATAAATTTTATTTTTAAAAATCAGAAGCATTTTAAATCCAAATGCTTTGCTTGTTGATGATGATCCTTCTACTAAGCGGTCGAAACAGATTCTGTCAGCAGATAATACTTACTAATTGTTTTTTCAAAATGTTAAATTCATTCTGTCGGATTAATTTCCATTTATTTACACACACACACACACACACACACACACACACACACACACACACATATATATATATATATATATATATATATATATATATATATATATATATTAAATAATGCAGCCATTTTTTGTCTGCAAGTTTTGTCCTTTGTTTTTTTCGTATTGCCGGATTATTTTTGTAATATCTGGCGAGAATTGGCTGATGTATTTGCCATATGTCATAGACCAAGTACTTTCCGCCCTATCGTGGGCCATCTTCAGGGTATTTTGAAACCGTACAACAATGGGCTTTTCCATTTTCTATTTGTATAGGTTGTGTTTATTTTTGTTGTTGTTACTATTATTATTGTCATTATTATTACTACTTTGCTATTATAATTTTATATTAATTATAGGCATTTTAGAATATTGGTGCTGTTATCAAAGTTTATTTTGTTTAGTTTTGGATTTTTGTGTCTAATATGCAGTGCTTCTAAGATTTTTAGTCGTTGTTTACATGATTGTGTTTCTATAATGGTAGTGTTATCGTTAAGTATTTTCCGGAATTTATTATTGGGACAAGAGTGTGATTTAAGATGTTGGGCTATTGAGCTACTGTCTGTAAGGTGCATTGTAAGCCGTCTGGAAAGGGTAGTTGTTGTTACACCAATGTATATATTTTTATTGGAGATACATTCTCCTAATGGACATTTAAATAGATATACCACATTGTTTTTTTGTAACGGTGCAATTGAGGGGGAGGAATTATTTTTAAGGATTAGGTTTGATGTTTTAAATTGTTTATAGTATACTATAAGTTTAATTTTTTTACTAGGATCATTAGGGAATATATTATTTTTAATTAATGTTTTTATTATGTTTTCGTCTATTTTATAATTTTTGTGCATTTGGTTGCGATAATATGGCAAATACATCAGCCAATTTTCGCCAGATATTACAAAAATAATCCGACAATACGAAAAAACAAAGGACAAAACTTGCAGACAAAAATGGCTGCATTATTTAAACATATATACCAACAAGAAGAAATGATGCCTAAACACGCACACCACACAACACACACACACACACACACACACACACATATATATATATATATATATATATATATATATATATTTCTATTAAGGCATTCGTATATTTATATTTGTGGAGGCGCTCATAGTCTAACGGAAAGCTACTATCCTTAAAATGTAAATCATCCCCATGATTATGATGATGATGCTGCTGATGATGACGATGATCATGCTGCATGGATATCCATGACAATCTCTCACCAACCGTTCCTAGTGCTAATCAGCCCCCGTGATATCCTCTGTGTAGCATCCAGTATCCGCACAGAGCTGTTCGATGCAGGTCCTTGCTGAACTGTCCACACTGGCGTCCCGGTCTCCTGCCTCATAAATTGCTACCCGGTGACTATCAAAATAACGACCCCAGCTACGGTGTTACTTGAAAGAAAACAACCAACTTAGGGCGTTAAATGTATTTTATGGAGGGGGGGTTCTCTTTTTTGTCGTAATTCTAATTTATTTATTGTAATTTGTCGTAATTCTTATTTATTTATAGAAATTTGTCGTCATTCTTATTTATTTATCGTAATTCCTGTTTAGATATGAAGATGGATATAGTTTGAAATAGAAAGAGATAGATAGATAGATAGATAGATAGACATTAAATAAACAAAATAATATAGATAAAAATAATATAGATAAATAAACAAGAATTACAACGAATTTCTATGAATAAATAAGAATTACGACAAATTACGATAGATAAATAAGAATTACGACAAAAAAGAGAAGCCCCCCTCCATAAAATACATTTAACGCCCTAAGTTGGTTGTTTTCTTTCAAGTAACACCGTAGCTGGAGTCGTTATTTTAATAGTCACCGGGTAGCAATTTATGAGGCAGGAGACCGGGACGCACTTCCTCATAAATTAACCAAGTTTAAACAACAGACAGTCACTTATGGTCGTCCTTGCTTATCCAGCAGTGTCCTGCATGTCTTGATCGGGTGGTTTGTATGATAGGTAGCAAGTGGCCGTACAACTGCTATTTCCTGGGGTGTTGTAACCACGATTTGTTTAAGAATGCGTGCAGATTTCTTGTGCAACTCCCATCTAACTTATTCTCCAGGCACTTCATTAGGATCAAAGTGATCCAGCCGTATTGTAGCACTGATACGACTAATGGTTGGAAAGATGAGATACTACTACCCGTGTATTTGTAATGGTCCACCGAATTAGATGCTTACCATCAAGTGTGGAGATGATTAGCTTTCTCGGAGTTTTCATTGAGGTTAATGTTCCTTGCTGCCTTCTCCAGGCTATATAGCAGTTATTCGTCTCATGCATATGTATTTGCAAGAAGAGCCAGATCATCTGTGTAATCCGCATCTTTAGTAGTCTCAACCGTGTATCGCCTGCTGTATGCCTTTTTAGCGTGAGTTATTTAAACTAAACCAATGTACCCTTTCTCCCCCCTCTCTCCCACTTTTCGTCATCTCTTTTTATCTCTCTCCCTCCCCACTCTCATCTTCTATTTTTCTCTCTCTTTTTTTCCTCTATTGTAATTTGTCGTAATTCTTATTTATTTATAGAAATTTGTCGTAATTCTTCGTTTGGAATAGAAAGAGATAGATAGATAGACATTAAACAAACAAAATAATATAGATAAAAATAATATAGATAAATAAACAAGAATTACGACGAATTTCTATGAATAAATAAGAATCACGACAAATTACGATAGATAAAGAAGAATTACGACAAAAAAGAGAAGCCCCCTCCATAAAATACATTTAACGCCCTAAGTTGGTTGTTTTCTTTCAAGTAACACCGTAGCTGGAGTCGTTATTTTAATAAATAAAACATTTACTAATGAATCTAATTTTGGCATAAAATAACCCATATAAAATTGATATGCCCTAAGACAATTAAACCAAACTAAACCTTTTGTAATGAATCTAATTTCAGCATTGAATAATTCATTAGGAGTTGATATGCCGTTAAACAAATAAACCAAATAAAACCTTTACAAATGAATCTAATTTTGATATCAAATAACCCACAAGGAGTTGATATGCCATTAAACAAATAAACCAAGCGAAATCTTTACAACGAATCTACTTTCAGCTTAAAATAAACAAAACCTTTATAAATAAATCTAATTTTGGTATCAAATAAACCAAACCTTTATAAATAAATCTAATTTTGGTATTAAATAACCAAAAAGGAGTTGCTGTGCCCTTAAACAAATAAAGCAAACCAAAGCATTTACAAATGAATCTAATTTTGGTATTAAATAACCCATAAGGAATTGATAAGCCGTTAAACAAACAAACCAAAACCAAAACTTTATAAATGAATTCATTTTTAGTATTACATAACCCACAAGGAGTTGAATGATCTTAAACAAATAAACCAAGCCAAACTATTACAAACGAATCTAATTTCCGCTTAAAATAATCCATAAGGAGTCGATATGCCGTTAAAAATTAAACCAAACCCAACGTTTACAAACGAATTACATTTTGGTATTAAATAACCCACAAGGAGTTGATATTCCGTTAAACAAATAAACAAAACCAAACCTTTACAAACGAATTAAATTTTTGGTATCAAATAGCCCACAAGAAGTTGATATGCCTTTAAACAAATAAATCAAAGTGATCTTCCAAATTGCAAGATCCTTGATATGAAGGCCAGATCAGATAATCCCGATAATGAAAATTAATTTTTATAATAAAAATCGAAAAAAAGAGCCAATTTCATGAAAGAACTTCATTGCTTTTCGATTCCCGTTAATCCGATTAAAATATTAGCCGAGACTCTTTTTTTTCTTTCTCTCCCACTGAACGCAAATTAACAGAACTAAATAGAACCAATCGGTAATTGCGAACTTCCTTCTCTCTCTCTCCACCCCGCACTCTCAGACCCCTCGACCCACAGTTCGGCTTTTTAAAGTGCTGCTTCATTTCACCAATGCTTTTACTCTTTAGATAGAAATCAACCTTTTAGAAGACATTAAAAACCTGGAATGGCTTCCACTCTGTCAGTGTCATTTCGTTTATTTCGTGTAAAGAGATGAACGCGTGGCTATTAAGGATTGGAATTGTGTGCGCGGAATTATTGGATTGGACTCGTACGGGAAAAAAAAGAAGGGGAAGAAAAAACTAAAACACTGAAGGTTATGACTAAATGAAAGAAAGGTTGTTGAAGAATAAGAGAGAGGTAGATTAGTGTTGAGAAGAAGAAGAAGAAGAAGAAGAAGAAGAAGAAGAAGAAGAAGAAGAAGAAGAGGAAGGAGGAGGAGGAGGGGAGAGTTGATTAGAGAGCTAGGAGGATTTGAGGGAATAATAATAAGAGGGCGTAAAGACAAACAGTAGAATAAAGTATAAAGGATGTTAGGAACCAGAAAAGCTAGAAATGAAAGACTGAGACGTTAATGAAAAAGAAAAAGAAAAGAAGAAAGGAAAAAAAAAAGAAGAATAAGAAGAACAGAAGGAGGAGAAGAGGTGGGAGGAGAATTAATAGAGAGTTGGGGGGATTTGAGGGAATAATAATAAGAGGTTGTAAAGACAAAAGATAGAATAAAGTAAAAAGTAAGTTAGGAACCAGAAGGAAAACGTAGAATTAAAACACTGAGACGATAATGAAAAAAGAAAATAAAAGAAGAAAGAAAGAAAGAAAGAAAAAGAAAAAGAAGAAGGGAAGGTGGAGGAGGAGAATTTAATAGAGAGCTAGGAGGATTTGAGGGAATCAAAAGTAGAAGAGGACGTAGAAGAGGAAGTAGAAGAAGACAAAAAGGAGGATAAAGTAAAAAAAAGGGAAGTTAGGAACCAGAAAGAAAACGTAGAAATGGAAGACTGAGACGATAATGAAAAAAGAAAATAAAAGAAGAAAGAAAGAAAGAAAGAAAGAAAGAAAGAAAGAAGAAGAAGAAGAAGAAGAAGAAGAAGAAGAAAAGTTAAGTATATTTCAGTGTTCGTTATTCAGCTTTCCAATACTTTAAACATTTTGTCGGATTTTTCTTAAACAGTTTTCTTCACACACACACACACACACACACAGAGAGAGAGAGAGAGAGAGAGAAGAGAGAGAGAGAGAGAGAGAGAGAGAGAGAGACAGACAGACAGACAGACAGACAGGAAGAGGGGTGAGAGATAAATAGAGAGAGAGAGAGAGGAGAGAGAGAGAGAGAGAGAGTGACAGACAGAGAGGGAGACAGAAAGAGACAGGGAGAGGGGTGAGAGATAAATAGAGAGAGAGAGAGAGAGAGAGAGAGAGAGGGAGAGAGAGAGAGAGAGAGAGAGAGAGAGAAAACAGACAGACAGACAGACAGAGAGGGAGACAGAAAGAGACGGGAGAGGGGTGAGAGAAAAGTGAGAGAGAGAGAGAGAGAGAGAGAGAGGGGGAGAGAGAGAGAGAAGAGAGAGGAAACAGACAGACAGACAGAGAGGGACACAGAAAGAGACGGGGAGAGGGGCGAGAGATAAAGAGAGAGAGAGAGAGAGAGAGAGAGAGAGAGAGAGAGAGAGGAGAGAGAGAGAGAAAGAGAGAGGGAGAGAGAGGAGAGCACTTCAAAGCTATACATTTTTTAAAGTGCACACAGACTTTATGGATTTTATAGGAAAACAATTTGTTGGTTGTTTTGAAACATGAAAAAATTGCAGTTGGTGTGTAAGTATGTATGTGTGTATGTCCAAAGGTAACTACGAGAATAAAACAATTAACGACAAAGTAAATATATATACACATTAAATATCACCAGTTCTTGCTTTTTGTGCAAAAATAAGAGAAGAGAAAGTCATTAGTTGTACTCGTAATAAAAATATAAATCAGATATATATATATATATATATATATTTTTACCAACCCCTCCGCATGAGCAGGAGAGTTTTCCTTCTCCTAGACCGGTTGCCTAACCAAGGTTAAAGAGCCCAGTCTGTCCTACTATTTATCTATAGCTTGAGGGAGAGTAGGATTCATACCTTTCCCAAGGGTATTTGAGGTAAGTGAAATGCAATTACCATATCCAGAATTTGAACTCGGGCCGACGAGTCCATTTCCCATGACTTTAACCATTACACCACGTGCTTCCATAAATCAATTATATATGACAAAAACACATAATGGATCTGCGAGACTAACTTTTTATTATATTCTCTCTACCTAGGCGACGCTGGTTAGCCACTTCTAGTGACTAATAAAAGAGAGTGTAAGGAATTTTGTCAAGACACGATGAAAAGAGAAATTTCTATTCCATTATCAAAATGGACCAATCTATTTTATTTTCACTTCCTTCAAAATCGCCGAAATGCATTTTGGGTAAGTTTTGTTTTTGTTCAGTTTAATATGATAATTGGATTGATGTATTCAATCTGATTACACGGTAATTACTAACTACAATTCTAACTAGTATAATTATAGTTAATTAACAAACATGTTCTTTTTTCTATGAGCTTATTATTAAGATCTAATCCTAATACAGAGAGCGGCATGGTTTTAAACTCTCACGTGTGTAGTACAATTGAACTTAGGCAAGTGGTAACGGTAGCTCCATCTAGCTAATACCTTTGTTTTTCAGATAGGATCAGTTACGATTAACCTTCGATATTTTAAACTGTCACCTGTGTGGTGCAAGTGAACTTAGGCAAGTGGCAATGGTAGCTCAATTATGATATTTTAAAAAATTTCAGATATGATCAGGCTATGTTTTTCATGGTTGACAAAAAACCCAAGTGTAATGTCTGGCGACACACACACGTATATATCCTATTATAATGGAGATTGTGGGTTTTTCTGTCTGTAACCGAAACTATGTTACTACTCAAGTAACAATTTCCTTTGTTATTTACATCACATTCTCTCTGATTTTATTTTTATTCAAACCTCAATTATTGATAAAATTGTTTTACATCATTAAGACTGTAGACCGTATCTACATACTAATAACATGCAATTATATTTATATATACAAAAAAATAGCGGTTTACAGTGTGAATGGGAAAGCTAATTTGCATATTGATCTTAAAAATGTGATTTTAATAAATATATGCTTAATATTATTGATTTCTAATTGTTTGGTTTTATCTTATTGAATATGAGCATAAATCTCGGGGATAAATCTTAAAATAAATCTATTAACAAGAAGAAATAACTGTTATTTTATTCTTTACTTCCTATTTTAACTAAATATTTAAATTATGAAAATTTACCAATGAAAGACGGGAGTAAGGGAAAATGATGGAAGAGTTAGTTTCAAAGTTGTTCTATTTTTCAATCATACCCCCTCTGTTCCAATTTTTTTTTCTGTATTTTTATTCAGTTTCATTAGCCTTTCTAATTCAATATGATAGTTTATTATATTAAAACATAAATACTTGCACCCGGAGGGTGCATATATTTGCTAGTATATATATATATATATATATATATATATATATATATATATATATTAAAGTAAAATCGTCGGGGCGCCCTAATGTCGGTATCAGCCAGTCAGCGAGGGAGTCTATCCCCTTTTCACTAGCGCTAGACAAAGGAGATTGTTCTTAGCGTCTGAGGTGGAGCGCCACACCTACCACCAGCTCCTCACTTTACTGCACAGATCCCTGTGCTACTGAGTTGGCGAGGGCTAGTATCGAACTTGGAACCTTGTGATTCCTATCCGAACATTCTACCGACTGAGCTACAATTGATTTGATAAAGACATTTTGATAGAATTATACTTTATTAACTAGATCAACTATTAAACATAGAGAGAAAAGGAGACAAAAAAAACCAACAAAAAACGAAAGATAAAAGGAGAAGACTTAAGGGTCCTTTCAACTGGTGCTTGATCAAATGTTAACATATATTCAGTGAGGAAATCCACGGAGCAGATAACGTTAGGAAAATTTATCAACGATCTTAAATACACTAGCAAATATATGCACCCTCCGGGTGCAAGTAATTAAGTTTTAATATAATAAAATATCATATTAAATTAGAAAGGCTAATGAAACGGAATAAGAATTCAGATAAAAATATTTGGAACAGAGGGGGTATGATTGAAAAATAGAACAACTTTGAAACTAACTCTTCCATCATTTTCCCTTACTCCCGTCTTTTATTGGTAAATTTTCCTAATTTAACTGTTTAGTTAAAATAGGAAGTAAAGAATAATATTAGTTATTTCTTCTTGTTAAGGGATTTCATTTAAGATTTATTGAAGAGATTTTTGCTCATATTCAATAAGATAAAACCAAACAATTAGAAATCAATAATACTAAGCATATATTTATTAAAATCAATTTTTTAAGATCAATATGCAAATTAGCCTTCCCATTCATACTGTAAACCGCTATTTTGTTTTATATATAAATACAATTGTATCTTAATATTATGTAGATATGGTCAACAGTATAAGTAATGTAAGACAATTTTATTAATAATTGAGGTATAAATAAAAATAAAATCATGATAAATGTGATGTAAATAACAAAGGGAATTGTGACTTGTATAGTAATATAGTTTCGGTTACAGACAGACAAACCCACAATCTCCATTATAATAAGATGTTTTGTCGTTTTTGTTAATGGTCAATCCAGCTCCTGCTGCTTGGTAGAGTCTATAAAGTCATGAGTTTTCGTACAGATTAAACCTAAGGGATAATCCAACATCCGGCTTTCTCTTTCTTTCTTTCTTTCTTTCTTTCCCTTTCTTTCTTTCTTTCTTCGCCTCTTTTCTTTCTTATCTCCCCCTCATCTCCTTTCTTGACTCTCCTTTTTCTTCTTTCTTTCTTTCTTTGTTACTTGTTTCTTCTTTCCTTCTTTCCTTCTTCCTTTCTTGTGTCTCTTTTCTATTCTTTCTCTTCCTTTTTGTCTTTCATTTCTGTTCTAGTCTTTACTCTCTCTCTCTCTCTCTCTCTCTCTCTCTCTCTCTCTCTCCTCTTCTTGCCTAACTTCCTTCCCTCTCGTTTCTTTGAAGCTAGTGTGAATCATAGCTTAGTGGTTTAAAGCCCGGGTGAAATCTACCTGGTTCTCTGGAATCTTGTGAAAAGGGGATAGACTCCTTCGCTGTCAATCTAATACGGACAATAGCCCCCCTCCACATCAACGGCTGCTCTATCCACTGAGCTGTATTAGTGTTTCACAAATTATTGGATTTCTCGGAATTTTTTTTAGATGAGGCTTGATTATTAGTATTATTTGTATTATTCGGACTATTGTCCTCATCTTTATTGTTATCTACACTATTTCTCTAATTTTTTTTTAGATGCGGTTTGATTATTAGTATTATTTGTATTATTCGGACTATTGTCCTCATCTTTATTGTTATCTACACTATTTCTCTAATTTTTTTTAGATGAGGCTAGATTATTAGTATTATTTGTATTATTCGGACTATTGTCCTCATCTTTATTGTTATCTACACTATTTCTCTAATTTTTTTTAGATGAGGCTAGATTATTATTATTATTTGTATTATTCGGACTATTGTCCTCATCTTTATTGTTATCTACACTATTTCTCTAATTTTTTTTTAGATGAGGCTTGATAATTAGTATTATTTGGATTATTCGGACTATTGTCCACATCTTTATTGTTATCTACACTATTTCTCTATTTTTTTTTTAGATGAGGCTTGATAATTAGTATTATTTAGATTATTCGGACTATTGTCCTCATCTTTATTGTTATCTACACTAATTCTCTAATTTTTTTTAGATGAGGCTTGATTATTAGTATTATTTGTATTATTCGGACTATTGTCCTCATCTTCATTGTTATCTACACTATTTCTCCAATCTTTTTTTAGATGAGGCTTGATTATTAGTATTATTTGTATTATTCGGACTATTGTCCTCATCTTTATTGTTATCTACACTATTTTTCTGAATTTTTTAAATGAGGCCTGATAATCAGTATTATTTGTATTATTCGTACTATTGTCCTCATCTTTATTGTTATCTACACTATTTCTTTGAATTTTTTTTTAGATGAGGCTTGATTATTAGTATTATTTGTATTATTCGGACTATTGTCCTCATCTTTATTGTTATCTACACTATTTCTCTAATTTTCTTTTAGATGAGGCTTGATAATTAGTATTATTTAGATTATTCGGACTATTGTCCTCATCTTTATTGTTATCTACACTATTTCTCTATTTTTTTTTTAGATGAGGCTTGATTATTAGTATTATTTAGATTATTCGGACTATTGTCCTCATCTTTATTGTTATCTACACTATTTCTCTAATTTCTTTTAGATGAGGCTTGATTATTAGTATTATTTGTATTATTCGGACTATTGTCCTCATCTTTATTGTTATCTACACTATTTCTCTAATTTTTTTTTAGATGAGGCTTGATTATTAGTATTATTTGGATTATTCGGACTATTGTCCTCATCTTTATTGTTATCTACACTATTTTTCTGAATTTTTAAAATGAGGCCTGATAATCAGTATTATTTGGATTATTCAGACTATTGTCCTCATCTTTATTGTTATCTACACTATTTTTCTGAATTTTTTAAATGAGGCCTGATAATCAGTATTATTTGTATTATTCGTACTATTGTCCTCATCTTTATTGTTATCTACACTATTTCTCTAATTTTTTTTTAGATGAAGCTTGATTATTAGTATTATTTGTATTATTCGTACTATTGTCCTCATCTTTATTGTTATCTACACTATTTCTCTATTTTTTTTTTAGATGAGGCTTGATTATTAGTATTATTTAGATTATTCGGACTATTGTCCTCATCTTTATTGTTATCTACACTATTTCTCTAATTTCTTTTAGATGAGGCTTGATTATTAGTATTATTTGTATTATTCGGACTATTGTCCTCATCTTTATTGTTATCTACACTATTTCTCTAATTTTTTAAAGATGAGGCTTGATTATTAGTATTATTTGTATTATTCGGACTATTGTCCTCATCTTTATTGTTATCTACACTATTTCTCTAATTTTTTTTTAGATGAGGCTTGATTATTAGTATTATTTGTATTATTCGGACTATTGTCCTCATCTTTATTGTTATCTACACTATTTCTCTGAATTTTTTTTAGATGAGGCTTGATTATTAGTATTATTTGTATTATTCGGACTATTGTCCTCATCTTTATTGTTATCTACACTATTTCTCTAATTTTTTTAAAGATGAGGCTTGATTATTAGTATTATTTGTATTATTCGGACTATTGTCCTCATCTTTATTGTTATCTACACTATTTCTCTAATTTTTTTTTTAGATGAGGCTTGATTATTAGTATTATTTGTATTATTCGGACTATTGTCCTCATCTTTATTGTTATCTACACTATTTCTCTGAATTTTTTTTTAGATGAGGCTTGATTATTAGTATTATTTGTATTATTCGGACTATTGTCCTCATCTTTATTGTTATCTACACTATTTCTCTAATTTTCTTTTAGATGAGGCTTGATAATTAGTATTATTTAATTATTCGGACTATTGTCCTCATCTTTATTGTTATCTACACTATTTCTCTATTTTTTTTTTTAGATGAGGCTTGATTATTAGTATTATTTGATTATTCGGACTATTGTCCTCATCTTTATTGTTATCTACACTATTTCTCTAATTTTTTTAGATGAGGCTTGATTATTAGTATTATTTGTATTATTTCGGACTATTGTCCTCATCTTTATTGTTATCTACACTATTTTCTCTAATTTTTTTTAGATGAGGCTTGATTATTAGTATTATTTGGATTATTCGGACTATTGTCCTCATCTTTATTGTTATCTACACTATTTTCTGAATTTTTAAAATGAGGCCTGATAATCAGTATTATTTGGATTATTCAGACTATTGTCCTCATCTTTATTGTTATCTACACTATTTTTCTGAATTTTTAGATGAGGCTTGATAATTAGTATTATTTGTATTATTCGTACTATTGTCCTCATCTTTATTGTTATCTACACTATTTCTCTAATTTTTTTTAGATGAAGCTTGATTATTAGTATTATTTGTATTATTCGACTATTGTCCTCATCTTTATTGTTATCTACACTATTTCTCTATTTTTTTTTAGATGAGGCTTGATAATTAGTATTATTTAGATTATTCGGACTATTGTCCTCATCTTTATTGTTATCTACACTATTCTCTAATTTCTTTTAGATGAGGCTTGATATTTAGTATTATTTGTATTATTCGGACTATTGTCCTCATCTTTATGTTTATCTACACTATTTCTCTAATTTTTTTTTTAGATGAGGCTTGATATTAGTATTATTTGTATTATTCGGACTATTGTCCTCATCTTTATGTTTATCTACACTATTTCTCTAATTTTTAGATGAGGCTTGATTATTAGTATTATTTGATTATTCGGACTATTGTCCTCATCTTTATGTTTATCTACACTATTTCTCTAATTTTTTTAGATGAGGCTTGATTAATTAGTATTATTTGTATTATTCGGACTATTGTCCTCATCTTTATTGTTATCTACACTATTTCTCTAATTTTTTTAAAGATGAGGCTTGATTATTAGTATTATTTGTATTATTCGGACTATTGTCCTCATCTTTATTGTTATCTACACTATTTCTCTAATTTTTTTTTAGATGAGGCTTGATAATTAGTATTATTTGTATTATTCGGACTATTGTCCTCATCTTTATTGTTATCTACACTATTTCTCTAATTTTTTTTAGATGAGGCTTGATTATTGTATTATTTGTATTATTCGGACTATTGTCCTCATCTTTATTGTTATCTACACTATTTCTCTAATTTTTTTTAAAGATGAGGCTTGATTATTAGTATTATTTGTATTATTCGTACTATTGTCCTCATCTTTATGTTTATCTACACTATTTCTCTAATTTTTAAAGATGAGGCTTGATTATTAGTATTATTTTATTATTCGGACTATTGTCCTCATCTTTATTGTTATCTACACTATTTCTCTAATTTTTTTTTTAGATGAGGCTTGATTATTAGTATTATTTGTATTATTCGGACTATTGTCCTCATCTTTATTGTTATCTACACTATTTCTCTAATTTTTTTTTTAGATGAGGCTTGATTATTAGTATTATTTGTATTATTCGTACTATTGTCCTCATCTTTATGTTTATCTACACTATTTCTCTAATTTTTTTTTAGATGAAGCTTGATTATTAGTATTATTTGGATTATTCAGACTATTGTCCTCATCTTTATTGTTATCTACACTATTTCTCTAATTTTATTTAGATGAGGCTTGATTATTAGTATTATTTGTATTATTCGGACTATTGTCCTCATCTTTATTGTTATCTACACTATTTCTCTAATTTTTGTTAAAGATGAGGCTTGAATATAGTATTATTTGTATTATTCGGACTATTGTCCTCATCTTTATTGTTATCTACACTATTTCTCTTAAAAAAACATTAGAGAAATAGTGTAGATAACAATAAAGATGAGGACAATAGTCCGAATACATTACAATAATACTAATAATCAACCTCATCTAAAAAAAAAAAATTAGAGAAATAGTGTAGATAACATAAAGATGAGGACAATAGTCCGAATAATAACAAATAATACTAATTAATCAAGCCTCATCTCAAATAAAAATTAGAGAAATAGTTAGATAAACAATAAAGATGAGGACAATAGTCGAATAATACAAATAATACTAATAATCAGCCTCATCTAAAAAATTAGAAATAGTGTAGATAACAATAAAGATGAGGACAATGTCCGAATAATACAAATAATACTAATATCAAGCCTCATCTAATAAAAAAATTAGAGAAATAGTGTAGATAACCAATAAAGATGAGGACAATAGGTCTGATAATCCAAATTATACTAATAATCAAGCTTCATCTAAAAAATTAAGAGAAATAGTGTAGATAACATAAATGATGAGGACAATAGACGAATAATACAAATAATACTAATAATCAACGCTCATCTAAAAAAATTAGAGAAATAGTGTAGATAACAATAAAGATGAGGACAATAGTCCGAATAACAAATAATACTAATAATCAGCCTCATCTTAAAAAAAATTAGAGAAATAGTGGTAGATAACATAAAGATGAGGACAATAGTCCGAATAATACAACATAATACTAATAATCAAGCCTCATCTAAAAAAATTAGAGAAATAGTGTAGATAACAATAAAGATGAGGACAATAGTCTGAATATCCAAATAATACTAATAATCAAGCTTCATCTAAAAAAAAATTAGAGAAATAGTGTAGAAACAATAAAGATGAGACAATAGTCCGAATAATACAAATAATACTAATAATCAAGTCACTCATCTAAATAAATTAGAGAAATAGTGTAGATAACAATAAAGATGCAAGGACAATAGTCTGAATAATCCAAATAATACTAATATCAAGCTTCATCTAAAAAAAATTAGAGAAATAGTGTAGATAAAACATAAAGATGAGGACAATAGTACGAATAATACAAATAATACTAATAATCAAGCCTCATCTTTAAAAAATTTAGAGAAATAGTGTAGATAACAATAAAGATGAGGACAATAGTCCGATAATACAAATAATACTAATAATACAAGCCTCATCTTTAAAAAAATTTAGAGAAATAGTGTAGATAACAATAAAGATGAGGACAATAGTCCGAATAATCAAATAAACTAATAATATCAAGCCTCATCTAAAAAATTAGAGAAATAGTGTAGATAAACTAAAAGATGAGGACCAATAGTCGCGAATAATACAAATAATCTAATAATCAAGCCTCATCTAAAAAAAAATTAGAGAAATAGTGTAGATAACAATAAAGATGAGGACAATAGTCCGAATAATACAAATAATACTAATATCAAGCCTCATCTAAATAAAATTAGAGAAATAGGTAGATAACAATAAAGATGAGGACAATAGTCTGAATAATCCAAAAATTACTAATAATCAAGCTTCATCTAAAAAAAATTAGAGAAATAGTGTAGATAAACATAAAGATGAGGAAATAGTACGAATAATACAAATAATACTAATTAACAAGCCTCATCTTTAAAAAATTAGAGAGAAATAGTGTAAGATAACAATAAAGATAGGACAATAGTCCGAATAATACAATAATACTAATAATCAAGCCTCATCTTTAAAAAAAATTAGAGAAATAGTGTAGATAACAATAAAGATGAGGACAATAGTCCGATAATACAAATAATACTAATAATCAAGCCTCATCTAAAAAAAATTAGAGAAATATGTAGAAAACATAAAGATGAGGAGCGAATAGGAACAAACAAAAACTAATATCAAAAATCAAATAAAACTCTCCAGAATTGAGTTAACCATAATGAAAGAATGTAGCAAAGCCGATAATCAAATAAACTAATATCAAGCCTCATCTAAAAAAATTAGGAAATAGTGTAGATAACAATAAAGATGAGACATAGTCCGAATAATACAAATAATACTAATAATCAAGCTCATCTAAATAAAATTAGAGAAATAGTGTAGATAACAATAAAGATGAGGACAATAGTCCGAATAATCCAAATAATACTATAATCAAGCTTCATCTAAAAAAAAAAATTAGAGAAATAGTGTAGATAAACAATAAAGATGAGGACAATAGTACGCAATAATACAAATAATACTAATAATCAAAGCCTCATCCTTTAAAAAAAATTAGAGAAATAGTGTAGATAACAATAAAGATGAGGACAATAGTCCGAATAATCAAATAATACTAATAATCAAAGCTCATCTTAGAAAAAAAATTAGAGAAATAGGTGTAGATAACAATAAAGAGAGGGACAATAAGTCCGAATAATACAAATAATACTAATAATTCAAGCCTCATCTTAAAAAAATTAGAGAAATAGTGTAGATAACAATAAAGATGAGGACAATAGTCCGATAATACAAATAATACTAATAATCAAACCTCATCTTTAAAAAAAATTAGAGAAATAGTGTAGATAACAAATAAAGATGAGGACATAGTCCGAATAATACAAATAATACTATAATTCAAGCTCATCTTTAAAAAAATTAGAGAAATAGTGTAGATAACAATAAAGATGAGGACAATAGTCCGAATAATACAAATAATACTATATATCAAGCCTCATCTTTAAAAAAATTAGAGAAATAGTGTAGATAACAATAAAGATGAGGACAATCAGTCGATAAACAAATTTAATACTAATAATCAAAGCTCATTTTTAAAAAATTAGAGAAAATAGCGTAGATAACAATAAAGATGAGGACAATAGTTCCGAATAATACAAATAATACTAATAATCAAGCTCATCTAAAAAAATTAGAGAAATAGTGTAGATAACAATAAAGATGAGGACAAAGTCCGAATAATACAAATAATACTAATAATCAAGCCTCATCTAATTTAAAATTAGAGAAAATAGTGTAGATAACAATAAAGATGAGGACAATAGTGCTGAATAATCAAATAGATACTAATAATCAAGCTTCATCTAAAAAAAAATTAAGAGAAATAGTGAGATAAACATAAAGATGAGGACATAGTACGAATATACAAATAATACTAATAATCAAGCCTCATTCTAAAAAAAAATTAGCAGAAATAGTTGTAGATAACAATAAAGATGAGGGACAATAGTCGCGAATAATACAAATAATACCTAATAATCAAGCCTCATCTAAAAAAAAATTAGAGAAATAGTGTAGATAACAATAAAGATGAGGAAATAGTCGCGAATAATACAAATAAATTACTAATAATCAGCCTCATCTTTAAAAAAAATTAGAGAAATAGTGTAGATAAACATAAAGATGAGGACAATAGTTACGAAATAATACAAATAATACTAATAATCAAAGCCTCATCTTTAAAAAAAATATCAGAGAATAGTGTAGATAACAATAAAGATTGAGGACAATAAGTCCGAATAATACCAAATAATACTAATAATCAAGCATCATCTTTAAAAAATTAGAGAAATAGTGTAGATAACAATAAAGATGAGGACAAATAGTCCGAATGATACAAATAATACTAATAATCAAGCCATCATCTAAAACAAATTAGAGAAATAGTGTAGATAACAGATAAAAGATGAGGACATGAGTCGAATAATACAAATAAATACTAATAAGTCAAGCCTCATAACTTTAAAAAAATTAGAGAAATAGTGGTAGATAACAATAAAAGATGAGGACAATAGTCCGAATAATACAAATAATACTAATAATCAAGCCTCAATCTTAAAAAAAATTAGAGAAAATAGTGTAGATAAACATAAAGATGAAGGACAATAGTCCGAATAATACGCAAATAATACTAATAATCCAAGCCTCATCTAAAAAAAATTAGAGAGAATAGTGTGAAACATAAGATGAGGACAAAGTCCGAATAATTACAAATAATAACTAATAAATCAAAGCTCATCTAAAAAAAAATTGAGAAACTAGTGTAGAAAACATAAAGATGAGGACAATTAGCCGAATAATACAAATAATACTAATAATCAGCCTCATCAAAAGAAATTAGAGAAATAGTGTAGATTAACAATAAAAGATGAAGGACAATAGTCCCGAAATAATCTAATAATACTATAATCAAGCCTCATCTAAAAAAAAAATAGAAAATTAGTGTAGATAACAATAAAGATGAGGACAATAGATACCGAATAATACAAATAATACTAATAATCAAGCTTCAATCTAAAAAAAAATTAGAGAAATAGTGTAGTAACAATAAAGATGAGGACAATTAGTAGCGAATAATACAAATAATACTGATTATTCAGGCTCATTTAAAAAATTCAGGGGAGAAATTATTGTAGTTGTTAAGATAACACATAAATGATGAGGACAATTTAGTCTGAATAAATCAAATAATACTGATTATCAGGCCTCATTTTTTAAAGAATTTCAGAAAAATAGTGTAGATATACAATAGAAGATGAGGACAATAGTCCGAATAATCTCAATAAACTAATAATTCAAGCTCATCTAAAAAAAAAATTAGGAAATAGTGTAGATAACAATAAAGATGAGGACAATAGTCCAGAATAATACAAATAATACTAATAATCAAGCCTCATCTTAAAAAGAAATTAGAGAAAATAGGTAGATAACAATAAGATGAGGACAATAGTCCGAATTAATCTATAATAATATAGATAATCAAGCCTCATCTAAAAAAAAAAAACATNGGCAGAAGAAAGAAAAAACAAAGAGACCAGAAGATGAAGAAACAAAGAGACAGAACAAGAAGAGAAGAAAACAGAGCAGAAGAAAAGAAGAAAGGGGGAAGAAGAAACAAGAGACAGAACAAGAAAAGAAGAAAAAAAGAGGGGAGAAACGGAGAAAACAAAGAGCAGAAGGAGAAACAAGAGACAGAAGAAGAAGAAGGAAGAAGAAGAAAACAAAGAGACAGAGAGAAAACAAAGAGACAGAGAAAGAAGAGAACAGAGACGAAGAAGAAGAAAGAGCAGAACAAGAAGAAAAGAAAACAAAGAGACAGAGAAGAAGAAGAAACAAGAGAACAGAAAGAAGAAGAAGAAACAAAGAGACAGAAGAAGAAGAAGAAAACAAGAGACAGAAGAAGAAGAAGAAAACAAAGAGACAGAACAAGAAGAAGAAGAAAACAAAGAGACAGAAGAGAAGAAGAACAAAGAGACAGAAGAAGAAGAAAAACAAAGAGACCAGAAGAAGAAGAAGAAAACAAAAGAGACAGAACAAGAGAAGAGAACAAAGAGACAGAAGAAAGAAGAGAAAACAAAGAGACAAGAAGAAAAGAAAGAAACAAGAGACAGAGAAAAGAAGAAAACAAGAGACAGAACAAGAAGAAGAAGAAAACAGAGAACAGAAGAAGAAGAAGAAAACAAGAGACAGAAGAAGAAGAAGAAACAAAGAGACAGAAGAAGAAGAAGAAAACAGAGACAGACAAGAAGAAGAAGAAAAACAAGAGACAGAAAAGAAGAAAAAACAAAGAGACAGAAGAAGAAGAAGAAAACAAGAGACAGAAGAAGAAGAAGAAAACAAAGAGCAGAAAGGAAGAAGAAAACAAAGAGACAGAAACAAGAAGAAGAAGAAACAAAGAGACAGAAACAAGAAGAAGAAAACAAAGAGACAGAAAAAGAAGAAGACAAAAAAGAGACAGACAAGAAGAGAAGAAACAAAGAGAACAGAAGAAGAAAAGAAACAAAAGAGACAGAACAAGAAGAAGAAGAAAACAAAGAGACAGAAGAAGAAGAAGAAACAAGAGACAGAAGAAGAAGAAGAAAACAAAGAGACAGAAGAAGAAAGAAGAAAACAAAGAGACAGAAACAAGAAAGAAGAAGAAACAAGAGACAGGAAGAAGAAGAAGACACACAAAGAGACAGAAAGAAGAAGAAAGAAAACAAGAGACAGAACAGAAGAAGAAAACAAAGAGACAGAACAAGAAGAGAAGAAAACAAAGAGACAGAAGAAGAAAAGAAACAAAGAGACAGAACAAGAAGAAGAAGAAAACAAAGAGAGAAGAGAAGAAGAAAACAAAGTAGACAGAAGAAGAAGAAGAAACAAAGAGACAGAAGAAAGAGAAGAAAACAAAGAGCGAACAAGAAGAAGAGAAACAAAGAGACCAGAAGAAGAGAAGAACAAACAAAGAGACAGAAGAAGAAAAGAAACAAGAGCAGAACAAGAAGAAGAAGAACAAAGAGACAGAAGAAGAAGAAGAAAAGAGACAGAAGAAGTAAGAGAAAACAAAGAGACAGAAGAAGAAGAAGAAAACAAAGAGACAGAAGAAAAGAGAAAACAAAGAGACAGAAGAAGAAGAAGAAAACAAGGACAGAAGAAGAAGAAGAACAAATAGACAGAAGAAAAAGAAGAAACAAAAGACAAAGAAAATAAGAAAGAACAGAGACAGAAGAAGAAGATAAGAAAACAAAGAGACAGAAGAATAAAGAAGAAAAACAAAGAACAGAAAGAAGAGAAAAACAAAGAGACAGAAACAAGAAGAAGAAAAACAAAGAGAGCGAAGAAGAAGAAGAAAACAAGAGTAAGACAAGAAGAGAAGAAAACAAAGGACAGAAGAAGAAGAAGAAAACAAAAGAGACAGAAGAAGAAGAGAAACAAAGAGATAGAACAGAAAGAAAGAAAACAAAGAGACAGAAGAAGAAGATAGAAAAACAAGAGACAGAAGAAGAAGAAGAAAACAAGAGACAGAAGAAAAGAAGAAAACAAAGAGACAGAAGAGAGAAGAAGAAACAAAGAGACAGAACGAAGAAGAAAACAAGGAGACAGAAGAAGAAGAAGAAACAAGAGACAGAACAGAAAGAAGAAAACAAAGAGACAGAAGAAGAAGAAGAAAACAAAGAAGACAGAAGTAGAAGAAGAAACAAAGAGACAGAAGAAGAAGAAGAACAAGAGACAGAACAAGAAGAAAGAAGAAAACAAAGAGACCATGAAACAAGAGAAGAAAACAAAGAGACAGAAGAAGAAGAAGAAAACAAAAGAGACAGAAGAAGAAGAAGAACCAAGAGACAGAAGAAAAAGAAGAAACAAAGAGACAAAGAAGAAGAAAGAAAACAAAGAGACAGAAGAGAAGAAAGAAAAACAAAAGAGACAGAAGAAGAAGAAGAAGAAAACAAAGAGACAGAACAAGAAGAAAGAAACAAAAGAAGACAGAAGAAGAAGAAGAAAACCGAAGACAGAGAAGATAGAAGAAGAAAACAAAGAGACAAGAAGAAGTAAGAAGAAACAAAGAGACAGAAGAAGAAGAAGAAAACAAAGGACAGAAGAAGAAGAAGAAGAAAAACAAAGAGACAGAACAAGAGAAGAAAACAAAGAACAGAAGAAGAAGAAGAAAACAAAGAGACCAGAAGAAAAAGAAGACTGGAGAGACAGAAGAAAAAGAAGAAACAAGAGACAGAAGAATAAGAAGAAAACAAAGAGACAGAAAGAAGAAGAAAGAAACAAAGAGACAGAACAAGAAGAAAACAAAGAGACAGAAGAAGAAGAAGAAACAAAGGACAGAAAACAAGAGAAGAAGAACAAAGAGACAGAAGAAGAAGAAGAAGAAACAAGAGCAAGACAAGAAGAAGAAAACAAAGAGACAGAAGAAGAAGAAGAAAAACAAAGAGACCAGAAGAAGAAGAAGAAAACAAAGAGACAGAGAAAAGAAGACAGAGACA
Source organism: Doryteuthis pealeii (assembly GCA_023376005.1). Taxonomy (NCBI): domain Eukaryota; kingdom Metazoa; phylum Mollusca; class Cephalopoda; order Myopsida; family Loliginidae; genus Doryteuthis; species Doryteuthis pealeii. Next base: position 90,004,691 of record CM042159.1, on the reverse strand, counting down.
GAAGAAGAAGAAGAACAAAGAGAAGAACAAGAAGAAGAAAACAAAGAGACAGAAGAAGGAAGAGAACAAAGAGACAGAAGAAGAAGAAAGAAAAACAAAGAGACCAGAAGAAAGAAGAAGAAAACAAAGAGAGACAGACAAGAAGAAGAAAACAAAGAGACAGAAACAAGAGAAGAAAACAAAGAGACACGAAAGAAAAGAAGAAACAAAGAGACAGAAAAAAAAGAAGAAACAAAGAGAACAGAAAGAAGAAGGACAAAGAGACAGAACAAGAAGAAGAAACAAAGGACAGAAGAAGAAGAAGAAAACAAAGAGAAGAAGAAGAGAGAAGAAACAAGAGACAGAACAGAGAAGAACAAAGAGACAGAGAAGAAGAAGAAACAAAGAGACAGAACAAGAGATAAGAAAACAAAGAGACAGAAGAAGAAAGAAGAAAACAAAGAGCAGAAGAAGAGAAGAAAACAAAGAGAACAGAAGAAAGAAGCAAGAAAACAAAGAGACAAGAAGAATAAGAAGAAAACAAAGAGACAGAAGAAGAAAAGAAACAAAAGAGATTAGAACAAGAAGAGAAGAAAACAAAGAGTACAGAAAGAAGAGAAGGAAAACAAAGAGACAAGAAGAAGAAGTAGAAAACAAAGAGACAGAAGAAGAAGAAGAACAAAGAGACAGAAAGAAGAAGAAAAACAAGAGACAGAGAGAAGAAGAAAACAAAGAGACAGACAAGGAAAGGAAGAAAACAAAGAGACAGAGAAGAAAAGAAGAAACAAAGAGACAGAAGAAGAAGAAGAAAACCAAAGGACAGAAGAAGAAGAAAGAAAACAAAGAGACAGAACAAGAAGAAGAAGAAAACAAAGAGAACAGAAGAAGAAGAAGAAAACAAAGAACAGAAGAAGAGAAGAAAACAAGAAGACAGAGAAAAAGAAGAAACAAAGAGACAGAAAGAAGAAGAAGAAAACAAAAGAGCACAGAGAAGAAGAAGAAAACAAAGAGAACGAGAAGAAAAGAAGAAGAAACAAAGAGATAGAACAAGAAGAAGAAAACAAAAGACAGAAAGAAGAAGAAGAAAACAAAAGAGACAGAAGAAGAAGAAGAAAACATAAGAGACAGAAAGAATAGAAGAAAACAAAGACAGAAGAAAAGAGAAGAAAACAGAGACAGTTAACAAGAAGAAAACAAGAGCAGAAAGAAGAAGAAGAACAAAGAGACATGAACAAGAAGAAGAAAACAAAGAGACAGAAGAAGAAGAAAACACAAAGAGACAGAACAAGAAGAAGAAAAACAAAGAGACAGAAGAAGAAGAAGAAAACAAAGAGACAGAACAAGAAGAAGAAGAAAACAAAGGGACAGAACAAGAAGAAGAAACAAAGAGACAGAAGAAGAAGAAAGAAAACAAAGAGACAGAGAAGAAGAAGAAAAAAAGAGACAGAAGAAGAAAGAAGATAACAAAGAGTCAGAAGAAGAAGAAGAAGAAAAAACAAGAGACAGAACAAGAAGAAAGAAACAAGAGACAGAAACAGAAGAAGAAAACAAAGAGACAGAAGAAAGAAGAAGAAGAAACAAAGAAGACAGAAAGAAGAAGAAGAAAACAAAGCAGCAGAAGAAGAAGAAGAACAAGAGACAGAAGAAGAAGAAGAAACAAAGAGACAGAACAAGAAGAAGAAAACAAAGAGACAGAAGAAGAAAGAAGGAAAACAAAGAGACAGAAGAAAAAGAAGAAAACAAAGAGACAGAAGAATAAGAAGAAACAAAGAGACAGAAGAAGAGAAGAAGAAAACAAAAGAACAGAACAAGAAAAGAAAACAAAGAAGAAGAAGAAGAAGTAGAAAACAAGAGACAGAACAAGAAAGAAGACAAAGAGACAGAAGAATAAGAGAAAACAAAGAGACAGTAAGAAAAGAAGGAAAACAACAGAGACAGAAGAAGAAGAAGAAAACAAAGAGACAGAAGAAAAGAAGAACAAAGAAGACAGAAGAAGAAGAAGAAAACAAAGAAGAACAGAAGAAGAAGAAGAAAAAGAGACAGAAGAATAAGAAGAAAACCAAAGAGACAGAAGAAGAAGAAGAAGACAAAGAGACAGAAGAGAAAAGAAAACAAAGAGACAGAAGAGAAGAGAACAAAGAGACACGAAGAAGAAGAAGAAACAATGAGGACAGTAAAGAAGAAGAAGAGAAAACAAAGAGAGCAAGAACAAGAAGAAGAAAACGAAGAGACAGACAAGAAGAGAAAACAAAGAGCAGAACAAGAAGAAGAAAACAAAGAGACAGAAACAAGAAGAAGAAACAAGAATAAAGAGACAGAACAAGAAAGAAAGAACGAGAGGAGGTAGGAGAGAGTAAGAGAGTTGAGGGAGAGAGGAATTAGAGAGAGGAGAATAAGAGAGTGAAAGATAGTAAAGAGAGAGAGAGAGAGGAGAGAGAGAGAGAGAGAGAACAATATACAAGAGGAACGTTTGAAAAAATGTTCAATGAATCACAAGTAATTAAATTAGAATATTAAAGAAATAGAAATTGGAATTCTGAAAATGATTTTGATGGTCGGAGAAAAGGTAGGCAATTTGAAAAGCAGAGGGGGAGGGGGACGGGACTAGAAACAAATAAAGGAAGAACATGACAGATTAATGAAAACAATGAAATAGTATAATCGGAGACAACGTTGTATTCTATCATCTCAGCAGATATTAAAGCGGGAAATTCTTTAGAATTGAAACCCATTCACGTCAGGAATCTGTTTTTGCATACCTTTTACTGATTTCGAATCCTGGACGAGGCTGCATTTCACATAACGCTAATACCGATGGGAAAGGTATACATCCAGCTATTCTTTCTCTTCATCTCACTCACTCACTCACTCTCTCTTTCTTTCTCTCTCTCTCTCTCTCTCTCTCTCTCCTCTCTCTCTCTCTCTCTCTCTCTCTCTCTTTACCTCATCCCTCCCTTTCTCTATCTCTGTCATTCACTCTCTTTGCCTCTCTCTTTCTCTCTGTCACTCTCTCTGTCACTCACTCTCTGTCACTCTCTCTCTCTCTATATTAATATATATATATATATCTGTCTCTATCTCTCTCTCTCTGTCTCTCTCTCTCTCTTTCTCTCTCAACTGTCTCTCTCTCTCTACATCTTTAGGACTAATACACTAGTGAATTCAATATGGTCATAAATTTGAATTATTTTAATGTCAACAGCCGAAAAGACAGACATATATATATATATATATATATATATGACATATATATATATATATTATATATATATATATATATATAGACATATATATATATATATATATATTATATATGCAGACATATATATATATATAATATAGACATACATATATATATATATATATATATATATATATATATATATAACAGACATATATATAATATATAGACATATATATAATATATATATATATATAAGTTAAAAGAAAGGAAATGAATCGACAATATGAGTAAGAAAAGGTGGAATGAAAACATCACACAATGCTGTAAAGAAGAAAACAATTTATAATATAATCATAGCTATACTGATCAATATTTCGATTTTACAAAAATCATCATCAGAGCTCATTCATTCCTGTAGTTGTTTGGGGTCGGAGAGGAAAGTCAAAATGAGTTTTAACAAAAAACAAAAAAACCTTAATACTGCAAAAAAACGAAAGACGTTACAATAATTAACATTATTGACAAATTAAATGATATGTTGAACCCTCCATCCAATTTACTCATGAACTGGAACATAACCTCCCTACCATTTTTAGACACACTTATCAATAAATAATAACAACAGTTTAGAATTCAAAGTTATCACAAAAATACTAACAAAAATGACTACATCCATTTTTATTCCAACCATAACACTAGATAAAAAGTGGTATCATAATTGGTTTCTTTCTAAGAGCTCTTAGGATATGTAACAAGACAACATTTAGATGAGAATTCAATTTTATTGAGAGGTCTTTCCTCAAATTACAATTACCCCTTAAATTCGTACACCGTGCCAGAAAAAAGGCATTTAAAAATACATAATAAAAACAAGATAATAATATCACATCTCCAAACAATGACACACAACATAAAGTAATAACGTCCTCTGATAGATACATCATACTTCCAAATAATCCTATTACTGATAAAAAAATAGAACTTAGTAAGATTGGTATAAAAAACTGTCGCTCACCCCACGAAGACAGTGAAGAACATTCTTCAAAATAAAAATAACCCAGACACACACATTCTGAAGCTGGAGTCTACACTATTGACTGCTTAAATGTAAAAAGAAATATGTTAGGGGAGAACTTCCCGATCCTTAACTAAACGTCTATGCGAACACAAATATCACATTAAACGTGGTTTCCAAAACAATGCATTAGCTAAACACATCTTTGATCTCAATCATACCTTTGATTTCAAAGGTGCTAAAATATTAACCACATACATGATAAAACACTGCGTAGAATTATGGAATCTTGTGTTATTCTTACCCATAAAACCATACCCCAAAGACAAGGTTTCTTTAATATATCCCCCTATCTAGCGACTCTTATTATCAAAAACCACAAAATCCCTTTCACATAAACTTTTTCCGTTATTTACGTCCCATTAAATTAATTTTGGTTTATTATTTTATTTTGTTTTGTTTATGAAAAAGATCTTTTCCGTTTTATTTTGTTTTTTGTTTTTCGGTTTAAAAATAATACCTTACATTAGATCCAAATCGCTTAACATTATCTTAAAATAATAACAAATTCCGCCCATAAACTTTTTTACTTTTATATATAAAAATAAACACAAATAAATATTTAATCATTTATTTAATACAGAACTTAATAATAATAATAATTAGAAATTTAAAAAAATAATTAATCGTAAAAATAAAAAATATATAAAAACTCCTTTTCTAAAATATTAACATATTCCGCTCATGACTTTTTCACTTTATATAATAAACTAATTACAGTAAATATCTAATCATTTATGAATTACAGAACTTAAAAATAAAATTTAAATAATAAAAACAATTAATCGTAAAAAATTCCTTTACTAAAAGTCTTTGAATTCCAACCGTCATATTTCTTAACACCCATCCCCTTCCGTTTAAATTGTTTTCGTCTTGTTGCCAACATCTCAAAAATTCGCTACATTTGTTGACAAAGAGATACATGAGACTGCCCGACATATATATGGCGCGAATGCCCACGTTGGTGAATATTGTAACGTCTTTCGTTTTTTGCAGTATTAAGGTTTTTTTGTTTTGTAAACTCATTTTGACTTTCCTCTCCGACCCAAACAACTACGGGAGTGAATGAGCTCTGATGATGATTTTTGTAAAATCGAAATATTGATCAGTATCAGCTATGATTATATTATAAATTGTTTTTCTTCTTTAACAGCATTGTGTGATGTTTTCATTCCACCTTTTCTTACTCATATATATATATATATATATATATATGCGATTCAAGGATGTCTGCAAGAATGGTGTCAGTACCCTGGCATTGCACCTTCCAGCTGGGAAAATTTGGCCCAGGACCGCCCTCGGTGGCGGCAGAATCTCCGTAGAGGACTGTTCATGTCAGAAGTCACCGTGACGCAACACCATGAAGCTAAGAAGTCCAGAAGAAAACAGCAGCAACAAAGCACCGGCACATCGACATCTTATGGGGCAGCCTTCAAATGCGACA
>CM042159.1:89976509-89996509 GCA_023376005.1 Doryteuthis pealeii | reverse complement strand
AAGGACAATTTCTTAAGCGGAGTTTGAATTCAGAGTTTTCCTTCTCCTAGACCGGTTGCCTAACCAAGGTTAAAGAGCCCAGTCTACCCTGCTATTTACCCATAGCTGGAGTGAGAGTAGAATTCATACCTTTCCCAAGGGTATTAGCGCTAAGTGAAATGCAATTACCACGTCCAGGATTTGAACTCGGGGCGACAAGTCCATTTCCCATGACTTTAACCATTACACCACGCGCTTCCTATGTGTGCTTATATGTATGTATGGGGTGCGGGTTCTGTGTACTGTATGAGGAGTGGTGTTTGTCATGTGTGGTATATCGGTGTATATGGTGGGATGTGTCTGTGTGGATGCGGCTGCGTGATGTGTGTGTATATGTGGTGAGTGGGTGTGAGTGTAAGTAGTTGGTCTGTGTGTGTGTATGTGCGTGGTCTGTGTATTTGTGTGTATGGTCTATGTAAGTATGTGATGTGTATGTGTGTATGTGAGTTGCGTTTGTATGATAGCATGCATGTATGTGTGGTGGTTATGATGTGTGTGGAGTGTGTTGTGTGTATGTGTGGTGTGTATATATGTGGTATGTGTGGCGAGTGTGTATGTATGTGATGTATGCATATATGGCCTGTGTGTGTGGTCTTTTATATATATATATATATATATATATATATATATATATATATATATTTAATATACCAAGCGTGTTGGTAGATCCTTGCGGAGAGAAAAAACCCGGCAGAGAGTTTGATTGTAAAAATATACTACCAAACATCAACCAGGAAGAAAAAAATTTTTGAAAAAAAGAAAAGACCAAGATATTCGTACCAACAAAAAATAATCTATTGGTATAGTATTTGGCCAAAAGAAAAAACAATTTATATGTATATATATGTATATAAGATATATATATATTCATATAACCGCTAGGACAAGCTAATTTGTAAAAAGTGCTCGATACCTAAGTAGAGCCAAGTAATAAAGATAATCTACTGAGTCAGACGAACCTACTATTAGTTTCGCAATAAAGCTCTTCAGGGCTAAAATCTGACTCATGAACTCTTTATTGCGAAACTAATAGTAGGTTCGTCTGACTCAGTAGATTATCTTTATTATATATATTATATATATATATATATATATATATATATATATATATATACCCCTTCGCACGAGCAGGATGCTTACAAAGTCTAGCTGCATCGAAGAGACGTGATACGTCGAAACAGATGATTCCATTCACATTACATAGGTACTATATATATTTACCAACCCCTCTACACGAGCAGGATGTGACACAAGGTCAATTTCTTAAGCGGGGTTCAACATGTTTGAATTCAGAGTTTTCCTTCTCCTAGATTGCTCTACTATTTGTCCATAGCTGGAGGGAGAGTAGGATTCATACCTTTCCCAAGGGTATTAGCGCTAAGTGAAATGCAATTATCACGTCCAGGATTTGAACTCGTGGCGACGAGTCCATTTCCCAAGACTTTAACCATTACACCATGCGTTTCCACATTTGTGTATATATGCATATGTGGTAACGTATGTGCGTACATGGTGTTTTTATGTATGTGTGTATGTGTGGTGTTTGTATATATGTGTATGGTATATGAGTGTGTGTTGTGTGTGGTCTGTGCTCTCTATTTGGCGCTTGTGTATGTATGTGTATGCTTCTGTGTGTGGTATTTATATATGTGTGTATGGCATGTGTGTGTGTATGGTGTGTGGGTGGTATGGCTACGGTAATAGGTTTTACTATCGAGTATGGTCTGTGTATGTATTTGGTGTTAGTGTATGTTCCTATGTATCTCTGTGTCTGGTATGTGTGTACACGGTGTGTGTGCATGGTGTGTATACGTGTGCGTGTGTGCACACGGTTTGCGTGTGTGTGTGGTGTGACTACGGTAATAGCTTTTACTATCGTCCTCTTAGACAGGTGAAATAAAATGACTTTTCCTCGTCTGACAATTAATTTTTTTTCAAATTCCTCCAAAACGAAATGTTCTAAGCGCAGATGTTTTTTTCCTTTCTCTGTTTGCGCGCATATATATATATATATATATATATATATATATATATATATATACCATCTCTCTCTTTCTCTCTTGTTTTATTACTTATATAAAGTGAACATCAATTAATAATGTATGTTCGTGCACGGTGCGATGTGTGTTAATACATTGAATCGAATCAACTCGAAATGTTTCTTCTGACTTGCTATCAAAGGTTTTAGATTAAGTCCTCAGTGAGATACAACTTCGGGAATTACAATAAACAGAACCAGTGACATTTCGGTAATATGTCTATTCAGAAAGTAGGTTCTTCTTTTTTTCTCTTCCTTCTTTTTTTTCTTTTTCCTCCTTCGAAGATGGTAGCATCGTGGTTAGTGCGATGATCTCGAAAATTATTTATAGTGAGTTTGGTTTTCACAAAATAAATGAGGTGCGCTCCGAATATATTATACCGGACCAAAGTTATGGAACTGGCAGAATTAGGTGATATTCACCGTCTTTTGTTTTTTTTTTTGTTCTTTTTTGTGGGGGTCCTGTGGGGTTTTTATGGTAGGGGGTTGAGGTTATTTAGCAGTATATAGATAGATCAATAGATAGTTAACAGACTGAGATAGATAGATAGATAGATAAAAACAGTTGTTTTAATGCCCCAGAGGGCAGGGCGGAATTTTCTCTGTATGATGTACAATTTGAATTAATTTTCATTGTATAAGTAAAAAAGTAAATTCTTCGTGGTGGCCTAAAGTCGGTATCAGCCAATCAGCGAGGGAGTCTATCCCCTTTTCACTAGCGCTAGTTCAAGGAGATTGCTTTTGCGTCTGAGGTGCGGCGCCACACCTACCATCAGCTCCTTACTTTACCGCACAGATCCCTGTGCTACTCACACGATGAGTTGGCGAGGGCCGGTATTGAACTGGGAACCTTGCAGTTTCTAGCCGAACGCTCTACCGACTGAGCTAACCCGGCCCCAATATCCAATAATTTTCACTCTAATATCCAATCTGTATTAATTTTCGATGTATAATGTGTAATCTGAATATAGTTTCACTGTATAATGTCCAATATGAATTAATTTTCGCTGTGTAATATCCAGTGCTTTTTAATTTTCACTGTATGATATTCAGGGTGTTTTGATTTTTACCAATCCGAATCAAATACATCGGCAATAAAAAAGAAGATTATGTTCAAAAAAATAGATATTTGCCGTGTAAAATAACCGCCCTTTTTACCAATTGCATCGTCTGTGGACTTACCGATTTAGCCCTTCGTTCATGTTAAATCACCCACATAGCTTTATACAAGCACACACACACACACACACACACACACACACACATACACACATACACACACACATACACACACACACACATACACACATACACATACACACACACACACACATATACACACATATACACACACACAGATGGAATAAGAAGTGACGAACGTTCGCTCTTCTCAGTATAATTTCAAATCTGAATTAATTCAAAATGTATAATGTTCAATTCGAATATATTTTCTCTGTATAATATCTAATATGAATTAATTTACCCTGTATAATATCATGCGTTTTAATAATATCCAATGTGAATAAAATACATCGGCAATAAAAAAAAAAAGATTATGTTAAAAAAATAAATATTTGCCTTGTAAAATAACCGCCTTTTTTCCAATTGCTTTGTCTGTGGACTTATCGATTTAGCCCTTCGTTCATGTTAAATCACCCACACAACCTTTTACAACCTCACAGAATTTTCACACACACACACACACACACACACACACACACAGATGGGATAAGAAGTGACGAACGCAATGTAACATTGAAGAACCAACATTGAAATCTTTTCACACACACACACACCACACACAGACAGACAGACAGACACACACACACACACACACACACACACACAGGTGGGATAAGAAGTGAGGAACGCAATGTAACATTGAAGAACCAACATTGAAATCTTTCATTTTCTCACGGAAAGTTGTGTTCTAAGTGACGTTAATAAAACGGGCCTGCCTCATTAGTTTTGCCGTTCATAGGTCTTCGTGTTGACAATAAGACAGTGACGGATATTCGACCGACATATTATGTTCGTTTGGGGATCAGTATTGAACAAGCGAGCGAGCGCGCGCGAAACGACGAACAATGTCGTAAGTACATGGACGTGAAAAACTTATTAACATGGGCCGTGTTGTCAAATATTCACATTCTTTTCATATGAATGTGCTCGATTAAAATCTGACTCCCCCTCCCTTCTCCCAACTGCACACGCACACACTTCGCACATACATGCACACATACAGGTACACGAGTTTATTTATGAACAGTAATATGCACGACGTAGTCATATCAGTACATACACACAGACATACATACAGACTATCGTACACGCACTTTTTACACCACATAGACACACCACATACTCCACACTCATCACAACCACCACACATCACACAGACCACACGCAACTCACATACACACATACACACATACACGCCACATACTTATATAGACCACACACACATATACATACATTGACTACACACATGCACAACACACTGTCAATATCTATCTATCAATCAATCTATCTATCTATCTATTTAACTAACTACCAATGTATGTATGTATGTATGTATCTATCTATCAATGTATCTCAGTCTATATCCATCAATCTATCTATCTATCTCAGTCTCTATCTATCTATCTATCTATCTATCTCAGTCCATATCTATCTATCAATCAATCAATCAATCAATCTATCTATCTATCTATCTATCTATCTCATACATACATACATACATATTTATAGACTATCACACACGCACTTTTACAATGTTTATATATAGAATAGAATAGAATAGATAGATAGATAGATAGATAGAGAGAGAGAGAGAGAGGGGGGTAGGAGAGGGAGAGAGAATGGGAATGGCAGAGAGGGGGTATGTTATCTAATTCTAAAAAAGGAAGAGAAAGATTGAAAGAGAAGAGCAGATACAGAGATACAGAGAGATACAGAGAGAGAGAGAGAGAGAGAGAGAGTATGTGTGTGTGTGTGTGTGTGTGTCAAAAAGAGATGGAAACATTTTGGTGACTTATGGTAACGAGTTTTGTTGTCTCAGTCTGTCCATATCTATCTATCTATCTATCTCACTCTATATCTATCTATCAAGCAATCTATCTATCTATCTAACTACCAATGTATGTATGTATATATGTATCTTTCTATCTATCTATCTATCTATCTAACTCAGTCTATATCTATATCTATCTATATATCTCATTCTATATCTATCTATCAGTCTATATCTATCTATCTATCTCAGTCTATATCTATCTCGCAATCAATCTATCTATCCATCTATCTAAGTCTATATCCATCTATCTATCTATCTATCTATTTACCAAGCTATGTATGCAAATATGTATGTATGTATGTATGTATGTATGTATCTCTCTATCTCAGTCACTATCTATCTATCTCAGTATCTATCTATCTATATATATATATATATATATATATATATATATATCAATCAATCAATCTATCTATCTATCTATCTACACACTCCACTTAGACCTTTACTTGGGCTAGACGGGCGATCGGAGAGGCCCCCTCCGATCAATTGGCTGGTCACATCAAGACCTAGCACCTATATGATTGCCCCAACCCTATTGCCCTTATGGCAAGCCCTTTTTATCATATGGGTGCTAGAAGGCAGTGGCTGGGAATGACGTTAAATTCTATCTGATGGTGAGGTTCCAGTTTTGGAGGCCTGGGGAATGTGGAGCACCCCTTCATCACCATTGCTCCCTGGTCGACTCTGACCCGGAATGGTAGTACCTATTAGGGTTAAATAGAAAACTGTGTTTATAAAAAAAAACCGTGTATCCATTAAGAATTACTTTATTTCAAAACGTTATCAGCATTAAATGACCCACTGAGATTTATATGCCGTAAAACAAAACAAACCAAACCAAATATCTTCTCTTTGTATTCATCATCTATTTTTTTGACAAATAAATTTCATAAAACACTCCACTTTGGCCCTATCTTGGGCTAGACGGGAGGTCGGAGAAGTCTCTTCCAATCAATCGGCTAGTCATGTGAAGCCCTAGCACCTATATGATTGTCCCGACCCTATAGCCCTTATAGCAAGACCCCAACCCTTTTTATCATGTATGTGCTCGAAGGCGGTGGCTGTATCACCTATCTGATAGTCGTGGTAGTTTCACCTATCTGATGGTGAAGTTCCAGTTCGGGCACTCTGGGTAATATTGATTACTCCTTCATCAACATTACTACCAGGTCCACTCTGATCCGGAGTGGTAGTACTTGTTAGGGTCCGATTTATGGGCTAAATAGAAAAACATGAGTTAAAAATGTGTTTTAAAAAGAAATTATGTTTAAAAAAAAGTTTTAAAAATGCGTTAAAAAATTTGTATATACTAGCAAATATATGCACCCTCCGGGTGCAAGTATTGTAATAAAATGTTGTATCAAATTAGAAATGCTAATAAAACTAAATAAGAATGCAGATAAAATGATTTGAAACTGAGGGTGTATAATCAAAAAATAGAACAACAGAAACTTACTCTTCCATCACTCCCGTCTTTCATTGCTAAATTTTCCTAATTTAACTATTTAGTTAAAATAGGAAGTAAAGAATAAAATTACAGTTATTTCTTCTTGTTAATAGATTTATTTTAAGATTTATCCCCGAGATTTTTGCTAATATTCATTAAGATAAAACCAAACAATTAGAAATCAGTAATACTATACATATTTATTAAAATCAATTTTTAATATCAAATTTTTAATATCAATATGCAAATTAACCTTTTCATTCACACAGTAAACTGCTATTTTGTTGTATCTATAAATACAATTGCATGTTATTAATATGTAGATATTGTCAACAGTATTAATAATGTAAAACAATTTTATTAATAATTGAGGTTTAAATAAAAATAAAATTCTGTAGAAAAACTAAGAAAATTCTAACTTGAGTAGTAATATGGTTTCGGTTACAGACCGAAAAACACACAATCTCCATTATAATAAGATATCTGTGAAAAAAAAGGGGATAGAAGGACTGGTGATGTACCGGTGGAACAACTGGTACAGTCGAGGGAGATAAAAAAAATGGACTAGTCCCGTCGGATGTTGGACGGGTGAGAAGGTTACCAACGCCTATAAAATAGGTTTTCTTCCTTACCCAACGACTTCAGCTTCTTCTACTGACTGCTGTTAGTACGGATAGTTACTTCTGTGCCACCGCTGATCAAGTGAGAGAGGTCCTTCAAGACCAACTACTAACCTTTGCTTCCGGTTCAGAACCACTGAACAAGCAAAGTACTGACTGCGTCACCTGAGAATAGTTGAGGGCTTAGGTGAGAGTGGTCCTTCAAGACCAACTACTACCTTTGCTTCCGGTTCAGAAACCACTGAACAAGCAAAGTACTGACTGCGTCACCTGAGAATAGTTGAGGGCTTAGGTGAGAGTGGTCCTTCAAGACCAACTACTACCTTTGCTTCCGGTTCAGAAACCACTGAACAAGCAAAGTACTGACTGCGTCACCTGAGAATAGTTGAGGGCTTAGGTGAGAGTGGTCCTTCAAGACCAACTACTACCTTTGCTTCCGGTTCAGAAACCACTGAACAAGCAAAGTACTGACTGCGTTGAGAATAGTTGAGGGCTTAGGTGCGAGTGGTCCTTCAAGACCAACTACTTTTGCTTCCGGTTCAGAAACCACTGAACAAGCAAAGTACTGACTGCGTCATCTGAGAATAGTTGAGGCTTAGGTGAGAGTGGTCTTCAAGACCAACTACTACCTTTGCTTCCGGTTCAGAAACCACTGAACAAGCAAAGTACTGACTGCGTCACCTGAGAATAGTTGAGGGCTTAGGTGAGAGTGGTCCTTCAAGACCAACTACTACCTTTGCTTCTGGTTCAGAAACCACTGAACAAGCAAAGTACTGACTGCGTCACCTGAGAATAGTTGAGGGTTTGGTGAGAGTGGTCCTTCAAGACCAACTACGACCTTTGCTTCCGTTCAGAACCACTGAACAAGCAAAGTACTGACTGCGTCACTGAGAATAGTTGAGGGCTTAGGTGCGAGTGGTCCTTCAAGACCAACTACTACCTTTGCTTCCGGTTCAGAAACCACTGAACAAGCAAAGTACTGACTGCGTCACCTGAGAATAGTTGAGGGCTTAGGTGAGAGTGGTCCTTCAAGACCAACTACTACCTTTGCTTCCGGTTCAGAACCACTGAACAAGCAAAGTACTGACTGCGTCACCTGAGAATAGTTGAGGGCTTAGGTGAGAGTGGTCCTTCAAGACCAACTACTACCTTTGCTTCCGTTCAGAAACCACTGAACAAGCAAAGTACTGACTGCGTCACCTGAGAATAGTTGAGGGCTTAGGTGAGAGTGGTCCTTCAAGACCAACTACTACCTTTGCTTCCGGTTCAGAAACCACTGAACAAGCAAAGTACTGACTGCGTCACCTGAGAATAGTTGAGGGCTTAGGTGCGAGTGGTCCTTCAAGACCAACTACTACCTTTGCTTCCGGTTCAGAAACCACTGAACAAGCAAAGTACTGACTGCGTCACCTGAGAATAGTTGAGGGCTTAGGTGAGAGTGGTCCTTCAAGACCAACTACTACCTTTGCTTCCGGTTCAGAAACCACTGAACAAGCAAAGTACTGACTGCGTCACCTGAGAATAGTTGAGGGCTTAGGTGCGAGTGGTCCTTCAAACCAACTACTACCTTTGCTTCCGGTTCAGAAACCACTGAACAAGCAAAGTACTGACTGCGTCACCTGAGAATAGTTGAGGGCTTAGGTGAGAGTGGTCCTTCAAGACCAACTACTACCTTTGCTTCCGGTTCAGAAACCACTGAACAAGCAAAGTACTGACTGCGTCACCTGAGAATAGTTGAGGGCTTAGGTGAGAGTGGTCCTTCAAGACCAACTACGACCTTTGCTTCCGGTTCAGAAACCACTGAACAAGCAAAGTACTGACTGCGTCACCTGAGAATAGTGAGGGCTTAGGTGAGAGTGGTCCTTCAAGACCAACTACTACCTTTGCTTCCGGTTCAGAAACCACTGAACAAGCAAAGTACTGACTGCGTCACCTGAGAATAGTTGAGGGCTTAGGTGCGAGTGGTCCTTCAAGACCACTACTACCTTTGCTTCCGGTTCAGAAACCACTGAACAAGCAAAGTACTGACTGCGTCACCTGAGAATAGTTGAGGGCTTAGGTGCGAGTGGTCCTTCAAGACCAACTACTACCTTTGCTTCCGGTTCAGAAACCACTGAACAAGCAAAGTACTGACTGCGTCACCTGAGAATAGTTGAGGGCTTAGGTGCGAGTGGTCCTTCAAGACCAACTATCATCGCTCCGGTTGATTTGGCATCGGTTACAGAAGTTTCTACCCCCGTGTTACCAGACCCCAGTCAGGAGTGGGTCGCAAAAGATTATTCTTTTAACAACCCCGACTTGTCAGCTCTGTCGGTAGAGCGTTCGGCTAGAAACTGCAAGGTTACTAGTTCAATACCGGTCCTGCCAACTCAGCGTGTGAGTAGCACAGTGATCTATGCGGTAAAGTAAGGAGCTGATGGTATATTGTGGCGCTCCACCTCAGATACAAAAGCAATCTCCTTGATCTAGCGCTAGTGAAAAAGGGGATAGACTCCCTCACTGATTGGCTGATACCGACTTTAGGCCACCACGACGAATTTAACTTTTTTACTTATACAATGAAAATTAATTCAAATTGTACATGAATACAGAGAAAATTCCGCCCTGTCCGCTGGGCATTAAAAACATTCGACTGGCACCTCTGCAGAGGGGTAATGCTCCCCCACTGTGGTGACCCAGGTGTACTTCACATGGGTCACCACAGTGTTAACCAATTTATTTTTTCTACACATCTTATTATAATGGAGATTGTGTGTTTTTCTGTCTGTAACCGAAACTATATTACTACTCAAGTCATAATTCCCTTAATTATTTACGTCAAATTCTCCATGATTTCATTCTTTTAAACCTTCAGTTATTAATAAAATTGTTTTACATTATTAATACTGTTGACCATATCTAACGTACTAATAACATGCAATTGTATTTATATATACAAAAAATAGGCGGTTTACAGTTTGAACGAGAAGGCTAATTTGGCATATTGATATTTAAAATTTTATTTTAATAAATATGTGCTTGGTATTATTGATTTCTAATTGTTTGGTTTTATCTTAAGAAATATAAACAAAAAATCTTGTGGATAAATCTTAAAAGAAATTTATTTACAAGAAGAAATAACTGTAATATTATCCTTTACTTCCTATTTTAACCTAAAATAGTTAAATTAGGAAAATTTACCAATGAAAGACGGGAGTAATGGAAAATGATGGAATAGTTAGTTTCAAAAGTTGTTCTATTTTTCGATTATAACCCCCTCTGATACAGATCTTTTTATCTGCATTCTTAGTCAGTTTCATTAGCCTTTCTAATTTAATATGATATTTTATTATATCAAAACTTAAATACTTGCACCCGGAGGGTGCATATATTTTCTAGCAAAGAATAAATAAAACAAAACATCTGCGGCATAAAATAACCCAACAAGGGATGGCATGCCGTAAAATCCAACTAACCAGCCAACAATTCACAAAATAAAGACGGAGACAGAAAACAATTCGATATGAACTTTTTAATTAATTTCTTTTCCCATACCCAGAGGTTTATTAAAACTCTGGATTTGTTCCCCCCCCCTCTCCTTTATTTATTTATCTATTTATTTATTCTATAAAAGAAAAAAAAAAGACACCTCCAAAATTAGACACAAACATACAAACACACACGTTGCAATATAACTGACAAACCCTCACGCATGCGTATAAACGCTGCTATAAATAATTAAAATGGAGAACGAAAAATAAAAAAATGAAATGTGTGAAAAAATAAAATAAAATAAAATCGTATAAAAATGTATAAAATAAAATAAAATGTATAAAATGTATAAAAATAAAATAAAATCGTATAAAATGTATAAAAAATAAAAAAAAAAATCGTATAAAAATGTATAAAAAATAAAATAAAATAAAATCATATGAAAATGGATAAAAAATAAAATAAAATAAAATCGTATAAAAATGTATAAAAAATAAAATAAAATAAAATCGTTTGAAAAAAAAACCCTCAAGAAACCAGGGGATTGTCATCGTGCAATGATTTTTTGCAATCAATTCGATGATATTAATGTGATCGAACTTTTGGACAACGAGGTGCCTCATCAATGAGATATGGCATTATTACTGTAGAGACTTTGATGAGACGAAAGCGAAAACAGAGACAGATTTGATGAATTTGTGATTTGGCACCAGTGACGCCATAATCAACGATGTATTGCCAAGAAATTGGAAATTCGGGTAAACAGTCAACAGGCATTGGTTAGTCGTAGAAATGAAGACAGCGGAAGTAGGTAGAGGGTGGAGATTGTTACTGGGGTCGGAGAATGCCGAACTTTGCCGAATTTTGCCGATTTCTGTAACGTTGTTCTGCGTGTCGTTTAGATCTCCGTAGTGTGTTTTTCCTTGTGTGTAAGTTCTTGTTTGGTTGGTTGGATTTTATGTCATGTCAACCCTTGTTGGGTTATTTTATGCCGAAGACATTTTGTTTTATTCAGTCTTGTTGGGTATGCATTTTATTTTTTTCAAAACATATTTTAAATACGCATTTTTTAATCTATTTAACCCATATAGTTATTTAACTAAGCTTAGCTTAGATGTGGCACATGCAAGAAGTATGAGGCACCCAGTGAGAATCGAACTCACTAACAATGGTCTGCAAATCTAGCTTGCTAACCATTACATCATGTGAGGGGCCCGCCCATGTTATTTACTAAGCTTAGCTTAGATGTGACACAAGGCAAGAAGTATGAGGCCCCAGTGAGAATCGAACTCACTAACAATGGTCTGCAAATCTAGCTTGCTAACCATTACATCACATAAGGTGCCCTATTTAACCCATATATGACACCCTAAACAGGTACTACCGCTCCCGAGTCAGGGTGGACCAGTGACTAATGCCGATTCATATGACATTGTCTGCCTCTGGTAGTGTGTGTCTCCTTATGTGTAAGTTGGTTGGATTTTACGTCATGTCAACTCTTGTTGGGTTATTTTATGCCGAAGGCATTTTATTTTATACATTCTTGTTGAGTATTCAAATTTTTTCAAACACATCTTTAATACTCACTTATATATATGTTCCTAGTTCAATACCGGCCCTCACCAACTCAGCGTATGAGTAGCACAGGGATAGTATTTGAAGTTTTTGTTTGCTTTTTCTTTGTGCAGTATATGTGTGTTTTCAGTTAAAATTTTCCGGTAATTAGAGGGGGTATATATATTATATATATATATATATATATATATATATATATATACCAACCTTGTTAGAAAACCCTTGCGGTCAGAAAAAACCTGACAATAGTTTGATTGTAAAAAATATACTACCAACACCACCTGGGAAAAAAAATTGAAAAAAAAGAAAAGACCAAGATAGTCGTGCCAACGGAAAATAATCGGTTGATACTATAATACTTGGCCAAAAGAAAAAAAATATATATATATGAAAAAGAAAACTGCCAGGATTATCTAAAGCTAAAAAGTAAAGAGTGCTCAATACCTAAGTAGAGGCAAATAATAAATTTAAACCTAATGAGTCAGATATACCTACTAACAGTTTCGTATAGTCGTTCTTCAGGGCAAAGATCTTACCTATATATATATATATATATATATATATATATATATAATATATAATATATTTATATATATATATGATTAATCAATGCCTGAAGAAGATATCAGAAAATCTGAAACACGTGTTGCCAAATGTAAGATAAAATAAAATAAAAATTTTTCTAAATACATAATCCATTTTGTGGAACGCGTCTTTTTTATAAAATACTTAATTTCTCCTGTTGGACCCATAACAACACTTTATATATATAATATATATATATATATATATATATATATATATATATATATGGTTGGCAATCCTTCCGTCAACTAAAGACGTAGAGTCCACTTTTTTATATATATATTTATATATTATATATATATATATATGTATATATATATATATATATATATATATGCAAATGCGTGAGTGGTTGAGGGCAGCACAATTTTTGAATGGCAATCCCCTGTGCAGTGACTTTTCAATCCAACTTTCTACGCGCCCTTTTTTCATATTGTTTGAAAAAGAAAAATATTCCCATGTCACCAGGCAATATTGGAATGGCTTGATGAAGATAATATGGTGGACTCTCATATCGGGAACGATAGATGAGGGTCAACAGTGAGTGATTTGTTTCATCCCATGTTGTGCATGCTATCAAGAAGACATTTTGTGTTTCCTCAAGTGTGATAGCAGCCCGGCCTTGCTGCGAGCTATGAGCCACACTGACAAAAGAAAATGTTCTAAGGCGGGATGTTTTTGTTAGGGACGAGCTGATCTCGATATTTCAGTCTATTTTTCTTCAAAAAGCTTTTTAGTCTAGACGAAATATGTCTTACGCAATTCTTTCCGGGATTTGATGCTAGATTTTATCCCAAGCACTAAAAGCCACATATATTATATATATAGAGAGAAGAGAGTTATACCTATATAGAGGTTAATATCCTTAATCTTAATTATAATATTCAATACAATGAGAGCATAAAATTTATTTTAAGAATGAAAGGAGTAACCTACTCGAGTTTCATCATTTGATCTTCAGGTTACTTTAAATATCGAGTTTACGAAGATATCTTAGGTTTATAAATATTGCCCGTTGGAATGCGGACTAAGTCCCATTTCCAACGGGCATGTATATATATATTATATATAGTATATATATATATATATATAGAGGAGGAGAGAGGAGAGGATTGACAGGAGAAGAGACATTATACATGTGTGTGGTATGTTGTGTGTGGCATCAAGAATAACCACTTTCTGATGAGAAGTGGCTTAGTACGCTGCTTTGAAACCAATAATAACATCCACCTTTTCCCCCCCTCTCCCACTTAAGTGATTGCTCTCTATACTATAAATATATATGCTCTCTCTCTATCTCTCTCTCTCTCTCTCTCTCACACAACACACACAATAATACAAAAGAGAGAGAGACGAAGAGCAGGAGACGAGAGAGAGAGAGAGAGGAAGAGAGAGAGAGAGAGAGAGGCAGGTTGTCAAGACAGGACAGATAGACAGACAGAACAGCAGAGACACGACAGAAGGTATTGTTCTCGGTGCAAGCATCCAGCAACAGAGCTACCATAATAAACACATCCGACACCTTACCCAACCGCGTCAATTACTCTCTCCAATCCCTCCTCCTCCTATCTTCCTCCTCCAACTCTCTTGCATTCTCCCCTCTCTCTGCATTCTCCCCTCTCTCTTCCATCTTCCTCTCTCTCTCCATTCCCCCTCTCTCTCCATTCTCCTCCTCTCTCTATTCTCTCCTTCTCTCATTCTCTCCTCTTCTCTATTGCTCCCCATCTCTTTCTATTCTTCCCTCTCTCTCCATTCTCTCCTCTTCCATTTGTTCCCCTCTCTCTCCATTCTCCCCTCTCTCTATTCCCCCTCTCTCTCCATTTCCCCCTCTCTCTCTATTCTCCTTCTCTCTCCTTTTCCCCCTCTTTCCATTTCTCCCCTCTTCCATTCTCCCCACTCTCTCTCCTTCTTCCTCTCCATCTCCCCCTCTCTCCATTCTTCCTCCCTTCTGTTTCCCCTCTCTCTCTATTCCCCCTCTCTCTCTATTCTCCTTCTCTCCTCTTCATTTCCCTCCTCTCTTCATTCTCCCCCTCTCTCCCTCTTCTTCTCCATTCTCCCCCTTCTCTCGCTCCATTCTCCCCATCTCCTCCCTTCCCCCTCTCTCTCCCTTCCCCTCTTTCTCTCCCTTTCCCCTCTCTCTCCCCTCCTCCTCTTCTCCCCCCCTATCCCCTCTTCTCCACCCTCACAGCACCCTCTCAGCTCCCACCTCCCCTCCCGAATGTTGTAACGCTGCATTAATCTCCATCCTGTTCTATTCATGGTCACCAGCCCCATGGACGTTTACTTGGTCCACTTTTGGACATGGGAACTTTCGCCCCACAGACGTAATACTCGCTGTACCAATGCCTTCAAAAGCGGCGAAAATTGCGAATGTGGTTTGCGGTCAGTGGGGTCCAAACTGGATCGGTAATTGGAAAATCGCGTCATCGCTCACAGCATAGGGTTGTGGACAACGAGCCTATATATTTGGGGGAGGAGGCAAGGGAGATGATGATGTTTACACAGACACACTTACATATAAGGCACTCTCAATTTCTTTCATACGTACACCTTTATTCGAAATGGAAAGGTGAACATGAGCTAAAATCATCTCGCATCATCTTCTTGCGAGTAATGAGTTCCAGTCCGTTAAAAACAGTCGTTGGGAAGGCATAAGGCCACGCCGTATTACTCAGATTATAACATATACTGCATAAAGAAAAAAAAAAATAAACAAAAACTTCAAATACTCGAAGCCCTATACATTATTATATATATATATATATATATATATATATATATAGTATATATATATATATACACATATTACAGTTACTTTTTTTGTTTATATTATTGCGAGAAATGATATATAAGTGCTCAATTATTATGTAATTATACTAACTGATTTATTATATTTATTATTATAGTCACCAATACAATTTATTTATTATAGTCACCAGATACCAATTATTTACTTAATAGTCACCAATACAATTCCAGAGTATTTTGGTGACTATATATACTATACGTATATACTATTATAACAAGTTTGTTGAAACTGTACAGGACAATCCTGTCAGGACAAGCTTTCATTGATCCGTTCCAATTTTCGGGCTATCCTTCGTGTCGCTGTGTAACTGGTATAAACAGTCCACCACAGGTTTCAAAACGAGCGCTTTCGCCCAATACAATTTGCCATCCTCAGGTAGAAACGATGTATGATTTCGTGTCTCGTTTTTAACGAGAACGAGTAGTAGCAAGAATTAGAAGTGAAACGTAATAACCATTGGTAGTAGGAGGTTGTCAGAATGGTAGTAGTTCGAGCGAGCGTTGCAGTAGTGATTTTTTTGTGGAAGGGGCACAAGTTAGAGAAGGGGAGGGTATAGTGGCAAGGAGGATAGGCGGAAAATTATAAGCATTTGAGAACATTGACTTACTCAAAGTTTATTTTGTTTAAGGTAGGTTTTTTTTGTTTGATATATAAACTTCGATTATTGAAGTTTTTGTTTGTTTTTTTCTTTTATTGTAGTGTGCGTGTATTTTTGGTGGAGTATTATATATATATATATATATTCGAAAGAAAACTAACGTCTTAAAAAAACGCCAAATCCGTTCACTTCATTTAATTACTTTTTTGCCCTCATATACAACATTTCATTTTTCTCGAGATCGTCTGATATACCTTGAAAAAGGGTGAACGTCACCCAAAATATCGAATAGATTTAAATCAGGAACAGAGCAACGGTTGAATATATAAAAATTCTGATTTTTGTTCTTTTTTTTCTTGTTTTTGTTCTTTTTCCAATGCTTCAAAATACCAAAAAACAACGTTCACAAGAACATAACATACATATTATATATAACTAGCAATTATATGCACCCTCCGCGGGTGCAAGTATTTAAGTTTAATGTAATAAAATATTGTAAATTAGAAAGGCTAATGAAACTAATAAGAATTACAGATAAAAAGATTTTTAAAACAGAGGGAGTATAATAAAAGATTTGAAACAGAGGGAGTATAATAAAAAATGAACAAACTGAAACTCTACTCTTCCATCACTTTCGTCTTTCATTGTTATTTTTTCAAATTTAAGTATTTAGTCTATAAGAGGAAGTAAAGAATAAAATGACAGTTATTTTATCTTGTTAATGGATTATCATTAAATATTCATTGAAGAGATTTTTGCTTATATCATTAAAAATAAAACCAAACAGTTAAAAATCAATAATACTAAGCACATATTTATTAAATTTCGATTTTTAATAATTAATATGCAAATTAGCCTTCTAGTTCCCACTGTTAAACCGCTATTTTGTTTGTATATATAAATATAATTGCACTGTTGACAGTATGTAGACATAGTTAACAGTATTAATAATGTAAGACAATTTATATTAATAATTGAGGTTAGATAAAAATAAAATCATGGAGAATGTGATGTCAATAACTAAGACAATTCTGACTTGAGTAGGAATATAGTTTCGGTTACAGACAGAGAAAAACACCACAATCTCCNAAAGATGAGATTTGAAGTATGGTCGTGCTTGCTAACGCTTTACATCACATAATGGTGTGCTATTTAACCGCGCTAATTATGACACCTGTCTATAAGGTAGCTAGCTTCCGAGTTCAGGGTGGACCAGTGACTAATGCCGATTCATATGATATTGTCTGCCTCTGGTAGTGTGTGTCTCCTTATGTTTAAGTTGGTTGGATTTTACGTCATGTCAACTCTTGTTGGGTTATTTTATGCGAAGGCATTTCATTTTATACATTCTTGTTGAGTATTCAAATTTTTTCAAACACATCTTTAATACTCACTTAATATATGTTCCTTGTTCAATTACCGGCCCTCACCAAACTCAGCGTATGAAGTAGCACAGGGATAGTATTTGAAGTTTTTGTTTTGCTTTTTTCTTTGTTGCAGTATATGTGTGTTTTCAAGTTAAAATTTTCCGGTAATTAGGGGTATATTATATATATTATATATATATATATATATATATATATATATATATAATTTAATATACCAACCTTGTTAGAAAACCCTTGCGGTCAGAAAAAACCTGACAAATAGTTTGATTGTAAAAAATATACTACCAAACACCACCTGGGGAAAAAAATTGAAAAAAAAGAAAAGACCAAGATAGTCGTGCCAACGGAAAATAATCGGTTGATACTATAATACTTGGCCAAAAGAAAAAATATATATATATATGAAAAAAGAAAACTGCCAGGATTATCTAAAGCTAAAAAGTAAAGAGTGCTCAATACCTAAGTAGAGCAAATAATAAATTTAAACCTAATGAATCAGATATACCTACTAACAGTTTCGTATAGTCGTTCTTCAGGGCAAAGATCTTACTCTTATATATATATATATATACATATGATTAATCAATGCCTGAAGAAGATATCAGAAGATCTGAAACACGTGTCGCAAATGTAAGATAAAAAATAAAATAAAAATTTTCTAAATACATAATCCATTTTGTGGACGCGTCTTTTTAATAAAATACTTAATTTTCTCCTGTTGGACCATAACAACACTTTATATATATATATATATATATATATTATATATATATATATATATATATTCATATATATATATATATATATATATATATATATATATATGTGTGTGTGTGTGTGTGTGTGTGTGTGGTTGGCATCCTTCCGTTTACTAAAGACGTAGAGTCCACTTTTATTATATATATATATATATATATATATATATATATATATATATATAATATACCAAGCGTATTGGTAGATCCTTTCGGAGAGAAAAACCCGGCAGAAAGTTTGATTGTAAAATATACTACCAACCATCAACCAGGAAGAAAAAATTTTTGAAAAAAAGAAAGACCAAGATATTCGTACCAACAAAAAAGAATCTATTGGTATAGTATTTGGCCCAAAGAAAAAACAATTTATTGTATATATATGTATATAAGATATATATATATATTCATATAACCGCTAGGAGAAGCTAATTTGTAAAAAGTGCTCGATACCTAAGTAGAGCCAAGTAATAAAGATAATCTACTGAGTCAGACGAACCTACTATTAGTTTTCGCATAAAGCTCTTCAGGGCTAAAATCTGACTCTGAGTCAGATTTTAGCCCTGAAGAGCTTTTATGCGAAACTAATAGTAGGTTCGTCTGACTCAGTAGATTATCTTTATATATATATATATATATATATATATATATATATGCAACTGCGTGAGTGGTTGAGCTGCACAATTTTTGAATGTTAATCTCTGGTGCTGTGACTGCGAACACTTCGGGTGGCCAGCCTAAAAGTAATTAATATCTCACCTTCTTACAATCGTTTGATTTGTTTCCTGTTAGAAAGAAATGGAATTAGCCGAATTTTCAATCCAACTTTCTACGCCCTTTTTTTCATATTGCTTGAAAAAGAAAAATATTCCCATGTCACCAGGCAATATTGGAATGGCTTGATGAAGATAATATGGTGGACTCTCATATCGGGAACGATAGATGAGGGTCAACGGTTAGTGATTTGTTTCATCCCATGTTGTGCATGCTATCAAGAAGACATTTTGTGTTTCCTCAAGTGTGATAGCAGCCCGGCCTTGCTGCGAGCGATGAAGCCACACTGACAAAAGAAATGTTCTAAGGCGGGATGTTTTTGTTAGGAGAAGCTGATCTCGATATTTCAGTCTATTTTCTTCAAAGCTTTTTAGTCTAGCGAAACATGTCTTACGCCATTCTTTCCGATTTGATGCTAGATTTTCCCAAGCACTAAAGCCAATAATATATATATATATATATATATATATATATATATATATATAGGAGAGAGAGAGAGAGAGTTATATATATATAGAGTTATATATATATAATTATGTATGTTATGTTCTTGTGAACGTTGTTTGTTTGGTCTTTTGAAGCATTGGAAAAAAGAACAAAAACAAGAAAAAACAGAACAAAAATCAGAATTTTTATATATTCAACCGTTGCTCTGTTCCTGATTTAATCTATTCCGATATTTTGGGTGAACCTTCACCCTTTTTCAAGGTATATCAGACGATCTCGAGAAAAAATGAAATGTTGTATATGAGGGCAAAAAAGTAATTAAATGAAGTGAACGGATTTGGCGTTTTTTAGACGTTAGTTTTCTTTCGAATATATATA
>CM042159.1:89896509-89971509 GCA_023376005.1 Doryteuthis pealeii | reverse complement strand
CAGTTTCTCTTTTAAGTTTCTTTTTCTTAACCATGTCCAGGTTTTTTCATGTGCAACCTCTCCAATTTGTCCATATAATTATTTTTATTCCCATTTTTGTTTTCTAGTCTTTGTTGTTTTTCTGTTTGTCCATGTCACATCTACTATTGTTGGCCGCCATAAGTAATCTGTCTTTGCTCTTTTTTGTGTAGATTTCGAGTTGTTGGATTATTATTATTACTAGCAAATATATGCACCCTCCGGATGCAAGTGTTAAAGTTTTAATATAATAAAATATCATATTAAATTAAAAAGGCTAATGAAACTGAATAAGAATGCAGATAAAAAGATTTGGAACAGAGGGGATATATCGGAAAATAGAACAACTTTGAACTCTTCCATCATTTTCCATTACTCCCGTCTTTCATTGGTAAATTTTCCTAATTTAACTATTTAATTAAAATAGGAAGTAAAGAATGATATTACAGTTATTTCTTCTTGTTAATGGATTTCTTTTAAGATTTATCCCCGAGATTTTTGCTCATATTCAAAAAGATAAAACCAAACAATTAGAAATCAATAATACTAAGCACATATTTATTAAAATCAAATTTTTAATATCAATATGCAAATTAGCCTTCCCGTTCACACTGTAATCCGCTATTTTGTTGTATATATAAATACAATTGCATGTTATTAGCGTGAAGATATGGTCAAAAGTTTAATGATGTAAAACAATTTTATCAATAATTGAGGTTTATATAAAAATAAAATCATGGAGAATGTGATGTAAATAACAAAGGGAATTGTGACTTGAGCAGTGATATAGTTTCGGTTACAGACAACAAACACACAATCTCCATTATAATAAGATTATTATTATTATATATATTAGTATTATATATCTTCAGGGACAACCTTCACATGCAACATCTGTGGTCGAGTCTGTTTATCCAACATTGGACTTCAAAGTCACAGGAAGCGCTATAACTTCAGGGGTAAATAACTATATTATAGTCTTCCGAGACTGCAATGCCAATGTAATGTATGTATATATGTCTGTGTACGTGTGTTCGTATAAGTGTGTGTGTGTGTGTGTGTGTGTGTGTGTGTGTGTGTGTGTGATAGAGAGCGGGAGAGGGGGTAGGGGGAATGTGTATAATTGTGTTTGTGGTTGGGGCTGTCCCATTTATCTTCCCACGTAATATTATGCCAGTTTCTCTTCATTTATATATTAAAAACGCCACTTGTCCCTGGCGAAACATCCACCACATCCCACCACCCCCACCCCCATCCCGTGTGTGTTGATAATTAAGCCACGAACAATGCCATTAAGAATATTTATTGATACGTCTACATTTGATTAATTCATCGTAAACGTCCCCTGAAATATTGTCCCGAATATTTATGGGGGAGGGAAATTAAAGTATTTACAGAAAAATATACAGATACGAGGCGTAATCAAAAATATTGATATTACATCTTTAAGTTTTAATATATATATATATATATATATATATATATATATGTGTGTGTGTGTGTGTGTGTATGTGTGTGTATATATGTATATATATATGTATATACATATATATATATATATATGTATATATATATATGTATATGTATATATATATATATATATATATATATATATATATATATATATATATATATATATATGAGAAGTAAACAAACAAAGTGTTTGATATGGCCTTAGCCGACAATTTTTGGGAGAATATGTGCTTAATTGGAGTCATAAATAATTTTGAAAATTAATTAACTGATAATTAATGAATTTGAACAGGTATGCCCGCCTAATTCCTTAATTATCAATTAATTAATTTTCAAAATTAGGTATGACTTCTCCATATTCTCTCCCCCCCCCAAAAAAAAATATATATATATTTCAATAGCGTAAGGTATCACAGTCTCACTTGGTGAGTTAGTAGTGGGCCAATATTTTGTGATTTTATTAGGAGAGTACTCAATATCTGTGGTAGAGCTATTATATAATAATAATGAATATATATATATATATATATATTAGTTTGTGTATACATGTTTATTGCATTTATAAATCGGTTGAATTTAAATCCCGTCGGAACAGGACTAGGGCCGACTAGGGTCGGCTAGGAATCGCAAGGTTCTTGGTTCAATACCGGCCCTCGCTAACTCAGTGTATGAGTAGCACAAGGATCTGTGCGGTAAACTAAGGAGCTGGTGGTAGGTGTGGGGCTCCACCTCAGATGCTGAAATAATCTCCTTGGTCTTGCGCTTGTGAAAAGGAGATAGAGTCCCTCGCTGTTTGGCGGATACCGACATTAGGCCGCCCCAACGACTTTACTTACTTACTTACACACACACACACACACACACACACACACACATATATATATATATATATAGAGAGAGGAGAGAGAGAGAGAGAGAGAGAGAGAGAGAGAGAGTGGTGTGTGCTGATAGCCCGATTGTTAGAAGCTCTGACTGATGAAAGATGAAGCAGCTTACAAAGTCTAGCCGCACTGAAGAGACAAGATACTATATGTGAATGACTATAAATGCACTCCACTCCTGGTGGATCGACCTCCCTGGAAGGGAATTTAGCTGACGGCTGCTGATTATACTGAAAATGCCAGTCTTTCTTTAAAATGGATAGAGCTCTCTTTTGTAGTCTTTACATATGTATGTATTTATCAGTAAAAAATTATCTTCTGCTTGAGAGTGTCCTGATAGCCCGATTGTTAGAGGCTCTGGCTGATGAAAAATATGTCCTGCTTCGGTCCCGGCCTGAATCAGCTTACAAAGTTTAGCTGCACCGAAGAGACGTAATACGTCGAAACAGATGATTCGATTCACATTACATAGGTACTATATATATTTACCAACCCCTCCGCACGAGCAGGATGTGACACAAGGTCAATTTCTTAAGCGGAGTTCAACAGGTTTGACTTCAGAGTTTTCCTTCTCCTAGACCGGTTGCCCTACTATTTACCCGTAGTTGGAAGGAGAGTAGGATTCATACCTTTCCCAAGGGTATTAGCGCTAAGTGAAATGCTATTACCACGTCCAGGATTTGAACTCGCATGACTTTAACCATTACAACACGCGCTTCCTTTTACATAGGTACTATAAGACGTCGCCATACACCAGACACCTGTAGAGTAGAAATGACCGTCCCCTTAAGTAATATGGTCTTCTATAGGGAGCACTAAACTATATAATTTACCTCCTCCAACAGTATATAAGAGCCTGGTTCTTATATTCCGGGGAACTTGTTTTTCAGACTGAAATCTAAAAAGTCTCTTAGTTTTAATATTATTACTACTACTATTACTACTACTACTATTGATGCTTGCTGCTGCTGCTGCTGCTTCTACTGCTTGTACTTCGTTGTTGTTACATTCTATAGCACCTGGGGTCGTCTTCGTCATAGTTTGACTGGCACAAGGCATACTATAATTCTGCAGCCCAATATTATTGTCTATAAACTCTAACTGATGGTGAAGTTCCAGTTCTGGAGGTCTGGGGAATATGGAGCACCCCTTCATCCCCATTGTCTCCACGTCCACTCTAACTCGGAGTGGTAGTACCTGTTAGGGTCCCATCCATGGGTTAAATAGAAAATTTGATTACAAAAACAAAACATTCAGTTTAAAAGATTTTCTTCCAAACTATCGCTACGAATTGTTCAAAACTTTGCCGGCATTAAATAACCCACCAAGGTTTGTTACATTCTACAACACCTAGGTCGTCTTCGTCGTAGTTTGACTGGCACAAGGCATACAACAATCCTGCCTCCAACGAGAATCGAACTTCCTTCGCTAGCACTGATGAGGCTTACATTAGCTCTATAATAGCTACTTCGTTGTTATAACATTCTACAACACCTAGAGTCGTCCTCGTCGTAGTTTGACTGGCACAAGGCATACAATAATCCTGCCTCCAACGAGAATCGAACTTCCTTCGCTAGCACCGATGATGTTTACCTTAGCTCTATAGAAGCAACCCAAGCTGTGTTCGTATTCTTCTAATAGCTTATCCGGGGCAGCACCAGATGAAATTTGCCTGCCTAATCGGCGTATATGACATGGTCCTCGAGCAAAATGATCGACGAGTCTTCTGCGTGTGAGACATGTGCATTTAATATGACCCTCTGTTGTTGAACACACACGAGTCAGATTCGCGCAATATGATCGGATCGGTTGTGGGGTCGGGGGGGTCGGGGAATTCAGTTATGATTTATATGTTTGTTTTATGTCCTTCTTTGACAGAAAATCGCATTTTATAGCCAAGCCGTGTCTTACATATTGCCTCGATATGTGCCATGCTTCCAAGTCTAATGCCTCGGCGACGATTTATTTGATGTTCTGTGTATCTTGAATTATCAACTGGTATAATTAAAAGGTACATAACGAAGTGTAATGGGGTACTTAAAGCCGCTCAAGATATTTATACCCGATTAGAAACCCCGTATTACAAGAGAATTAGAACACAATCATATAGAATGTCTTAAATAATTTCTTGAAAACTAAATTATAATCTTGTGGGGTCTGTGTTCGCACCTCGTAACTCATGCCTCTTCCAACTTCTATGAAATTTAAAATTCTTGCTATATTTGTAACCGTTTATTTTACTGTTTGGTTGGTTGGATTTTACGGCATGTCAACCTTCGTAGGGTTATTTTATGCCGAAGAAGTTTTGTTTTATTCATTTTCGACGGGTGTTCAACATTTATTTCAAACTCAATTTTTTTTCACATTTTTGAACTCCTATTTTCTATCTAACCCTTAGATGGTACACTAACAGGTACTACCACTCCGGGTCAGAGTGGTCCTAGGAGTTATGGTGATTAAGAGTAATTCTACATTCCCAGACCTCCAGTACGTTTTAGATAACGCCTCCTTGAACCTTTTGTGAGGTCTGCGTCCGAATGCCAATTTTCCATGTCTATTTCAATTACCAGTAAATCATATCTTTATAGATATGATTTACTGGTAATGTGACACAAGGTCAATTTCTTAAGCGGAGTTCAATAGGTTTGAATTCAGAGTTTTCCTTCTCCTAGACCGGTTGCCCTACTATTTACCCGTAGTTGGAAGGAGAGTATTTTTTATTATATTTGTAACTCTTAACCAATTAAGAAAAAACACACATGGTAGTATAATATTTAAATGTGAGGTTCGTATAATACGTTAGAAGACTCAGAGTAACCTTCCAACGTAGATGAATATATAGATAAATGAATCTGGACTAAGAAGTACAACATAACAACAATATAGACTTTATTGTCTGAGCACGTGGAATATGACATACGTGACAAAGTACAAAACAGATAGGACGAAAGTCCTTTGGAATTAAGAAAGAGTTCATAAAGAATATATGATAGTTTGGGGGGGTAAAGCCTCCCACTTAATGGACAGAGACACCACGCGTCTAGTCCATTTTTGTGGATGCTATACTAAGAGAGCGGCAGAGGGCTTCCTGGGGTGAATTTAAATACCCGGATAGTAGTGTCACCAGGTGGCGAAACCCTTGTGGTAAGGGAAGCTAACTCTTTGAACACAAGTCCATCCCAGAAGGAGCAGATCATTGTTACAATATTGAGAGATTTAGCCGAACAATATAATGTTCTTCTTTAATGAATAAAGCAGTTTCCAGTCCAATGCTCATTATTTTCGAGACCAACCTTGTTTGTTTTGTTTTTGTTTTGTTTTACGGCATATCAACCTCGGTGGGTCATTTAATGCCGACAAAGTTGTGAAATAAATTCATTCTTAATGCATAATACAATTTTGTTTATAAACTCATGTTTTTCTATTTAACCCATAGATGGGACCGTAACAGGTACTACCACTCCGGGTCAGAGTGGACCAGGAGCAATGGTGATGAAGGGGTGCTCCTCATTCCCCAAACCTGCAAAACTGGAAACTCACATCAGATAGAGTTTAACGTCATTCCCAGGACATGTAGACCCTCAGCCACCGCCTTCTAGCACCCATATGATAAGAAGGATTGGAGGTTGCCATAAGGGCAATAGATTTGGGGCAATCATATAGGTGCTAGGGCTTGACGTGGCCAACCGATTGATCTCCGACCGCCCGTCTAGCCCAAGAAAAGCCTAAAGTGGAATATTGCAAGTCATGGACTGCTCAGCCACCTGGGTTCTATCCTTAAGCATCACGGGTCGCCACACACGACCAACAGGTGGTCCATTGGGGGAGTCTTACCCCTCTACAGAGGTGCAGTTGGTGCATTCTAACGCCCCAGCCGACAGGGCGGAGACCAACCTTGTAAATCATGGCATGTTCGTTTTTTTAAATCTTTTACAAGTGGTTTTCTGAATGCCTTTGAAAGGTACGTGTCCAAATATTCTCCCACCAGCTATGAGTAAATTGAAAGCAGACTAGGCTCTTTGGGCAACTGGTCTTGGAGAAAGGAAACTCTGAATTCGAACCTGTTAAAATCTCGCTCAAGAAAACTGACCTTGTGTCACATCCTGTTTGTGCAGATGGGTTGCCTATATACATGAGATGTATATTAATTTCAGATGTCTGAAGTCGCTGATGTTAAATGAAGGAAAACTCTGAATTCAAACATGTTAAATCCCGTTCAAGAAATTGACCTTGTGTCACATCCTGCTTGTGTGGATGGGTTGGTAAATGTATAAACTGAATGCTAAATGACATTTCACTTAACGCTAAGACGCTTGGGAAAGGAATGTGTGCAATTATTTTCCCTCCATTTATGTGTAAATAGTAAGGCAGACTCGGCTTTTTAGGCTTCTAGTCTAGAAGGAAAAGTCTGAATTAAAACCTGTTGAAACCGCGCTCAAGAAAATTAACCTTGAGCCACGTTCTACTTGTGTGGACGGGTTGGGTATATACATAAGATATATCTTAATTTCAGATGCTTGAAATCGCTGATAGTAGGAGAAGGAAAATTCTGAATTGAAACATGTTAAACACCGCTCAAGAAAATTGACCTTGTGTCACATCCTGCTTGTGTGGATGGGTTGGTAAATGTATAAACTGATTGCTAAAGTGAATTTCACTTAGCGCTAAGACCCTCGGGAAAGGTATCTGTGCAATTATTTCCCCTCGATCTATGGGTAAATAATAAGGCAGACTGGATTCTTAAGGCATCTAGTCTAAGAGAAAGAAAACTGACTTTGCGCTATGTCTTGCCCGTGTAGACGGGCTGGGTAAAAACATAAGATGTATCTTAATTTCAGATGTCTGAAGCTGCTTATGGTAGGAGAAGGAAAACTCTGAATTCAAACCCCTTAAACAAAACCGCTCAAGAAAATTGACCTTGTGTCACATCGAGTTCGTGCGGATGGGTTGCGTATATACATAAGACGAATCTTAATTTCAGATGCCTGAAGCCGCTGATGGCAGGACAAGGAAAACTCTGAATTAAAAACTGTTAAAAAAATTCGCTCAACAAAATTGACCTTGTGTCACAACCTGTTCGTGCGGATAGGTTGGGTGTATACATAAGATATATCTTAATTTCAGATGCCTGAAGCCACTGATGGTAGAAGGAAAATTCTGAATTCAAACATGTTAAACACCGCTCAAGAAAATTTAGCGTCCTACTTGTGCGGACGGGTTGGGTAAATATATAAGATGTATCTTAATTTTAGATACCTGAAGTCGCTGATGGTTGGAGAAGGAAAATTCTGAATTCAAACCTCTGAAACAAAATCGCTCAAGAAAATTGACCTTGTGTCACATTCTGCTAGTGCAGAGCGATTGGGGAGGGGGAACGTATTACCATTCTGCCAAATATTCTTCGATTTTATATCCATAGATAATCGATATAGAATTTCGAACTTGTCAATAGCCAAAAAGAATCGACTTTTTTTTTTTTTTTAGCACCGCCAGAAGATCTCGCGAGTTTTCGCGAGATGTTGATTTCTCAGAGTATCGCATTTCGAAACTGGCAACAGTAAATCCCCACGGCTCAAGGCCATGGGGATTTTATCTGTTCAAATGAGACGTTGAATGTACGAATAAAGCACCGAACGTCACATCGATTAATTCTTATCTGATGCTATCACGTGACTTGAAATCGTACATAACAATTTTTTTCGATCATCAATAGCGTAGACGTGGTGTGCCAAAAACTATCGAGAATGAAATAGTCTTCTTAGCATTCAATACACTTATTCCCGCGAGTTCACTATTGGTCGAAGCGCCTCTTAAACTCATCTTCTGATACGGTGTAAATCAAGGGTTTCGTTAAACGTTTTGTTGGTTGATTGGTTGGTTGGATTTTACGGCATATCAACTTTTGTTGGGTTATTTTATGCCAAAGACGTTTTTGTTTTATTAATTCTTGATGGGTACTCAATTTTTTAAACTCAATTTTTAGCCCCTTTTTTATTTAACCCATAGATGGGCCCCTAATAGGTACTACCACTCCGGATCAGAGTGGACCTTGGAGTAATGGTGATAAAGCGGTACTCCACATACCCCAGAGCTCCAGTAGATACAGTTTAACGTAATACCTAGGATACCATGGTCAAATTGTAAGTGAAGTACAAGTGGGGTTTTAATTCAGAGTTTTCATTCCCCTACACTGGTCACATTAACCCTTTAGCCACTCCATTACACTTTAATCATATGAGCAGAGTTAAATCCCTGTCGACAGGGACTTTAAAATATACCGACTGTACCTCTGTATAATTGTAAGACTCCATCTAAATGAAACACTTGTTGGCTGTGGGCGGCGACCCATGATGCTTAAACATGGGTCCCTAGTTGCTGAGCAAAGCATGACATGCAACACTCCATTTTGGACCTTACTTAGACGAGACGGTCGGTCGGGGAGGCCCCCTCTGATCAACCAGTTCGTTCCCTCAAGCCCTAACAACTATATCATTGTCCCAACTCTATTGCCCTTTTGTCATTATCCCTACCCCTTTTTATCGGATATGTGCTTGTCTCTTTCTCGGTTGTCCCACGCAAATTGTCCAGTTGTGCTTGTGATATTTTGGTAGGTCTATCACAGTTATAATGTCTTTAAGTTCCTCTTTAATTTTTAAAGAACAAAATTACAGCCCATTATCGTTGATTTAATCAACCCATTTTATGATTGGTAGTCATCAGGCCCTCATTAATTTGAGTGAGATTTTAGATCAAACAGCGTTCTTGTAGATTTTAGAAGATTTTATTGCGATTTAGAGAAGTTAACCTCTCCCACTTTCTTCTTTTCTACGAGGGTGATTGAAAAAGTAAGGAATAACCTACTGGAACAGCTACATAGACATTGCCATAATGTTGTATAACAGACATCAAGCTGTGCTTAGAATTATCAAGGAATAATCTCCATTCATTTGAATTATACAATGGAATTCCCTATCCCTGGAGAAGACCCGAGATATTACAACAATAAACAAACTTATTCTCGTCTTTAAAAAATTTCACAAAATAACTCTTTTTGGTTTTGTCTAGTAGAGCATTTTCTTGCAATCCACAGAAGCTGAAATTTATTTCTACTGCATTTTTGGAGAGACCCAAATCATGCACAAAGTCATTGAGTTTTGGCTGGTTAAATTGCTGAGGAGTTGATGACTTTGATGTAGCCTATGAAGAATCGTTAGAATATATATGCTGGGGGTCTTTTTTATCGTATATGTGCTAGAAGGCGGTGTCTGAGGGTCTTAATGTCCTGGGTATGATGTTAAACTCTATCTGATGGTGAAGTATCAGTTCTGGATCTCTGGGGAGTGATGAGTACCCCTTCATCACCATTATTCCCAGGTCCACTTTGACGTGGAGTGGTAGTACCTGTTAGGGTACCATCTATGGGTTAAATAGAAAAAATGATTTTTAAACAAGTATTTTTAAAAATGCATCAAGAATAAATAAAACAAAACGACTTAGGCAATAGGGGTTAACATCACGTTAAATTCAACCAACCAATCGTCCAAATAATTAATTGCCATTACTGCCAGGTCCACTCTGAATCGGAGTGGTAAAAGCTTTTATGGTTCCATTGAGGGATCAAACAGATCTTTATAAAAAGTATGAGTATTCGATAAGAAAATGGTTAGCAAGCTTGTCGCGCAGATCTGTTACTACTGAAAAGTGAGTTCGATCCTCGCTGGACGCCCTGTACTTGTGACCTTGTGTCAAATTCTAACTGTAGAATATGTTATTTCTCTGAATGTCTGAGATGAGGCTTGATGATTAGTATTATCCTGATCAAGGGCAGCAATAACTAGAATAATAATTAACACAGCTTAACGCCTCTACCCCAGCTATGGTTAGCGGAATGAGAACAGGATACCCCCATGGACTGAATAAAGGGTTAGGTTCAAAGTTCCGTGATGGCCCCCGATTATGTCAAGAAAGTCCGAAAAGAAGTTCCCGAGTTCCCGAGTCCGAGAAGGTTCCCGAGTCCGACAAGAAATACCTGAAGAAAGCCGGAGGGCATATCGACCGAAACGTTGTACAGATAACAATGAAGATGAGGACAATAATCCGAACAACGCAGATAATACTGTAGAATAGGTAGGGGGGCGGTTTTATTATTCAGAAATTAAAAATGTATTTATTTTATTTTCAGTTTTCAGCAATTAAAAATCAATTTACTTTGGTTATGTTAAGTGATGAAGGTCGGTTCATAAGTGAAAAAAAAAACCCTCATAATTTTCTTTCTCCTAAATCGGCTATTCTAAACCTTTAGCCACTTCATTACCCTTTAGTCATACCAACTGAGTCAAATGGGGTAGGAAAAACTCGTCTTCTGATCTGTTGCCTCTAAGTTTTGTGCAACGAAAGTTTAGTTCTTCTTTATTAATTCTTGACGGGTATTCAATTTTTTAAACTCGATTTTTAGCCCCTTTTTTATTTAACCCATAGTGGGCCCCTAACAGGTACTACCACTCCGGGTCAAATCCTAATTGTCGAATATATATGTTTTTTGTTCGTTTTTTTTTTTTTTTTCTTATTCACAATTAAAAATTGATTTATTTTATTTTCAGTTTTCAGCAAATAAAAATAAATTTATTTTGGTGGTGTTAAATGATGAAGGTTGGTTCATATGTGAAAAAAAAAACCTCATAATTTTCCTTCCCCTTAATAATAATGATAATAATGAAATTTATTGTGTACAGGCTCAGGTGCACCACAACTCATCAAAGTCTCATGTCAAGTACACAGAATAATGTATAAGTGTCAGGAACATGAACAGTTTACAGTAGTAATATGCATGTATGTGTGCACGTGTGTGCATATGTGTGTGGAGAGTGGCATCAGGTATAGTGTCGGCAGACTACAGGAAGCATGGAGGCTTTGAAAGATTCAGTGTTTCAGCAGCCTACAACAGATGCGGGAAGCTTATTCCATACCTCTGCAATTCTGAGCGTGAAGAAATGTTTCCGAAAGTCACGTGAGCAGTGCTGTTTCAGAACTTTGTAGGCATGCCCACGCTGTGTTAGAAAGATGGAGATCAAAATCAGCTATACTAATCCTTTAGCCACTTCATTGCCCTTTAGTCATACCAGCTGAGTCAAGTGAGACAGGAAAAACTCGTCTTCTGATCTGTTGCCTCTAAGTTTATTTGCAAAGTAAGTTTAGTTCTTGCCGGATTTTATCTTATTATAATGTGTGTTTTTCTGTCTGTAACCGAAACTATATTCCTACTCAAGTCACAATTCTCTTAGTTATTGACATCACATTCTCCATGATATTACTTTTATCTAACCCTCAATTATTAATAAAATTGTCTTACATTATTAATACTGTTAACTATGTCTACATACTGGCAACTTGCAATTATATTTATATATACAACAAAATAGCGGTTTACAGTGTGAACGGGAAGGCTAATTTGCATATTAATATTAAAAAATCGAATTTAATAAATATGTGCTTAGTATTATTGATTTCTAACTGTTTGGTTTTATTTTAATGAATATAAGCAAAAATCTCTCCAATGAATCTTAAATGAAATCCATTAACAAGATAAAATAACTGTCATTTTGTTCTTTCCTTCCTTTTATAACTAAATACTTAAATTAAAAAAAATAACAATGAAAGACGAGAGTGATGGAAGAGTAAGTTTCAGTTGTTCCATTTTTTATCATACTCCCTCTGTTTCAAATCTTTTATTATACTCCCTCTGTTTCAAATCTTTTTATCTGTATTCTTATTTAGTTTCATTAGCCTTTCTAATTTAATACAATATTTTATTACATTAAAACTTAAATACTTGCACCCGGAGGGTGCATATATTTGCTAGTGACTTTAATAAACGAATCCCGTTTAATGTGCACTGAAAACTAATCGAGCGAAATATCGCAGTAGACAAGGCAATGTGTCGAGAGGTAATGATCAAGTCGAATACATAAATGTGTTACCTGGTCAGGTGTGAAAGGCGTCGATCTTCTGATTTTGAGCGCCACCCCTTCCTGTTTTCCTCATGCACATGCGCACAGTTCGTGAAATTGCTTGTCCAACCAGAGTCATCGCTACACGCTTAATTAAGGGCCATAAATGTATGATTCATTTTGTCTTTGAGAAAGTCGCTTTCTCTCTTGGCGTATTAGCTGTGTCATTTTTTGGCATCAAGATTCTTCACCGATTCCATTCATTTCTTTATTCTTTTATTCTTTTATTTACTTAGCTCAGTCGGTGGAGCGTTCGACTAGAAACCATAATGTTCCTAGTTCGATACCGGCCCTCGCCAACTCAGCGTATTTAAAGTATAAAAATAGAATTTAAAATATAAAATGTATCTTAGATAAAAGAAAAACTTTCATAATTAGCTCAGTCGGTAGAACGTTCGGCTAGAAACCAAAAGGTTCCTAGTTCGATACCGGCCCTCGCCAACTCAGCGTATGAGTAGCACAGGGATCTGTGCGGTAAAGTAAGGAGCTGACGGTAGGTATGTTGCTCCACCTCAGATGCAAAAACAATCTCCTTGGTCCAGCGCAAGTGAAAAGGGGATAGACTCCCTCGCTGATCGGCTGATACGACTTTAGTCCGCTACGACGACTTTACCTTTTATTTATTTATCTAATTATTTATTTCGAGCTGTGAAAGTGAAACTTGTGCGTGTGATATTTTAAGTGGAATGAGGCTGTAAAGACCCCAGTCCACTATCTTGGCAGTCCTGCAGTTGGTCCAATGACAGTGGAAAGTCCGAGACGACTGGGTTAGCGAGTTGCCTCGGGTAGCATTTATTCACTTTACGAGGTTATGTTGGGCCTGTGGATAAAAAGTGGTATTATAATTTAAATATTACAAAATTTGTTATGCTTACTCAAGGGCTATTGAAATTAGTTCAATATGTAAAAAGTATAATAATCTTCATTTAATTCTCTCTCTCTCTCTCTCTCTCTCTCTCTCTCTCTCTCTCTCTCTCTCTCTCTCTCTCTCTCTCTCTCTCTCTGTTGAAATAAGCGTCATATATATATATGTGTATGTGTGTGTCAATAAAAAGGCCTTAAATACCATGGGTATCGTGATAATGGACCATTTCCACTCGTGGGTATCTGGGGCCCACAGAGCTTCTTCAGACCATGTATGTCTTTTATTTAGACAGGCACATGGCCAATCTTGTTTTTGTTGTTGTTGTTGTTGTTGTTGTTCTTCTTCTTCTTCTTCTTTTCTCTTCAATATTTCTTCTTCTTATCTATTATAACCAAACACTTATAAATGAATCAAATTTTGGCACTAAATAACCCATAAAGAATTGATATGCCTATAAGCGAATCAAACAAACCAATTAGTAAAAATCAGTGACTATTTGGCCTTTGCAACGTATTAAGATTGATAGATAGATAAAGAACCTTGTAATCTACCTGCTCTCTCTCTCTCTCTCTCTCTCTCTCTCTCTCTCTCTCTCTCTCTCTCTCTCTCTCTCTCTCTCTCTCTGAGTGTGTATGTGTGGGTGGGTGGTTGAATTAACTTGATTAGTTTCTAATTAGCTGATTCATCAAACTAAACATTTGCTGAATGGACAAAGATTATAAAATCCCCAAAGAGAATTAATGCCTGTTTATAAATTAAGCTCCTTAACACATAACTAATCTCTGACATGTTAAGCAGTTTAATTCGCTAATTGCATGTTTACTCAAGTTATATTAGTTTGATTTTAAAAACAAAAAATAAAAGACAAAAAAAAACAATCTGTCATTCATGGGCGATTTTATTACGTACTAGCTAATTTACACGTCTACGGCGGGTACTGAAAAAAAAAAATTTCAGTACCCGCCGTAGACGTGTAAATTAGCTAGTACGTAATAAAATCGTCATCATCATGTTGCGCATACAGCACGGATATCTATGACAATCTCTCGCCAAGCTTCCCTATCATTCATTATCTCAGGGAGGTCCTCTGCGCAGCATCCAGCATCCTCACATATCTTGTCAATGTAGGTCCTTGCTGGGCGCCCCACACTTGCATGTCCATGTGTTGGCTTCCACAGGAGAACGTCGCTTATGAGCTCGTCCTTGCTTCTCCAGCAGTGTCCTTGCATGCCTTGTCCGTCTCATATTACTGAAGTTAGATTATTTTTATTTTTTTTTTTTAAAGAAGTCAAAATAAACATTTTGCCATTCATGGGCGATTTTATTACGTACTAGCTAACTTACACGTCTACGGCGGGTACTGAAACAAAGAAAGAAAAAGACTGTGTCCTGCCATATTACTGAAGTTTTATTACTTTAATTTTGATATTTAAAAAAGACAATAAACATTCTGCCATTCATGGCTTATCATTTTTTTTTACGTACTAGCTAACTTATACATTTACGGAAAGGTAGGCGGTTTGAAATATGACGTCAAATATTCTTTCCAGCGTTTCTTCTTCAAATTTCAAATTTTGACCAGATTG
The DNA here is from genome assembly GCA_023376005.1 of Doryteuthis pealeii. Classification (NCBI taxonomy): domain Eukaryota; kingdom Metazoa; phylum Mollusca; class Cephalopoda; order Myopsida; family Loliginidae; genus Doryteuthis; species Doryteuthis pealeii. Next base: position 89,956,679 of record CM042159.1, on the reverse strand, counting down.
ATAAAGTCCTATCGCAGTTTTTCTCGTTATTCTGTGATAATTTTTTTTTTACTTTTCCTTATATCAACAAATGCCCTGAAGAAGATCTACTTAACAGATCGAAACACTGCAACATCGGCTAATAAACTTATCATCATTTTATTTAAACCTGTGTTTTTCAAATTTCTCACTATACCGTCAGATTCACTTCCATTTCTCTTCACACACACACACATATATATATATATATATATATATATGTGTGTGTGTGTGTGTGTGTGTGTGTGTGTGTGTGTGTGTGTGAGGGGTGTCTGTGTCTGTGTCTGTGTGTGCTTGTGTCTGTGTGTTGTGTGTCTCTGTCCTTACTTATATGAAGAATCAGTGCGTTCCCACTCCTTTTCGACACAGTCTCGTAGTAGAAACCCCATGTTTAGCCCAACTGTATATTGTTTTTAAGACATGCTTTTCCGTATACATAACACATTCTTCTCTAAATTTCACGTTGTTTGCATTACACAGCCACCAAAATTTTGAGGACAGACTTCTGTTCAAGCTTGGGACACTCTCTTTGATTTGTCACCATTTTGAATGTGTGTGTGTGTGTGTGTGTGTGTGTGTGTGTGTGTGTGTGTGTGTGCGCTGTTCAATAGTTTCTGATTATAAATCCAGATCTGGCTCATACTCTAACATAAACTTTTAGTTTATTAACAGGACCATATATATATATATATATATATATATATATATATATATATATATCCGTGCTAACAGCGCGACATGAGAATTATATATATATATATATATATATATATATATATATATATATATATATATATTACCCCAGAATTTGTGGCATTTGTAGAATTTTGGATATACAGATTTTGATAAACTCGTTTCTGTATGTTTCTTCATATATATATATATATATATATATATATATATATATATATATATATATATATATACACGAGGGCCATGCATGGAGTATATATATATATATATATATATATATATATATATATATATATTATATATATATATATATATAAAAGCCGCAATAAAATAAAGAATAAAGATAGAAATTGAAAATGATCCGTGCAATGTAATCAGTGATTTTTGCTTATTCAGCGGATTTCATGGGTCAATAATAAATCTAAAACACTTTCCATCTCTCGATTTGCCTCAAACAACGAAAAGTAGGACACCTCAAAGTTAATCAGAGCGATCTGACCCAGTTTTTTTTACAAAAATCAGGTTAAGTCGCAGACGGTCTCAGGCAAATGTCTCAATAAAAATGGCTGATTTGCTGATCAAAGGGAGAGAACTCTGCTTATATCGGAATTAACCAGATTTTAATAGGAAGATAGGACCATATGACCTTTAGGCACCCCTTTTGCTTTGATGATTCATAAGTACATTTTTTTCATTTACACCGATTGTTTGTTAGGGGTTAGGGTTAGGGGCTAGGGGTTAGGGTTAGGGTTAGTTAGTTTTATAATTTTTTTAAATCTAAAAATCGTCTGTTAACAAACAACCGGATGTTGACAGTGTAAATGAAAAAATGTACTTATGAATCAGCAAAGCAAAAGGGGTGCCTAAAGGTCATATGGTCCGGAAAATGGAACAAAATACATACGAATACGTGATTATTTTCAGCGTCTAAGGTGGAGCGCCACACCTACCACCAGCTCCTTACTTTACCGCACAGATCCCTGTGCTACTCATACACTGAGTTGGCGAGGACCGGTATCGAACTAGGAACATTGTGGTTTCTAGTCGAACGTTCTACCGACTGAGCTAATTATTTGTATATATATGTATATACAATATATATATATACACCCATCATGTATACATATGTATATATATATATATATATATATATATATATATATCAATGTAATATATATATATATATATATACATATATATACATTCAATGTATACATATCTATATACATATATATATATATACACTATCATATATATATATATAACAAATAAATAAATAAATTTATATATATTATATATATATATATATATATATATATATATATATATATATGCACTTATCATGTATAAATAATATATATACAAATATATAGAAATATATACACAATTTTTCAGACTGAACTGGAATTGTCCCGTATCTATTTGAATTTTTTTAAATTAATAAGAACTAGCAAATATATGCACCCTCCGGGTGCAAGTATTAATGTCATAAAATATCATATTAAATTGGAAAGTCTAAAGAAACTAAATAAGAATTCAGATAAAATGATTTGAAACAGAGAGGGGTATAATCGAAAAATAAAACAGCTGTAGCTTCCTCTTCCACCACCCCCGTCTTTCCTTGCTAAACTTTTTCTAATTTAACTATTCAGTTAAATAAGAAAGTAAAGAATAAAATTACAGTTATTTCTTTTTGTTAATGGATTTCTTTTAAGATTTATCTCCGAGATTTTTGCTCATATTCATTACGATAAAATCAAATAATTAGAAATCAACAATACCAAGTACATATTTATTAAAATCAAATTTTAAATATCAATATGCAAATTAGCCTTCCCGTTCACACAGTAAACCGCTTTTTGTTGTATATATAAATACAATTGCATCTTATTAGTACGTAGATATGACCAGCAGTGTTAATAATGAAAAACAATATTATTAATAATTGAGGCTTAAATAAAAATGATTCAAGGAGAATGTGATGTATAATAACTAAATGGATAGTGACTTGAGTAGTGATATAGTTTCGGTTACAGACAAACAAACACATAATCTCCATTATAATAAGAATATGATCCATAGGGTCATGACTATGAAATTGTTGTATTTTCCTTTTGTTTTTGAGTAAACATTTAAATTTTAAAATAAACGTAAAAAGAACATAAAATGTCTAATGTAAGGGAGATAACCCAGAATAAATTGTGAAAGAGTTATTGCCCTTGGTAATATATATATAAATAATTTTGAATGCTGATTGATATGTGTAAATCATTTCTTGTTCTAATAATAATAATAATAATAATAATAATAATAATAATCTATTAATAATGGAGATTCGCTTCCGGTCTTTGTCTGTAACAAAAATTACGTCACTGGTTACGTCACATTACACAAAATCGTCATAACATAGAATAAATACACTCAAAATTTGAACATGCAACATTAGACAGTCCTCATTGTTTTTTTAAAACAAGTTTTAATAAATACTTGACTGGTATTATATATCTATATATACTTTTGTTTTATTTTAATACATACTTAAAGTTTACATTTCAAATTGTTTTATTTTTTAATCCTTTAATGAATTTGATGATTTTACTTACTTAAGGTACAAACTCGCTGACATTGAATTTTTTACTCCCACCCCTCAGGCAATATGTTTCAAAAATCTATTTTTACATCGCCTGGGGTTCGTTTTTTATTTTGCGGTAATAGAGATGAGACTGTTAACCATATACTCTGCGAATGTAGCAAACTAGCACAACGAGAATACAAAACTAGACACGACTGGGTTGGGAAGGTGATCCACTGGGAATTATGCAAGAAATTAAATTTTGACCACACAACAAAATGGTATATGCATAAACCAGAATCTGTTCTTGAGAACGAAACGCATGAAAATTCTCTGCGACTTTGAAATTAAAACGGATCACCTTATCCCAGCAAGAAGACCAGACCTAGTGTTGATTAACAAAAAAGAAAGAACTTGTCAACTGGTGGATTTTGCAGTGTCAGCGGATCACAGGGTGAAGTTAAAGGAAAATGAAAAAATTGACAAATATCTGGACCTTGCCAGAGAACTGAAAAAGTTATGGAATATGAAAGTGAAAGTTATACCAATTGTAGTTGGTGCACTTGGAACAGTCCCAAAAGGATTAGAAAAGGGTTTGGAAAGTTTAGATATCAGAGGAAGGATTGAAACCATTCAGAACACTGCACTGCTGCAATCTGCCAGAATACTCAGAAGAGTCCTGGAGACCTGAGGAGACTTGCTGTCACTCAGACTCCAGTGAAAGACCATCAGCTAACACTGATGTGAAAACTCAAAAGGAGTAAATAATAGTCTGGTTAAAAAAAAGAGAATGTGTCAACTGGTGGACTTTGCGGTTCCAGTAGATCACAGAGTGAAGCTGAAGGAAATTGAAAAGATGGATAAAGATGAAATCAAACACATCAAAGGTGCATGTATAGTTCATAGAATCATGTACAAATGCTTTGGGCCAAGAGTTAAAGTATTAATCAATTATATTTGGTTGGTAAGACCCTCTTGGTCTTTTCGTTTTTTCATTTTTTTCCCCAGTTGAAGTTTGGTAGTATACTTTTACTATCAAACTATTTGCCAGGATTTTTCTTACCGCAAGGGTTTCCAATGAGTTTTGTGTATATATATATATATATATAATATATATATATATATATATATATATATTTATATTTATTATAATGGAGATTGTGTGTTTTTGTGTCTGTAACCGAAACTATATTCCTACTCAAATCACAATTCTCTTAGGTATTGACATCACATTCTCCATGATTTTATTTTTATCTAAACCTCAATTATTAATAAAATTGTCTTACATTATTAATACTGTTAACTATGTCTACATACTAACAACATGCAATTATATTTATATATACAACAAAATAGCGGTTTACAGTGTGAACGGGAAGGCTAATTTGCATATTAATATTAAAAAATCGAATTTAATAAATATGTGCTTAGTATTATTGATTTCTAACTGTTTGGTTTTATTTTAATGAATATAAGCAAAAATCTCTTCAGTGAATCTTAAATGAAATCCATTAACAAGATAAAATAACTGTCATTTTATTCTTTAATTCCTCTTATAACTAAATACTTAAATTAGAAAAAATAACAATGAAAGATGAGAGTGATGGAAGAGTAAGTTTCAGTTGTTCCATTTTAAATGGAAATAAATACAACAGTATTTTAGTATATAACATTTTTTTTTTAGAACAAGGTGTTCATATGGATGATATTTTTATAAATAACAGTATGAGGTACATCACGAGGAACAATTAGCTGAATACATTTTTAACAATCTTTTAGAAACCGACATTATAACATTTTGGTTTATTTAGCAAACCATTGTTAGGACATCGTTGATATTCAGTTATATAGAAAAACTTAAAAACAGAGATTAGTATTAAAAAAAAAACTCTAAAAATAACTTACTAACCAATGTTTTTAATTTGTTTCTATATAACTGAATATCAACGTTACCCCGACGATAGTTTGCTAAACAAACCAAAACGTTATAGAATCATGTACAAATGTCAGGAAAATGAACAGTGTATGAGTCATGATATATATGTGTGGAATGATATGATATATATGTGTGTGTGTGGGTGTTGGGAGGGGGATAGCAGGTATAATGTTGGCGAATTTCCGTAAGTACGGACGTTTTGAAGAATGCAGTATCTCGACAGCTAACAACTGATGCAGGTAGTTTGTTCCGTGTTTCAGCAACTCAGAGCGTCAGTTTCCGAAATGTTTGGAAGTCATGGGAGCTGAGCTGTTTTCTGACTTTGTGGGTATGCACACATTTTTTTTAAGTGCCTAGGGTTGCTGTTAGCAAGAGGGTTAATAATTTTGTGGGTGTTTACCAAGTCAGCCGTTCGAGTTTCAATATATCCATGTCCAGGAAAGTGAGTCGTTTGGTGTAAATTAGATGCCTGAGGGTATTAGCTTGGTTGCACGTCACTGAACAGTTTCCAGGAGATCAATGCCACCTAGAAAAATGGGTAATTTTCACCTTTAGTTGTTAAAATTCCTAGCAAATAAGGCAATTAGAGTAACCTCCCTTGACTTTCACTTTGAAACAAGCCGGTAGCTATTTTGAATGTCTCCGTGCGAAATAAACAAATCTTAAAAACTTTTACGAAAACAATACAACTGCATGCTTTCACAAAAAAATATCATAAAATGTGTTCTTAATAACAATTAAGTTCATTTCAGATAATTATATGCTAGGAATTTAGCCAACTGACTTTCACTTTGAAACAAGCCGGTAGCCATTTTGAAAGTCTCCGTGCGAAAGATACAAATCCTAGAAACTTTTCGAAAACAATACAACTGCACGTTTTAACACAAAAATGTCATGAAATGTGTTCTTAATAACAATTAAGTTCATTTCAGATAATGCGCACGCACAATTTTTATGCTAGGAATTTTGACAACTAAAGGTGAAAATTACCGAAAAATATTTCCGAAAGTCATAGGAGCTGTGCTGTTTTCTGACTTTGTAGGCATGCCCAGGTGTGTTAGAAACATAGAAATCAAAAAGGTGCTCAGTGATGTTGCCAAGATGTTAATAATTCATGATAATAATTTTCATAAAAATAAATTTAGGAACAAGACATCATATTCAAGATTATTTCATAAATAACATTTATTCAAAATAAAAAGCAATATATTTTGTTAAACGTTAAATACATTTACAGTCGCAATTTTCAAAATTTACAATACGATTTTCATTTACAAATAGCAACATTTAAAGACGTACATACATTATAATTAAAATAAAATAAAAATAAAAATAAATTAAAATTATTTTTTTTAAATTCCTATTACCGAATTAATAAAATATTTCATAGGATTGGAACGAAAGTCTTGTCTGATACAAAGCAAAATTTATTCGGTTCATTTGCCTTTCAAACCCTCTTCAATGGGACCGAACATATCATATTCTGAAGGTGCTATTATTTCAGTGACGAGAAAGTGAAATCTGTAGTAAAGATGTGGCTCAAAGAACAGTCAACAAAATTTTACGGGGCAAGCATACATGCTCTCATTCGAAGGTATAATATTGCTATTGGGAGAAACGGTGAATATGTGGAGAAGTAGGGATATGATCCATAGAGGAGCAGCTTCATTTTGATGTATCATACATGTTCCTGTGTTGATAACTATACCTGTCCCAAACAAAATGGCATTAGTTTTGACACACCTCGTATATATATATATATATATATATATATATATATATATATATATATATATGAAGAAAAATGAGTAAAGAAAAGAAATGTAAATGGATAAAATTAAATTTAATCGATATCACATTAATCGATATCACTTACACATGTGTTTCGGTCAGTTTATGTGTGTGAAAATATTTCGCACACATACAAGAATCGACCTTCATCAGAGTGAACATTTATTTTTAAATGAAAAATAAAAAAATATGAAAGGTAAGTCACCAATTTTTATAATTAAAAAAAAAAACTCTAAAAATCGTCTGTTATCAAACAACTGGATTTTGACGGTGTAAATGAAAAACGTCCATATGAATCGAGATCATTTCGAAAACCATTAGGGTAAAGGAATGCTGGGAACTGCTGGAGAAGTAATAACGAACTCATAGGTGATGTTCTATTGATTCCTTCATATGGACACACTAGTGTTAGCTGACTTATACTTACCTACATTAGAGCCCCAGTGGGTTCTGTCATTGAACCAGTAAGACGTTTGGACCTTGACACCATTAGGCACCCCAGCCCCAAAAGGACTGAATTTTGCTTTCACCGGTTGTTAGTAAACAAAACAGCCGGCCGATAAAAACCAGTAACATTTTTAGACTAGAATAGTTTTGGATTTTAATAAGAAAAAATAGCTATTTCATGTTATTGTTAGCCTATGTGAAAAATTAATGTTGCACTAAAGATAAACTGATAAAGGTCATATGGTCCGATTTTTAAATAGTAGAAGAAATAGATTAAATTCTAGTAACATTTGTAATTCTTCAGAATTAATTATTGCCTGATGATCACAGAAGCGTGAAACTAGTAGATGCAACATGCGATTGTAATGTATGTGTTATACAGCCCATTATATGATATATATATATATATATATATATATATATATATATATATATATATATATATAAGAGAGAGAGTTTCATAATTTGCTATATATATATATATATATATATATATATAATATAATATATATATAATATATATATATATATATATATATATATATATATATATATATATATATATATATATATATATATATATATATATATATATATATTATATATATATATATATATATATATATAGAGAGTTTCATAATTTGCTTGAAGCATTGTGTATGTATTGGTTAGGAGGTTGATTTAGAAGGCTATCACAATGCAGTTTGGAATAAATAAAAAAATAATAATACGGTAACAATGGTGTTGTGTGTTGACCTGTATTTTTTATTATTTCTTGAATTTTCGAGGTAATACCTCTTTATCAAAAGAATTGAACTGAAGCAGTACAGCTATGGCATTTCTTCCTAAATGATTTTTTTTTTTTAAATGACGTTATTTTTTAAATAACTGTATTCCCGTGTGAGCGTGAATGCGTTTATTTTTTATTTTTTTGTACGTGTGCGTATGTTGTAATGCGCGTGACATTGAAAATGCGTGTTGGTTGTGACGTTAAGACTGTATCCTAGCGCGGGATTTTGTACGTGGGTATGTGCGAATGAAAAAGTGTATTTGTGTTTTGTGACGTTTCCTGTTGGATTTTACATCAATTTAATCATTTAATATTATTAATATTATTATTATTATTAATATTATCATATTTTATTGTTTATTTACTTATTTATATCTAATTCAATTTATCTTTTTATATTTTATAATATTTTAAATATATATATATATATATATATATATATATATATATATTTATTTATTTATTAATATATATATATATATATATATATATATATATATGAGATGCCTCACGGGGTTTAAATGTTAGCGAGAAAACCAAGCAGACCATTGTTAGTGCATTCGTGTTCCAGTGAGTACACAATACTTCTGTCCTTGTGTCTGACTAAACTGAACAAATGAGTACACCTTCATATATCTAATATATAAAGAAGAGATTTTGGTATGTACGTGTCGACGTATAACTCCAAAACGGGAGGTCACTCAGATTTAAAATCTTGCATACACATTGATATCGTTCTAATACACACTCCAAATTTGGTTATTGATTTTTTACTGATTAAGAGATATAATTAATTAATTAAACCAAAATCAAATGATTTTTCGAAATCTATAAAATAGCTGCTACTGCTGATATTCCAGTTACAATCAGCACGCACGCCCCACTCTGCTCCTTATTTCCGTATGCCCGCTCTATTTCTACCGCGTTGTTGAATGCTTATGTAAAAAAGAAAAGTGAAAACCTTTTTATCAATATTTTTACGAATACTTTCATATTTCTTAGAATAAAATATATCCGTTTTTAATCAGCGAATCAAATTTGAATTAATATGCGAATTAGCAATTAGAAAGACTGAATTTAAAATTGTCTTAACGTACGAAAAAGCTTTTGAAAAGAATCCTTCAAGCGTTTAAAAAATGGGGATATAAATATACCCGCATACTATTATTTTCATATTTCTTAGAATATAATATGATTAAATATATCCAGTGAAACTCAAAACGTTTTTGAAAGAAGAATAACGACATTCAAACACGAAATATAATATTTAGTTGTCTTTGTTATTTTTGTTGCTCAAATAAATAAATAAATAAATTACAATGTTACATTTTATTTCTAACTCAAACAAGCAATTAAAAACTGAATTTAAAATTTACGTACGAAAAAGTTAGAATATTATTCTCAAGGTTGTAAACAAAAAATTTGCAATTTATTAGCGCTTAAAAAGGTTGTGTTAATACAGTTCTAACGGACAATCATCAATAGGTTGCAGGTTCAATCCTTAAGGGGGGGGCATATTTAACACAATGAAACTTGAATAAAAGTTATTATTATCTTCAAAATTACGAAATTCACACAAACACTGTTTGTTACTTATTTTAAATAAGTGTTTGTGTGAATTTCGTAAGTTATTTACGAAATTCTTTTTTGTCAAACAGTAAAAGAATGATAAAGAAATATCTAAATAAATACATAAATATGGTTGTCGAAAGTTTTTTAGTAACACTTAGCTGGTAAAGAAAAACAGTTTTCTCGTTTATTCCTACCATAAAATAAACTGAACCCTCATTTTATGTCCGTGTTTTTGCAATGAATGTTTTATTTTTCTTGCACCCGTTATTTTACAATACTAAATATATGTTATTTATCTATTTTAATATTCACTTCAGTATGTATATACATATTCTAAAAGTTTTTATTTTGTGAGAATGTTTAGTTTTAAAGTGGGGGCTCATTTTACAATTTAGGCATAAATTGGATCCTCCTTTTATGACCGTAATTTTGTTTTTTCGTCGATGATGATTAAAATCTGATGTTTTTATCTTAGAGTACCAAAGCCAAAAAGAAAAGAAATAACAACAACAAAAGGTAATATTCAACTTTTTACTTGTAAATTCCTACCATAAATTTGGCTTGGGCATTTTATGGTAGGAATTTACGAGTAAAAAAGTTGAAGTATAAAAACGAACCCCCACTTTAAAACATTCTTACAAAATAAAAACTTTTAGAATATACATATTTGGTAATTTTTAATCAACTAAAGTAATGTAGCCAAAAACAAGTTACGACAAGAAGTTTTTTTTTAATTTCTATGAAAAATCAATTAATGGTCCGATTTTTACGAAAATTTCCATAACTATTTACGCTTGGATGTAAATGTGTCTGAAAACACTCTCTGGTGTTCCTAATTTTTTTAGTCCGGTCATGGACCGGGTACTTTAGCTAGTATATATATGTATATATATATATATGTGTATGTGTGTGTGTGTGTGTGTGTGTGTGTGTGTGTGTGTGTGTGTGTGTGTGATATTGGGAAACCTTTTGAGTTGTATTGGAAGCATGGAAAAATATAAGAGAGGGAATAAAATCCAAATTTAAAATGATGAATAAGAAGACAGTATTCATCACTTTGTATTTTGGTTTTTATTGCTTATCTTATATTTTTCTATGCTTCCAATACAACCCAAAAAGTTTCCCAACAGTTTTGGTGCAAAGCCATAAGTACGATCCACTCAGTGAGAAGCGAACTCTTTCCCAATGCTCTCGTTAGCCATTTCAACCACTTGAGGCGCCCAAAGAAATACCAGTATGAGTAATTCCATGTCAAATCATCCAGGCCATGTCACCCACCCCCTTCAATTTTATACAGGTGTGGACTATGTTAACATTAGACAATCCCCAAAATTTGAGCTTCCAATTCCAAAAATTTGCGGAGTTACGTCGATTTTTATCTCTCTAAATTTAAGGGGGGGTCGCGAAAAATGACGACTATTTGTAATCTATTTTTGTCTGTAAAATGAGTTCTAGAGCTTCCCTACTCCTAAAAAATTGGTTTTTAAAAGCATTATTGTCTGGGGAATCCAAAAATGCTATAAAATGTATGAAAGTTAACCAGTTTAAAGTTATTAATGATTTCTGATTTGCAATATTTTAACTGGTGTTTTAGCTTCTGTTCTGGGCAAACACCAAAGTTTCTTTTTGGTACAAATAATGTTCAATATATGTGAAATAATAATTTAAAAAAACAATTTGTCTTAGATTCAGTGCCACATCGGGATATTGATCTTGCTATGAAAAAAATCAGATATCATCATTAATCAGAAAAATTGAAGAGTGTGGGTGACTATTTTACTTTTTTTCTGGATGATTTGACATGGAATTGCCCGTAGATAAATTGTACTAATCGTCTCTTTTCTGTTTTAACAATAAAGATCAGAAAACCAGATCAGCCAATGTATGCCCGTTAGTCCCCATCGTCTTGTAAAATCCTCGTTCTCTGGCGGCTTTCTTTCTTCCTCTCTTGGATGTATCCTTCCATTTGTTGCAATGCCGTTTCCAAGTCAGTGACTTTTGTCACCCCAGCAAGGTCATCCGATGGAATGGATATAAAACCTTCTCGTTCCAATGTTGATTTCACCACTAATCGAAGACAGGATTTCAAATCAGTTTTGTTGAGGATCTCATCGTCTGAAAGCAAATGATAAATAAATCTATACATATATAAAAGGGCAGTTGTGTGTACGTATGTACGCAGGAAACTACGAAAATAATATAATTAACAACAAAGTATATATATATATATATATGTGTGTGTGTGTGTGTGTGTGTGTGTGTGTGTGTGTGTGAAAAGAGGAAGTAAATCTCTTCTCTTAATATAAAACATGAAAATTTCTTTTCATGACATCTCTCCTTTACCTCTTACCAATATACACACACACCTCTCCCCTACCTCTTACCAATACACACACACACACACACACAACCTTGAGTTTTCACTTCCGCTGTCGTTTATTGCTACAGAAAAAATTTATTCACACATACACACACAACCTCATACCTAAAAAAATGCACAATGTTTCCTTCAATACACACACTAACAGCGCTACATACCCACACCTTGAAATAGAATATTTGATGTCATATTTCAAAACCGTCTCCTTTTTTCAAACTTCAGAAATTTTTAAACAGACTGAATAACAAGGATTACCACTCACTTTTCTCATTATTCTGTGATAAATAATTTCTTATCTTATGCCCTGAAGATGATCTAATTAATAGATCGAAACACTGCAGCGTCGGCCAATAAACTCACCACTTAACCCATTTAAACCTGTGTTTTTTCATTTTTCTTGATATATTACATATATATATATATTTATTTATTTATTTATTTATGATTAATAATACAATTTAAAAGTCGGTCATACCATTGGTTTCTGAATAACACTTTTTCGGTGTTATTCGTCGTCAGATATTAGAATGGAAAATACTAGACCAATCGAAGCCATACATAAATGGGTAAAAAAAATGCTCATTATGCACAACAGAAAAATTCCGTATTCTTCAAGGAATAAACTCTGAAGAAAATTTCCTAAACAACAAAACAGACATTTTTCGAGCATACCCACACAGGAAAAACTTCTTAATACGGAATTGGGCTAACCAAAACATCAGACCGCCATAATTAAGAATTCATATATAAATAAACACACATAAACTAAAATAAATATAAAAACGAAAAAAATTTAAAATCACCATCAGAACACGAGATCCAATGACGACAAATAGTGATGTCGTTGAATGACGAAAGCAAAATGCAGGAGCGATTAACGGATCGCGTGGGCACGTGCCGGGAGTTTAAAACTGTCCATTTTTTCAAAAGTCAACGCCTCTGACGACGAATAACACCGAAAAAGTGTTATTCAGAAACCAATGGTAGGACCGACTTTTAAATTGTCTTATTAATTATAAATAAATAAATAAATAAATAAATAAGCTCTTACATAAGTAATTGAGCCCTCTATAATCAATTCTCCAACAATAATAATAATTTAACCTTTATATATATATATATGTATATATATATATATATATATATATATATATATATATTATATATATATAATCCAAAAGTCCAGAGAAGAAATCTTCCTTACGACATAGGTTTTTTTTAAAACAACTTGTCGCAGTTTGAGAGCTCAATGTGTGCTCTTATTGTTAGAGTCACAGAGCAAATTTATATTTAAATAAATAACAAAAGACTTAGAGATCATGCATTATAGACTATTTCAGGGAGCTTAGACAAAAATGTCTAATTCTCCCGACTCATCAGATTTGCATCTGATGAGTCGGGAGAATTAGATATTTTTGTCTAAGCTCCCTGAAATAGTCTATAATGCAAGATCTCTAAGTCTTTTGTTATTTATTTAAATATATATATATATATATATATATATATATATATAATATATATATTTCATGTTGTATTTTAGGAGGTCTCCGTATGCTTCTCTCGGTATATATTTTTTTATGTTTTTTTAAAAGTTGGGCGTTATTACGAAGCATCTAAAAATAAATGAATGAACTCGATGTTATGTTATGTGGGAAAAACATCAACATCTTTTAGACTAAGATTAAATAACCACAAATCCACAATAAAACTCAAATCCCCCCATAGTACAATAGTACTTCACTTTAACACCCTACCACACAACCTTACACACCTCAAATGCATTATAATAGAACACGCATTTCCAACAACGCAATCTCGAAAACAAGCAGAAACTAAATGGATTCTAAAGTTACAAACTCACGTGAGGGGACTGAACGCTGACATCGGAATACTCCGTTATTATAATTTTTTCACAGACGCTGCCGCTGTCAATAACTCAAAGACAAAAGATTCGTTGAACAGGAACAACAGTCATTTGATAAAGGGTATCTAATGAACCCGAAAATTTATGATAAAAAATAATAATAAAAAAAGAAGTGAATCCAATACTCCATAACATCGAGTTCATTCATTTATTTTTAGATGCTTCGTAATAACGCCCAACTTTTAAAAAAAAACCTTAAATATATATATATATATATATATATATATATATATATATATATATATGGTAAAGGTTATCATGTATAGCAATATAGCGATCTACACAATGATAATGGATGGAAGACTAAAAGGAGGAAAGAAGTGGAAAGATAAAAAAGTTTTTTATTGATAAAACAAGGGTCCTTTCGTCCGGTGCTTTTCAAGTTTTACACCCGGAAACGATTAAAAGTCAAATAGTAAATTAATTAAGAGGGAATGGATATGGAATATGGAATAGGTTACACAAGCAAAAAACCTGCATTCCATGAGTAAGTGTTTAACTGTCATAGGTGTTTGACATGTTTCACATTGTGGTTGTTGTTCTTGTTTGAGTATATAGGAGTGCGTTAGTTTTGTGTGACCAATGCGTAATCGGGACACAAATCTTATTATAATGGAGATTGTGTGTTTTTCTGTCTGTAACCGAAACTATATTACTACTCAAGTCACAATTCCCTTAGTTATTTACGTCACATTCTCCATGATTCTATTTCTATTTAAACCTCAATTAATAATAAAACTGTTTGACATTATTAATACTGTTGGCCTTACCTAAATACTAATAACATGCAATTGTATTTATATATACAACAAAATACCAGTTTTCAGTGTAAACGTAAAGCTAATTTGCATATTGATATTAAAAAAACTGATTTTAATAAAAATGTGCTTGGTATTATTGATTTCTAATTGTTTGGTTTTATCTTAATGAATATGAGTAAAAATCTCTTCAATAAATCTTAAAAGAAATTCATTAACAAGAAGAAATAACTGTAATTTTATTATTTACTTCCTATTTTAACTAAATAGTTAAATTAGGAAAATTTAGCATTGAAAAACGGAAGTGATGAAAGAGTAAGTTTCAGTTGTTCTATTTTCCGATTATACCCCCTCCGTTTCAAATCTTTTTATCTACATTCTTATTTAGTTTCATTAGCCTTTCTGATTTAATCTAATATTTTATTAGAGTAAAACTTAAATACTTGCACCCGGAGGGTGCATATATTTGCTAGTGAGTTTAAAAAAAAAAAGCGTTTACAAAAGTCTGAGTACTCAATAAGAATAAATAATACAAAAGGTCTTCAGCATAAAATAACCCAGCAAGGGTTGACATGCCGTAAAATCCAACCAGCCAAAATCAAACTCTACCCCAGCTCCTAACGAGAAGACGCACTCGCGCCACTGGCACGATTAGCGCGGGAACGACACACGTGCATTTACCGAAGCATTCGCAAAGGGTTACAGCTGTGGCCGGTGTTCAATCATCTCCCTGGGGACTCCCCACACTGACCACCAGTCTTTCTCGTCTCCATTGTGTAGAAGCGGTCAGTTTGCGTGGGTTGAGGGGGTGGGTGGTGGGTGCGCCCGTCCGATAGGGTGACACGCACGCGCCTGATTAAGCTGTGATGAATTAGATAATTTATTTTTGTGCAAATAGCGAGAATTACAGCCGTTGCTCGTGTTTGTTGTGTTTTGTCGAACATAAAACCCCGTCTCATTTGTCTGAATTTGTTGAAGTAATGAGCAAATAGCGAAGATACACGCTTGAACGATTTGGATAAACAGAAGAAGAGTGATCGTAACACAATATATATATATATATATATATATATATATATATATATACTGAGTCTAATTTTCAGTGCACACACACAAACACACACACACACACACACACACATATATATATATATTATATATAGTAATAAGGATATCTACTGAGTCAGACGAACCTACTATTAGTTTCGCATAAAGCTCTTCAGGGCTAAAATCTGACTAAAAGTCAGATTTTAGCCCTGAAGAGCTTTATGCGAAACTAATAGTAGGTTCGTCTGACTCAGTAGATATCCTTATTACTTGGCTCTACTTAGGTATCGAGCACTTTTTACAATTTAGCTTCTCCTAGCGGTTATATGAATATATATATATCTTATATACATATATATACATATAAATTGTTTTTTCTTTTGGCCAAATACTATACCAATAGATTATTTTTTGTTGGTACGAATATCTTGGTCTTTTCTTTTTTTCAAAAATTTTTTTCTTCCTGGTTGATGTTTGGTAGTATATTTTTACAATCAAACTCTCTGCCGGGTTTTTCTCTCCGCAAGGATCTACCAACACGCTTGGTATATTATATATATATATATATATATATATATATATATATAAAGATAAAAAGATAATATATATATATATATATATATATATATATATATAAAGATAAAAAGTGACTTACCAGTGAATATGGGCACGATGGTTGGGAGGTGTTAAAATTCAGTGGGTAAGTCAGCGATATAACAAATACAAAGTGCTCAATACGAAGTAGAGCACATTTATTATAAAATTGGTACAAGAGCTAACCTACTCGAGTTTCACCATAAGGATCTTCCGGGTTAAATCCACTGAATTAATCGAGGTACTGATTAACTGCAGTCGATCACACATTGTATTAGTTACTAAGGTCCCTTAGTAACGAACCCTCTAATATAATGAACACACACGTGTGATCGACTTAATTACAACGATTTATTCAGTGGATTTAACCCTGAAGATCCTTATGGTGAAACTCGAGTAGTTTATCTCTTGTACCCATTTTTATAATATATATATATATATATATATATATATATATATATATATTTAAATAAATAACAAAAGACTTAGAGATCCTGCATTATAGACTATTTCAGGGAGCTTAGACAAAAATGTCTATGGGTGTAGTACCTTTGTTTGAATGGTCCAGCAGTAATCCCGACGTAATGCATGGTGTTTTCCGGGCTGTTACGAGCTGATATTTGGGCTTCGTATATTATGTTGCTGGCTAGACAGTTTCTATCTAAAGGGCATTGCTGAGTCTCTCTACAATTGCATTTCCTGAGCACACATTGAGCTCTCAAACTGCGACAAGTTGTTTTTAAAAAAAACCTATGTCGTAAGGAAGATTTCTTCTCTGGACTTTTGGATCATATATATATATATATATATATATTATATATATATATATATATATATATATATCAATGTGTATGGTTGGCACTATTACACTTGTAGAGACAGTATTGATCCAACGTACATTATTATCAGAAGAGTGCTCAATATCTGTGACAGTGCGTTAATGAATAGATAAATAAATATTTTAGTATGTATTTATTTGCATGGTAACAAGTCTGCTACCATTGGTTTCATGCTATATAGGCTTAATTTCTCGCTTCCCGACGATTTCTCTGCTTGAAACCCATGGTAGACGGCTTGTTCCCATATATATATATATATATATATATATATATATATATATAATATATATATATATTGGGTTTAAAGCGCAGCATGAGTTATGTGTGAAATAAATGAGAAACAGAGTTGGATATCATGTACAGATTTTCATTTTATTCCGTTTTTATATTTCGAAAGATACCACTTTCTTTTACAAGGATTTTTGTTAGACTGATTGGCTACAGTGATCGCTGGCGTTTTTATGGGTCAGGAGTGTTGCTTTCTTGGTCTGCCTTTGATGTTCAGCTGTCCTATTCATTGGGTGGGTTGGAGGTGGCTGGAGTGGGAGGGGTGTAGGTATGCAGGTCATTGGTGCTGGGGTGTGATGATATATTTGTAAGAGTTTAAGTTACCTAGATCTGAGTTTAACCCATGTGTGTGTGTTTGTGTTGAATAAGAAACAAACGATGAACAAATTAAGCACCACAACATGAGATGAAAGAAAGAGCGATGGAAAGAAAGTGATGCATTATTTGGTTACTAAGACGAGGGTTAAAAACAAGACTCCAGTGGTAAGATACAAGAACGGCTCATACATATATATATATATATATATATATATATATATATATTTTTTTTTTTTTTTTTTTTTTTTTTTAAATATATATATATATATATAAATGGATTTATATTCGCTCCATTCTTTCCCTGGCGCGTTGTCTTCACAATAAGTGGCTAACACGCTGCTTTGAAACCAATGGTAATAATTTTACCTCAAATGTATTGTACCCTATAACAAATAATATATATATATATATATATATATATATATATATATATATATATATATATATATATTTCTACCAAAGTATCGCTACGAATCTATTTCAAAACTTTATCGGGATTAAATGACCCACCGATGTTGATATGTCATAGAAACAAATAACTAAAATGTCACAAAACTTTGACATACCCAGCAATGACCAGGCCTCTTCCCCATCAATAACTGGTCGAATCCAACGGGATTTTTTCACTCCAGTAAGACCAACACCTTTTGGTGGGTAGATCGTCCACAGCACTTCCAACACATCGCATTTGCTGAACCGTTCCGTCTGACTGCATTCTACAAAGAAGAAGAAGAAGAAGAAGAAGAAAGAAGAAGAAGAAGAAGAAGAAGAAAGGGAAAATGTTAATACTTCGGGATAAATCTCAAATTCCTATTATTTGTACTAGCAAATATATGCACCCTCCGGGTGCAAGTATTTAAGTTTTAATATAATAAAATATCATATTAAATTAGAAAGGCTAATGAAACTGAATAAGAATGCAAATAAAAAGATTTGGAACAGAGGGGGTATGATTGAAAAATAGAACAACTTTGAAACTAACTCTTCCATCATTTTCCATTACTTCCGTCTTTCATTGGTAAATTTTCCTAATTTAACTATTTAGTTTAAATAGGAAGTAAAGAATAATATTACAGTTATTTCATCTTGTTAGTGGATTTTTTAAAAGATTTATTGAAGAGATTTTTGGTCATATTCATCAAGATAAAACCAAACAATTAGAAATTAATAATACTAAGCATATATTTATTAAAATCAAATTTTAAAGATCAATATGCAAATTAGCCTTCCCATTCACACTGTAAACCGCTATTTTGTTGTATATATAAATACAACTGAATATTATTAGCATGTAGATACGGTCAACAGTCTTAATGATGTAAAACAATTTTATTTATAATTGCGGTTTAAATAGAAAATAAAATCATGGAGAATGTGATGTAAATAACAAAGGGAATTGTGTCTTGTATAGTAATATAGTTTCGGTTACAGACAGACAAACCCACAATCTCCATTATAATAAGATTTTTCGGACTATTGTCCTCATCTTTATTGCTATATACACAAGGTTTTCATTGATCTGCCATGCGACCTTCTTCGTGTGTTTCTATTCGAATTCGATAACATTTTCGAAATCGGGAACCTTCTTGATGAATTTGAAAGCCTTCATGTCGTACTCAAGGAACTTCGAAACGAATCCTTTATTCAATCCACGGGGGTAGACTGTTCTCATTCCGATAACCAGGTGGACACACGGTGCAATGGATATAAGGGTTGTGTTAATACAGTTCTAAGGAACAATCATCAATAGGTTGCAGGTTCAATCCGAGCCAAGGGTTATAATAACATAGAATACTTAACATAGCTTAACACTTGTACCTGGTCATGGACAGTCTACCCCCGTAGATCATTGTTAAGATCGGCTAGAATACTCAGAAGAGTCCTGGATACCTGAGGTGACTTGCTGTCACCCAGACTCCAGTGATAATCAGCTTATGCTGATGTGAAAAACTTGAAAATCATCTGGTAGATTTTGCAGTTCCAGCAGATCACAGGGTGAAGACAAAGAAAAACTAAAAGTTAGACAAATGACTGGTCCTTGCCAGATAATTGAAAAGGCTGTGGAATATGAGGGTGAAAGTGATACCAATTGTAGTTGGTTCACTTGGAACGGTCCAAAAATGCTTGGAAAAAGACATGAGGAACTGGAAATCAGAGGAAGAATTGAGACCACCCAGACAACTGCATTGTTACAATGACCTAGAATACTCAGAAGAATCCTTGAGGCCTGAAGAGACTTGTTGTCACTCAGACTACAACGAAAGACCATCAGCTAACGATGGAATGAAAGACTAATAATAATAATAATAATAATAATAATAATAATAATAATATTGCTTCACAAAATAATGCCATAAGGACAAACTATATCAAAGCGAAAATTGATAAGTCCCAACAAAATATTAAATGTAGACTATGCAGTAATAGAGATGAGACTGTAAACCATGTACTCTGCGAATGTAACAAACTAGCACACCGGGAGTAAAAAAAAGAACTAGACACGACTGGGTTGGGAAGGTGATCCACTAGGAATTATGCAAAAAAAGTTAATTTTGACCATGCAAAAAAATGGTATATGCATAAACCAGAATCTGTTCTTGAGAACGAAACGCATAAAATTCTCTGGGGCTTTGAAATAAAAACGGATCACCTTATGCCAACAAGAATACCATATCTGGTGTTGATTAACAAAAAGGAAAGAACTTGTCAACTGGTGGATTTTGCAGTTCCAGCAGATCATAGAGTGAAGCCAAAGGAAAATAAAAAAATGGACAAATATCTGGACCTTGCCAGAGAACTGAAAACGTTATGGAATATGAAAGTGAAAGTTATACCAATTGTAGTTGGTGCACTTGGAACAGTCCCAAAAGGATTAGAAAAGGGTTTGGAAAGTTTGGATATCAGAGGAAGGATTGAAACCATTCAGAACACTGCACTGCTGCAATCTGCCAGAATACTCAGAAGAGTCCTGGAGACCTGAGGAGACTTGCTGTCACTCAGACTCCAGTGAAAGACCATCAGCTAACACTGATGTGAAAACTCAAATAATAATAATAATAATAATAATAATAATAATTTTTGCAAAAATAAAAAAGAATTGGAGGGCCTAATACAAACTATTAGAATATATAGCCAGGATATAGGGATGGAATTTGGAATTGAAAAGTGTGCTATGCTAGTAATAAAACGCGCTGAAAGAAAACTAATGCATGGAATACAACTACCAAATCAGGAAACTATAAAATCGCTTGATGAAAATGAAAGCTACAAATACTTAGGAATTTTAGAAGCGGACAATATCATGCAAACAGAAATGAAAGGAAAAGTTAAAAAAGAATATCTCAGGAGAACTAGAAAACTTCTAGAAATCAAAACTTAACAGCAGAAATCTGATCAAAGGAATCAACACCTGGGCTGTCCCCATTATAAGATACTCAGGACCATTCTTAAAATGGACAAAAGAACTCTGACAGATGGACCAAAGGACGAGAAAATTAATGACCATGCACAAGGCTCTCCACCCTAGAGATGATAGAGATAGATTATATGTGTCAAGAAAGGAAGTGGGAAGAGGTCTTGCCAACATAGAGGAATGCGTAGAAACCACAATCCAACAACTTGAAGATTACACAAGAAAGAGCAAAGACAAACTACTTATGGCGACCAACAATAGTAGAGGCGACCGATGGACAATCAGAAAAACAACAAAGACTAGAAAACAAAAATGGGAAGAAAACAATTATATGGACGCTTCAAACGACAAATAGAAGAGCTTGTCCATGAAAAGACTTGGACATGGCTAAGAAAAGGAAACCTCAAAAGAGAAACGGAATCACTTATAACTGCTGCACAAAATAATGCCATAAGGACAAACTACATCAAAGCGAAAATCGATAGGACCCAACAAAATAGTCAATGTAGACTTTGCGGGAATAGAGATGAGACTGTAAACCATATACTCTGCGAATGTAGCAAACTAGCACAACGAGAATACAAAACTAGACACGACTGGGTTGGGAAGGTGATCCACTGGGAATTATGCAAAAAAGTTAATTTTAACCATGCAAAAAAATGGTATATGTATAAACCAGAATCTGTTCTTGAGAGCGAAACGCATAAAATTCTCTGAGACTTTGAAATAAAAACTGATCACCTTATCCCAGCAAGAACACCAGACCTAGTGTTGATAAACAAAAAAGAAAGAACTTGTCAACTGGTGGATTTTGCAGTGCCAGCAGATCACAGGGTGAAGCTAAAGGAAAATGAAAACAAGGACAAATATCTGGACCTTGCCAGAGAACTAAAAAAGTTATGGAATATGAAAGTGAAGGTGATACCAATTGTGGTTGGTGCACTTGGAACAGTCCCAAAAAGATTGGAAAAGGGTCTGGAATGTTTGGAAATCCGAGGAAGGGTTGAAACCATTCAGAACACTGCACTGCTGCAATCTGCCAGAATACTCAGAAGAGTCCTGGAGACCTGAGGAGACTTGCTGTCACTCAGACTCCAGTGAAATACTATCAGCTAACGTTTATGTGAAAACTCAAAAGGAGTAAATAATAATAATAATAATAATAATAATAATAATAATAATAATAATGAAAATGGTTTATCTTACCTATATCTGGTCCCATTCTTATGGAGAAAAGACGATGTAATAATTCTTTCATTAAATCTTGGACTGTCTCATATGTTGCCGACCGGAAGTCGTGTTCTCTACAACTAACCAACAGCTGACTCTGTTCAGTTTTCACGTGATCACCGACACCTAAAATAAAAAAAACAAAACAAATTGAGATACTTGATACAATATAACTGTATGCCGTCAAAAGATTACAATTAAATAGGAACTAGCCTACCGGTGAATATACCACAGTGTGATAATTTAATCATTACAACGCTTGATATGATTACTTAAGTGCTACTGCAAAATACTTCAATGTGTAAAGAGTGTAATAATCCTGATTTAATTCTCTCTCTCTCTCTCTCTCTCTCTCTCTCTCTCTCTCTCTCTCTCTCTCTCTCTCTCTCTCTCTCTCTCTCTCTCTCTCTCTCTCTCTCTCATTTTTCATTATGTTTGATTGAAACAGATTAGCGTTATTACTTCTAAAAAAAATTAACGTTCCATTCATTGTTCATTTCTATCTTGGTAAATGCAGCTTTAAACTTGGTACTTTTTGACACACCTTGTATTCTGAAAGAAAAAAATGTTCCATTCATTCTTCATTTCTATCTTGGTAAATACAGCTTCAATCGTGATACTTTTTTTACACACCTTGTATGTGATTGTGCATTTTCAGTCTACGATCTTTGATGCTATTACATCAAAAATCGTTCAAGATCTCCTTTTTGGTATACTTTCGATGTTTTACGTAATTTTTATTTTACAAAAGTGAAAAATCGACCTCCCCTATTGTATAATCCGTTAAAAGTAAAAGTCCTTTGAGATCAGTTCACGTGAAATAATCAGGAGCGAGTAATTACATACCAATGACAAACATGTCGGCTCCTTTCTGTCTGATTTTCGTGGCTTCTTCTCTAACATCCTCCCTGTTTAATCCGCGGCCGCCAGTGACGAGAAGACAAATTTGCTGACACCAAGGACGAGGAAATTCCTGTCGAGAAAATATGTAAAGAATTTTTAGGTTTTTGTTGTTGTTATTTGTGTGACGACATAAGGTTCATTTAGTAAAGAAGATTGCAATGAACTTGATGCTTACTGAATACAATTCGTTCAAGGGAAAGTGTTTATATATATATATATTATATATATATATATATATATATATATATATAATATATATTTTGAAGGCGAAATAATGCACATTTATGTTTAAAAACATATTTATTTATTTTTTTTTTTTTTTTTTGGTCCTTTAATATTTTCAGGCTATGCCTATCTTCAAAGGGTTGAAACATTTTTTTTTTTAATTTTCATCTGTATTTGATAAACTCAACTGTGATGTTAATCCGTTGAATGTTTTAATGTAAATGCAAACGTTCGGCAAAGGTGTAGAGTTATGCTCGGCAAAGATGGGGAAACTTAGTTAGATTCCGTGCGGCGTTCTTGTTTCGAGGGATGTTTTGAAAATCATTTCATATATATATTTATATATTTATATTTATATATCTATCAAATACAGATGAAAATTTTTAAAAAATGTTTCAACCCTCTGAAGATAGGCATAGCCTGAAAATATTAAGGGACAAAAGAAAAAAGAAAAAAAAAATTAAATATGTTTTTAAACATAAATGTGCATTATTTCGCCTTCAAAAATATATTATTACATTTTAATTAATGCTTCTAACTCACTATAAAAATGATTTTAAAAAAATCTTTATATATATATATATATATATATATATATATATATATATATATATATATATATAATCAATAGTAATGGTATTATGGATGATTTAAACTCATAACTTTAAGTTTCATGCTTATGCAATCTTTAGATGAGTCAAATGGTTGAGATTTTAAAAACCAGTAGTTTTTTAGCTAACTACTGTTTTTTAAAATCTCAACTATTTGACTAATCTGAAGATTGCATAAGCATGAAAGTTAAAGTTATGAGTCCAAATCATCCATAATACCATTACTATTGATTATAAATCTGCTCTGCTTTATTAGCATTGAGCACCTTTTCATGCCAATACTTTTCTCATTTATTCTCTATTCATTCTATATATATATATATATATATGTGTGTGTGTGTGTGTGTGTGTGTGTGTGTGTGTGTGTGAAGATATGAAGATTGGAGTAAATCCGGCAGAATGTGGTAAAGAATAGAGGGCAAAAGTGGACAGAAGAACAACGCAAACAAGTAGATGTCAAAGATATATTTCGTCTTGCCTTGTATGATGCACTAATGTTCAAATAAAAGACTGATGAAGTCCTGCTCAAGATAAGATGAAATATATCTCCTACATCTACTTGTTTGAGCTGTTCTTCTGTCCACTTTTTTCCTCTATTCTTTACCATATATATATATATATATATATATATATATATATATATATATGGAGAAAGGTAGAAAAACACGGGATGTTATGGAAACTGGATGTTTATTGTCGACGATGCAACGTTTCGGTCTATTAGACCTTCTTCAGGACTTGGATATAGTTCTTGCTTCAATGATGGACATTCTCAAAATGCTGAAACAGGAGGTCGTCAGGTGTTTTTTTTTTATATTTTGAAGGGTTGTAAGTGTTTGTGTGTGTTTGTGTGTTTATTATTAACATTGTTATTGTTATGTGTGTGTTTTGTATTGTTGTTGTTATTATTGGCTTTATGCTAAGTGTTTTCTTGTTGTCTGTTTGGTTTGTAACTGTTTATGATGGTTTTACCTAGGTGTGAGGAAATATTGAAGGAGCCAGATCTAGAATTGATGTTAGGTATGTTGCTAATGGCACTGGCTTCGAATATTTATCGTAATCTTTTGTTGTGGGTATATGCGATCATGGATACATTGTTGAAATTAAACCTATGTTTAAAAACAAATCACACTAACATACCAACCACACATATAACTTAACGACAAATCCAGTTCCCCAACACATATAAACAAAAAAAATAATTAAACAGACATACACACACACATACACATATACATTTAACTTAACCAATCCTCACAGTCCAATTTTCTAAACTAACACCTGTGGTACCACCACCATTCACCATTCTGACACTCCCCATCTAGAGAGAAAAAAATCCGCTATCCAGAAAGCTGGGAAAATCAGAATTAGAATGTTAGAAATTATTTATAATAAAATTTTAACTGAACGATAATATCTGCTTTCTGGATATAAGCAGGAGAATTATTTGTTTCCAAATAAAATAATAAATTTCTTCAAACACTGTTTGTTTGAGTTTTCTTTTACAGAGTATAATTATACACGCGTCACAGATTCGAACCTCTTAACTTATGTACCCAGAACACAGTGAAAGCAACAACAACAGTTTTCCCCAAAACCCAGTTTTTATTTCTCTTTGATCTATCCGTAATAAGAATGACGACAATTTTTAATTCAAACATTATTTTCAAAATTTTATAAAATAAAAACCGACATATATTATGTCATTATTTTTAGCAAGATATTTTTTATACAATATTTTCTTTGATTAAATAAATACAATTTTGCTGTACATTAAAGAAATGTATTTATTTTACATTCTATAAATTTTTAAAAATCCCTGAAAAATAAAATAAAAATGTAGACAATAGGAACTTTTAATATAAAATTCTTTTGAAAATAATCTAACAATTAAAAAAAAAGAAAAAGATACATATCTTTTTCTTATTTACGAGATTTAAGTTTCAATGTTTAAGATGCCCTATTT
Organism: Doryteuthis pealeii; assembly: GCA_023376005.1. NCBI lineage: Eukaryota > Metazoa > Mollusca > Cephalopoda > Myopsida > Loliginidae > Doryteuthis > Doryteuthis pealeii. The sequence continues at coordinate 89,930,365 of CM042159.1, read as the reverse complement.
CCAAAACCGATTTATTAGTGAATTATAATTTTTTACTTATGTTCCGTCATTAAATTGTCTTTCGAAAAATGTAAAATTTATTTATGTACAAAAAAAAAGATCTTGGTACGGGGGATCAATGCGCGAAACAAAAACTAACGAAAAAAGTGATTGGCCTTTTCAATTTAGTAAACATTTATTTACAATAAAAGTTCGTCTATTATTACTTCATATACCGAAAGTTTTATTAAAATCGGATAGTTAGTTTATTTTATATGATTTTTAGAAGAATTTCCTGTGATCAACCTTTTATAGAGCCAGCGATATTTTTCACATAGCTACACACACACACATATATATATATATATATATATATATATATATATTGAAGGACAATTTGAAACGCCTTAATATTAACCTGAGTGCTTGGGAAAATCTAGCATCAAATCGGAAAGAATGGTGTAAGACATGTTTCGTTAGATTAAAGAGCTTTGAAGAAAATAGACTTAAGCATCGAGATCAGCTACGCCTAACTTTAAAACAAAAACATTTAACTCCAGTCTTAGAACATTTCATTTGTCAGTGAGGCTTCATAGCTCGCAGCAAGGCTGGGCTGCTATCACACTCGAGGAAACACAAAATGTTTTCTTAATAGCATGCACAACATGGGAGGAATCAAATCACTCACTGCTGCCCCTCATCTATCGTTCACGATAGGAGAACCCACCATATATATATATATATATATATATATATATGGGGGGGTATTTGTGTAAAAGGTGACTTACCGGTGAAAATGGTCACAGTAGTTAATTGATTCAAGATTCACAATGATAAGGCAGCGATATAACAAATAAAGTGCTCAATACGTTAATAGAGCAAATTTATTAAGATAAAGGTACATATATATTAACATAAAGATATATATATATATATATATATATATATATATATATATATATATATATTATTGGCTCTACTTAGGTATCGAGCACTTTTTACAAATTAGCTTCTCCTAGCGGTTATATGAATATATATATATCTTATATACATATATATGCATATAAATTGTTTTTTCTTTTGGCCAAATACTATACCAATAGATTATTTTTTGTTGGTACGAATATCTTGGTCTTTTCTTTTTTTCAAAAATTTTTTTCTTCCTGGTTGATGTTTGGTAGTATATTTTTACAATCAAACTCTCTGCCGGGTTTTTTCTCTCCGCAAGGATCTACCAACACGCTTGGTATATTAAATATTATATATATATATATATATATAAAGATAAAAAGTGAATATGGGCTACGATGGTTGGGAGATGCAAAATTCAGGGGTTAAGTCAGCGATATAACAAATACACAGTGCTCAATCGGTACAAGAGATAACCTACTCGAATTTCACCATAATGATCTTCAAGGTTAGATCCACTGAATTAATCGAGGTACTGATTAATTGCAGTCGATCACACGTGTGTGTTCATTGTATTAGAGAGATCATTACTCTCACTCTCTCTCTCTCTCTATATATTATATATTATATATATATATATATATAATTTTTTTTTTTAATTTTGTTTATTTTTTAGAAGCATTGCCGGATAAAGTATATATATTAATATTTTATATTTCATCAGCGATATATACTAACGATTTCCCTCCGACAGAAATAAAAACCGAGACTTCAGCAGGATAGTTAGACACTATACTGTTTCAGCCACGATACAGCACCGAGAAATCCCTGCGAAATTAACATGTCAATGATACTGATGAGACTTAATAAAGTTGAAACAGTCTGTACGATATTCTACACGCCGAGTAATTCTTTGCGAAATTCACTTGTCATTGTTATCTTCTATAATTATCGAATTTATGCGATATTCACATTGTAATTGCCTTCAAGCAAATATATAATATATATATATGTAATATATCAAGAAAAATGAAAAAACACAGGTTTAAATGGGTTAAGTGGTGAGTTTATTGGCCGACGCTGCAGTGTTTCGATCTATTAAATAGATCATTTTCAGGGCATAAGATAAGAAATTATATATCACAGAATGATGAGAAAAAGTGAGTGGTAATCATTCTTATTCAGTCTGTTTAAAAAATTTTCTGAAGTTTGAAAAAAGGAGACGGTTTTGAAATATGACATCAAATATTCTATTTTAAGGTGTGAGTATGTAGCGCTGTTAGTGTGTGTATTGAAGGAAACATTGTGCATTTTTTTAGGTATGTGGTAGTGTGTGTGTGTGTATAAATTTTTTTCTGTAGCGATAAACGACAGCGGAAGTGAAAACTCAAGGTTGTGTATATATATATATATATATATATATATATCGAAACTTTAGATGTTTTTGTAAAGACGACCTTTTTTAAAAAGAGTATAAATCAGTACCAAGTCTATTTAAGTCTTAGAGAAATTTTATTTTATTTATTCTTTTAATTAAATATTCAAGTGAAAATTCGTCGTCTATGATTTAACATTTGTCTGTCTGGGTCTTGTGCTGACTTTTTTTTTTTAATCAGCCACCACCTGCGTACCCGACTGTAACAAGAAGATCTATACATAATACATTTGTATCTCTTGAAAGTGCTGTATGTCTGCCTCAGATACAACGGACCCAAGTCTAATTGCGACACAATAAGTTATTCTGTCTGTGGGTTCATATATTTAGGTTAAATTAAGCGTGTGTAATGGTTAAAGTTGTAGGAAATGGACCCGTCGACCTGAGTTCAAATCCTGGACGTTGCTGTTTGTATTTCACATAGCACTGATACTCTTGAGAAAGGTATGAATCCAACTATTCTCTCTCCGGCTATGGGTAGATCTTCGAGCAGACGGTGCTCTTTAACCTTGTCTAGGAGAAGGAAAACTCTGTTAAACACCGCTTAAGAAAGTGACCTTGTGTCACATCCTGTTCGTGTGGATGGGTTGGTAAAAAATATATAAATAGGGGAAATTATGCTGTCATGTTGGTTCGATCATATCTTTGGTTTGTCGGGGGGTTACGGCATGGCACATTAATCAAAAAAAAAAAGCTCCGCTTTAACGAGGTCAGTCAAGTTCCCTCTACTTCTTCAAGAACCGACATCTCTCATACGATTACAATTGCACCTACGTGCACCCAGATAGAGAAGAGCTTATAGCGCCACAAGCAATACATACTTTAGAGTTATGCTGTGAAGTTAGTTGTTTTGTAGTAAAAATCAATGGAGACTTTAAGAAGTAAAATTGCGCAAAACAAATCGAATTAAATCATAAATATAAAATCAAACCTACCTGCATTGTGCTTTGTATCAATCGAAATGCTTGGTTGATGTACGGATGACCACTTTTAGGTTTCATTTCCTCTGAAAAAAATATGAACATTTTTGGTTGGTTGGTTAGTATTTAACGGCATATCAACTCTTGTGGGTTATTTAATGTCAAATTTTGTTTTAAATGTAAATATGATTTGTTTAACTTCATGTGTATTAATTAATTGTAAGAAATGATTTTCATTAACTCAAAATGTATTTATAAGATGAGGCTGGATATTAATAATCATGATATTTCGGGCTGTTGTCCTCATCTTTATTGTTTGGAAACACAACGTTCAGACCACTCTTATCTCGAGCTCTGTTTTAGGTGTTTTCTTTTTAATCCCTGTGTAGCAGTGCATAGTAATGACCTGACCGGGGAACACCTGAGGAATGCTGGAGGATATAGTGACTGAAAGGTTGTGTTTATAAATACCACAATAATGATAAGAAAAAAATGTTTTGTTTTAATTACTTTAGAATAAGTCATCTTAAAATGATTACCCATGATTTCAAACGTGTATCAGGGGTCGATGCGCTCGTTTGTTTACAAACGCATACAGATCTAGTAGTCCTTTTCGTTGGTCGACCCCAAAATTCTTCCACACTTCTTCGCGTGGTCAGGGAAAGGTATCACCTTACCAGACGAGTGGTTCTTCGTTGCGGTCAATTAACTTTCTATCTCCACGGGGTATCTTTGGGCAGGGGAATCTCATTCATAAAAAATCTCGTAGTATTACTTTCACGTAGTAACTGAGATGACGTTGAGGTGCTTTTCATCAATTATTCTTAATGCAAGTTATTGAGAGAGAGTCGATTTCTTTAACACATGTTTTTCAGTCACCCGCCTATGACTAACTCGCCCAAACTGCCAACCCCGACTGCTCTCGGCAAGTTCCGTCAACCGACTGTCCGACCCACTCCACTGCCCCAGACCAACTGTCTTTAAAATCTAATGTTCCCTCATTATATAGAAATGGGTGTGGAACATTCTGGACTGTTTTGGAACTTTTCGAATGTTCTAACTGTTTTACCAAATTGCACGTGTTAATTAAGAGGTCAACGGGTCAACCATCCTTTCTTCTGACAAACCGATTAAAATAAACTTTAATAGCAAAATCCTAGACTTCCTGGCTATCGAACTGACTCAAGGTGATAATGAGAATTACATTACCCACTTGCTTGCCCACTCCCGTAAGGTCTAAGAATCGTGCTACATCCTATTGAGGTTTCTCTGTGTCTGGCACAAGGCCACAAATATGGTGTTCCGGGTAGGGCGTGCCAATATGCTACACTATAAAATAAACCAACCTGCCATATATAGACCATATTAAATCAAATATATTTCATCAAATAAAAATATAAGATATATTAGATATATTACACAAATGTAAGATATATGAAATCATTATGTATTTTTAGATAAGGCTTGATGCAAATAATTTTGAGGTTTCGGATTATTTTTCTCATTGTCATATGAATAAACATAACCTTTCGGTCACTGTATCCTCCAGCTTCCCTTAGGTGTTCCCTGATCGGGTCATTACTATGCTCTGCTACACAGGGATTCCCTGAGGAAGGCCGAAGTATACAGCTGCTGAAACATTATGTTTATACATAACACAATAAAGATGCTGACAATTGTTAGAAATATCATAATTATTCATATTGAATCAAATATAATACATTCGTATGTACACCAATCAATTTTAATTTGAGCAAGTTTTTTTTTGTTATATTTTACCATATATATCTTATTATAATGGAGATTGTTGGTTTGTATGTCTGTAACCGAAACTATATTACCATTCAAGTCACAATTCCCTTTGTTATTTACATCACATTCTCCATGATTTTATTTTTGTTTAAAACTCAATTATTAATAAAATTGTTTTACATCATTAAGACAGTTGACCATATTTACATACCAATAACATGCAATTGTATTTATATATACAACAAAATAGTGGTTTACAGTGTGAATTGGAAGGCTAATTTGCATATTGATCTTAAAATTTGATTTTAATAAATATATGCTTAGTATTATTGATTTCTAATTGTTTGGTTTTATCTTAATGAATATGAGCAAAAATCTCGGGGATAAATCTTAAAAGAAATCCATTAACAAGAAGAAATAACTTTACTTCCTATTTTAACTAAATAGTTAAATTAGGAAAATTTACCAATGAAAGACGGGAGTAAGGGAAAATGATGGAATAGTTAGTTTCAAAGTTGTTCTATTTTTCAATCATACCCCCTCTGTTCCAAATATTTTTATCTGAATTCTTATTCAGTTTCATTAGCCTTTCTAATTTAACATATTTTATTATATTAAAACTTAAATACTTGCACCCGGAGGGTGCATATATTTGCTAGTATATATATATATATATATATATATATATATATATATATAAACTAATAATCCAATAAATAAATAAACAATCAATTATATAATCTATTTTAATACAATTATGTTATTTAATAAACTAATGAAATAAATTCCCACACCATCTCCACTATATAATGAATAATCTAATATTTACCTAATTTCAAATACACTACATAATAATACTAAACAACAAGTAACAGTAAACCCATTTATTTAACTACTTCATTAATCGAATAACTATCAATTTTTTTTACTACATATAACTATCAACCACCTAATTTAATAACATCTTATAATGGAGATTGTGTGTTTGTCTGTCTGAAGCCGAAATTAAATCACTACTCAAGTCACTATTCCCTTAATTATTGACGTCACATTCACCATGGATTTATTTTTATTTAAACCTCAGTTATTGATAAAATTGTTATACCTTATTAATACTTTTGACTTTATCTACATTCTTATGACATGCAATTGTATTTATATATGCAACAAAATAGCGGGTTACAGTGTTAACAGGAAAGCTAATTTGCATATTGATATTAAAAGTTTAATTTTATTAAATATGCGCTTGGTATTATTGATTTCTAATTGTTTGTTTTTTTTCTTAATGAATATGAGCAAAAAACTCGGGGATAAATCTTAAGAGAAATCCTTTAATATAAAGAAATAACAGTAATTTTATTCTTTACTTCCTAATTTAACTAAATAGTTAAATTAGGAAAATTCAGCAATAAAAGGAGGGAGTGATGGAAAATGATGGAAGACTTAGTTTCAAAGTTGTTCTATTCTTCGATTATACCCCCTCTGTTTCAAATCATTTTATTTGGATTTTTATTTAGTTTCAAAAGTATTTCAAATTTAACATATTTCATTACATTAAAATTCGAATACTTGCACCCGGAGGGTGCATATATTTGCTAGTATCTATAATTTTTCTATCTTCCCTTCACTCATACATATATTTTAACATATCAAGACATACAAACATTTTTATATATCAATATATTAACTATCTTCATATCACTTATATTTATACTGTAAAATCAAATATATTAAACAGATAAATAATTATTCTATAAATAAATAACCAAATATTAAAACAAATGAATTTTTATAAATAATAAAATAAACATTTTAAAATATAAATTCCCATAACTCATACACCTATAATAAAATAATATTCTACTTTTACTACTTTACAAATAATTATTTTATAATTAGATATTTAAATAATCTATAATATAAACAACTAAATATATAATAATTTATAATATAAATTTCCCACACTTCAATCACCCAATATAAATTAAATCTACTTTTACTTATTTCAACTAATACTATTTTTTTTTTAAATAAAAATTTAAAAAAATCATGTGAAACAAGCCTTATCATTAACCTATCAATAATTTTTTTCTCTATATATCTACTTTATCCACTAATGTCATTTACCTTTTTCTAATTAATTCTCTTGAATTAAACACAATAAACTCTTATTATCATAAATTATCCCATCCTACATCTATTTTACTATTTTTAAAATTTAGATCTTCATGCAAACCCTTCCTTACACTTAGTTACCTTAAATTACCATACCACAAATATTTTATTCAAATTTTTAGATCTTCAATCAAACTTTCCCTACTTTTATTTACTATAAATTACCACACCACAAATATTTTATAACTTATTAATTAATTCCACACTTATTATATAACGCAACATTATATTATACCTAAATCCTCTTTCCTCCCATATTATCCGGCCTCAAAATTTCTAGCAATAATAATATCACATTCTTCATTATATACACTGCAACTTTTAACTTTACATTATCTGTAAATAAAAATATATACACCACTTAAACTGAACCATCTTACGATAACATCTTAATAAATTAAACAACTTATACAAAATTATCTACCATCAATGTTTGGTTCCTTTTTTAATCGACCACTGTTTTAACACTTCACCGATTTTTTTTCAAAACATAAACTAAGCTCCGAGAAAAATGTTCAACATGTTAATGATAAATAATAACACTTTATTTTTTTTTTTTTTTTTTTTTTTTTTTGTAATAAAAAACTATTTTGTACCATAACCCCTAGAATAACCAAATATCCAAACCATAACGGTCTATCTCAACATTCTATTTCAGCGTTCCAAATTTTTTTTTAAATTCGATTTTCGAATATTTCCAAAAATCTCTGTTGTTTTTTTTGGTTTGTTTGTTTTTTTTCCAACGAATTTTTTCATTCAAAATAAATGTTCACTCTGATGATGGTCGATTTCTCTATGTGTGCGAAATATTTTCACACACATAAACTGACCGAAACACATGTGTAAGTGATATCGATTAATGTGATATCGATTAAATTCATTTTATCCATCTACATTTCTTTTCTTTACTCATTTTTCCTCATATATATATATATATATATATATATATATATATATATATACTATTTACTTTTTATTTATTTACTTATTTCTGTTTCTATTGTGGACTTTTCTTTCTCGTTGTCACTTCCAGTTCTTTCTCTGGGTTTTTTTTTTTTGGTGGGTAGAGTCGTAGAGTGAGTCGTAGAAAGTGGACTCGTCAACGCGAGTTCAATTCCTGGACGAAGCTGTTGGAATTTCACATGGCGCTAATACCCTTGGGAAAGGTATGAATCCAATTCTCCCTCCAGCTATGGGTAAATAGCAGGGCAGACTGGACTCTTTAACTAGGTAACCAGTCTAGGAGAAGGAAAACTCTGAATTCAAACCTGTTAAACTCCGCTTAAGAAATTGACCTTGTGTCGCATCCTGCTCGTGCGGAGGGGTTGGTAAATATATATACTGTCTACAGTTTTCTTATCTTTTTATCTTCCATTTTCACTTTATTTATCTTTCATGAGAGTAATTTGAAAGGATTTCAGACGACCAATGCCCTGCTCCCTTTTTTTTTTTCTTTTTCTTTTTTTCATAAAAGTTGTCATAACTAATCGAAACATTTATGACTGAACCCTGAATAATTATAAGTGTCTTACGTATTTGTTGTAGTAATTTGCTGTTGTCCCTTATTTGTCCAAGTTCACTAATCACATCAACACCGCCGGTGTACGTAGCAATTCCAATCCGATTTCGGAAACGTTTCAGATCTAACGCCGACACCAAAATTTCCAACACTTCCCGGGTTTCATTTAACGCCTTTTCCGAAAGTCTGTTGGAATTTTCCAATAAAACCATAAGTCGTGATGATTCTTCGAACCTGAAATCAAAGAAACAAATTCATATGGATGCTAGAAGGCGGTGGCTGCGGGTCTACATGTCCTGGGAATGACGTTAAACTCTATCTGATGGTGAGGTTCCAGTTTTGGAGGTTTGGGGAATGTGGAGCACCCCTTCATCACCATTGCTCCCTGGTCCACTCTGACCTAGAGTGGTAGTACCTGTTAGGGTCCCATGTATGGGTTAAATAGAAAAATGTATTTATAAAAAAAATATATTATCCATTAAGAATTGATTTATTTCAAAACTTTATCGGCATTAAATGACCCACTGAGGTTGATATGCCGTAAAACAAAACAAACCAAACCAAAGAAACAAATACTCAGTAACTCCTTTTAATTACATACTAGCAAGTTTTTTTTATTGTCAAGTCTTTCTTTGCTTTTCTTTTCTTTTCTTTCTTTTTTTTTTTGTGAAATATGATTTGAATAGGAATAGTTTGTAGGTAAATAGTTTGTTAGAGTGCGAGACAACAGTTGGTAATCAATTTTGCTTTATATCTGTATTCTTGTAGAACTCTCTAGAATGAAAAAAAAATAGAGGGGAAAAATAACAAATATTCGACTTGTTGACAATGTCGTCGCCGTCAAGAAAAATCTTTATCAACTCAAAAATCTTCAGCAGCTGAAAAATCCGTCGTCGTAAAATCTTCAGCAACTCAAAATCGCGACTCGACTCCTGTCGTCACCCCACTTCTACTTATACTAGTTTCTCCTCAACATCCGGGTGTCTGCGCCCCACACAGGAGATTCTCGAGCCAAACCCGACCGCCGGAATCCTCATAGCTATCATCCGGGCACCTGGTGCTTACATCCGGGACTGTAGCTTCTCGACTTCGGTGACAATGTTTGCATTCTGAAGGAAGCGGGTTCGATTCTACAGCCAGGCAAAGCCTAGCCCGCTTCCTTCGAGAATACGGCAGCCTTGACGTTCGCCACTCACCTCGTGTTCTCTGTCACAAACTCATTCTTAATCTATTTAACCCATAGATAGGACACTAACAGGTAATACCACTCCGGGTCATGGTGGACCTGGGAGTAATGACAATGAAGGGGTACTCCACACTCCCCAGAGCTCCAAATTTGGAACTTCACCAAACCCGATGTAGTTTAATATCATGCCTATGACACTAAGACACTCAGTCACTGTCTTTCAATCCCATATATGATAAAAAGGCTTGGAGGTTCGCCCATAAAGGGCAATAGGGTTGGAAGAATCATATAGGTGCTAGAACTTGATTTGACCAGTTGATTCATCGAAGGGTACTTCTGACCGTTTAGCCCAAAATAAGGGCCTAAGTGGAGTTGCATATCATTGACTGTTAAGCCACCAGGATCCGTCCTTAGGCATCACAGGTCGCCACCCACACCCTCCAGGGGGATTCCATTGCGGGGGATTTTACTCCTCTGCAGAAGGGCAGTCGGCATATTCAACAGTCCAAGCAGCCAATGTGGGCTTACTCCTCTGTGAGGGTGGAGTTGGCCTATTCAAAAGCCCCAGTCGACAGGCTTACCCCTCTATAAGAATGGAGTCGGCGTATTCGACAACCCCAACCGTCCGGGCGATCTTACTCCACTGCAGGAGGGAAATCTGCGAATTTAGCAGCCGCACCCGTCAAGGTGGTCTTACCCCTCAGCAGGGGTGGAGACGGCGTACTCTACGGGCCCAGGCGGTCTTACCCCTCTGCAGGGGTGGAGACGGCGTATTCTACGGGTCCAGGCGGTCTTGCCCCTCTGCATGGGTGGAGACGACGTACTCTACGGGCCCAGGCGGTCTTACCCCTCAGGGGTGGAGACGACGTACTCTACGGGCCCAGGCGGTCTTACCCCTCTGCAGGGGTGGAGACGGCGTACTCTACGGGCCCAGGCCGTCTTACCCCTTTGCAGGGGTGGAGACGGCCTATTCTACAGCCCTACCGACCGGGTAGTTTTATGCCTCAGCAGGGATGGAGTCGGCGTATTCTACGACCCCAGCTGATAGGGTGGTCTAACTTATCTGCAGGAATGGAGTCGGCGTATTTTACGGCCGCAGCTGATAGTATTATTTTTGGACCATATTACCTTTAGGCAACTCTTTTTGATGATTAAGAAAGGACGTTTTTCATTTAAACCTTCAATATCCGGTTGTTTGTTAAGGATAGGGTTAGGGTTAGGGTTAGGGTTAGGGTTAGGGGTTAGTTTTATAAAATAAAATTTAAATCTAAAATTCGTCTGTTAAAACAACCGGATATTGACGGTGTAAATGAAAAACATGTCCTTTCTTAATCGAGATAAAAAATGGGGTGCCTAAAGGTCATATGGTCCTTATTTATAAGTATTTACTTACTCTGACTGACTTTCTTGATCGCCATTTGGATTTCTTTATTTGTCGGGTAAAGACGACAATTCCAGAAAAAACTTTTGATATTTTCTAACGAAAGTTTGTTGTCGTCATCAGCCACTTTGCTAAATGCAATGTCGTACGCTGCAAACAAAAAGAAACGTTTGTTGATTTTTATTTTACAATAGAAATGATAAAAAGTGAACTTCAGGAAAACATTCTGTTAAGTTTCTGACCAGTTTCTTTCATTAATGATGCTCATTATGTTACTACTTATCGATTTAGACAAAGTTTGACCTTAACATAATAGATTTAATTAATTTTAATTTGTTTTTAAAACTCTAAAAAAAAGCAGCCGACAAAAATGGGTGAAAGGCAAACAGCCTCGTCCAGGATTTGAACTCGTCTCGCCGTATCTATTTCCTACAGCGATAACCATTGCAGCATGTGCCACCCCTAGATAGAAGTGGAGGCGTGTGGTGTAATGGTTATCGTCGTAAGTAATGTAGCATAATCGTCGGGCCTTACCCGGGAACACCATATTTGTGGCCTTGTGCCAGACACAGAGAAACCTTAATAGGATATAGCAAGATTCTCAGACCTTACGGGAGTGGGCAAGCAAGAGGATAATGGAATTCTCATTATCACCTTGAGTCAGTTCGTAGCCAGGAAGTCTAGGATTTTGCTATTAAAGTTTATTTTAATCGGTTTGTCAGACGAAAGGATGGTTGACCCGTTGACCTCTTAATTGACACGTGCAATTTGGTAAAACAGTTAGAACATTCAAAAAATTCCAAAAGTTCTAGAAAGCTCCACACCCATTTCTATATAATGAGGGAACATTAGATTTTAAAGACAGTTGTTATGGGGCAATGCAGTTGATCGGACAGTTGGGTTACGGATTTTGCGACAGTTGGTCTGGGTTGGTCTGGCAGTTGGGCTGGCAGTTTTTGCCGGGGGCAGTTACCCATAGGATTTTGCTATTAAAATTTATTTTAATCGGTTTGTCAGACGAAAGGATGGTTGACCCGTTGACCTCTTAATTGACACGTGCAATTTGGTAAAACAGTTAGAACATTCGAAACGTTCCACGAGTCTAGAATGTTCATACTTGGCCAGTTGAAAAGGACTTAAAGTAAGTAAGTAAGTAAGTAAGTAAGTCCTGAGCTATAGAATCCTTTGGTAAGTGAATAAGTCCTGGGTTATGTAATCCTACGTAGTGTCAAAGGTCCAGTGATATAATCCTTTGTTCCGTCGTTCCACGAAGGTTCAAAGCAATATGTGTAGGTATGACCAGAACAGCCTGTATAAATATTATAACAGCAGCAGAATACTGCCAGTGATTGGCCAAAGAAGTTGGTCACATGATTATCGCCGAGTCAATAAGTAGGAGCGGGCGTCCAGCACACACCTTATATCACGTGGTGTAATGGTTAGCAAGTTGGATTCGCAAACCATTGTTAGTGAGTTCGATTCTCACTGGGCGCCCCATACTTCTGGCATTGTGCCGCATCTAAGCTAAGCTTAGTAAATAACTATATCACAAAAAAGTCAACACAATCTCAGTTAATTTCAAGATGAAGAAATACTATATATAAATACTAGCACAAGTACCCAGTCCATGATGGGGTTACAAAAATTTAGGAAGACTAGAGAGTGAGTGAGAAAGGGATAAAACAGGAGTAAGAGAGCGAATAAGAGGAAAATAATTTATCAAAAAAATTGTCGAGAATTCGGATATTACAATGTCTGTTTATTTTAGAATGTTCTTTGTTTACATTTAAAATATCATGATAAAAAATGTAATCATAAACTTGTGTTTTGATACCAAATTTTATTTTTCCAAAACTTTTTTGTACACATGACAAAAACTTAAATTCAGTTCATAATTGCTTGTTTTTCTCAATTGCTTGTATTAAAGTGATAAAAATAAATACGTTTATTTATTTATTTATCTTTTAGCCCTTAAAATGTGACAACTAAAAAGAAAGAATAAATATGTCTTTTTTTTAGCTCTGTTACCTGTGACTGTAGAACACACCGACTGCACCTCTGTAGAGGTGTAAGACACCCCCCTCCAATGGGGACACCTTTTGGCCGTAAGTGGTGATCAGTGATGTTTAAGGATGGAACCCTGGTGGCTGAGCAGTACATGACATGCGATACTCCACTTTGGCCTTTACTTAGGCTAGACGGGCGGTTGGAGAAGCCTCCCTCTGATCAATTGGCTGATCACGCCAATCCATAGTACCTATATGATTGTCCCGAACATATTGCCCTTATGGCAAATGCCCATCAGTACATTTATTATATATGTACTATATAATACTTTGCACTGGGGCACGGTCTCAATGTATGTATGGGAACGATGCTCCGTCTCAGTACTACAGTCGTTGTGTTGGATGATACAATACTATAATGAGAGATTTCTTCTAATGCTGGCCGTTCCACAGATTGTAGTACTAAGGGCCCTGACGGAAAGCTGGTGTTTTTGTCCTTGTTCCAGCTCGGCTGAAATATGATACCCAAAAGCTCACAACGGGGTCAAACAAAACAAACAGGAACTCCTTCTGAGAATTATACACAAGATATATACATTTATTGTTTTTTTTATATACAATGATTAATATTCTTGTATAATGTCAGAAGAGCGATGTGATTTCTTTGTTAGTTGACTGACGATCTACAGCTAATTGGATAACTTATTAACTTGGTTTGTTACCGAGTGGCAGGACGTCAGAGAGCAGTATGGAACTCGACAAGGGATCAGACGCGTAGCCAGTCTTCTGGTAGCGGCGTGTCAGACTCTGGCGGAAGTCCTCTGCTTCTCTTCTCTGTCTCTTTCGGTCTCTTCTCTTTGGTCTCTATCTGGTCTGTTATTTATGGGATTAAAACAGTGTTACAACCATAGGAATAGCTCATGGGTTGAATAGAAAAGAATGAGTTAACAAAAATGTGTTTAAAATGATTTTTAAGAAAATTGAATACCCATCAATAATAAATAAAACAAAATGTCTTCGGCATAAATTAACCCAACAAGGGTTGACATGCCGTAAAATCCAGCCAACTAACATATAAGAGGAGTGCGTTGAAGTTAAATAGTAGTAAGTAAAGTCGTCGGGGAGGCCTAAAATTGGTATCAAACAGACAGCGATGGAGTTTGTCCCCTTTTCACTAGCAATAGACCAAGGAGTTTTTTCCGATCGAGATGGAGCGCCACACCTAACATCAGCTCCTCACCTTACGCAGATCCCTGTGCTACTAATACGTTGAATTGGCGACGGCCAGTATCGAACCAGGAACCTTGCGATTCCTAGGCAAGTGCTCTACCAACTGAGCTAAACCGGTCCAGGTAATGATTCCAATATCTATTTCCACGGAACTACAACAGATAGAGGAAGTACAATAATGTGATATAATTTTATTCTTACACAACTTCCGGTTCATATAATCTTCAATATTGGTAAGATTCAAAGTGTATTCATTGGCGGGAAAATCATAGCGTTGTCGAAGTCGACCAATCAGATCTTTGTATTCTTGCATTAATCCCGCCAACGTCTGTTTATGGTGAATTTGAGCCTGAAAGATTTGGAAACAAAATTGACATTTACAAAAGAATACTTTACACTTAAATAATATATATATATATATATATATATATATATATATATATATATATATATGTATATAAAAGAAATTTGAAAAAAAAGTGTTCCGAAAATAGGATGAATTTAATTATCGATGTTTAAACATTTCAGTTTCATTAAACCTTCATCAGGATGTTATCTTGGGGTGAATAAAATGATGGATGTTTTTATATGTGACAGGAGATGAAAATCTTTTTAGTTGTATAACTGTATTTGATCAGCGTTATATTTTTGAAAGGCAAGTCGCGATCCACACACGCGAAGATGTCATGACGCGTGACACAACTCGAAGAAATGCAAAAGATGAGAAAAAGTATTAATGGACTGATTTTTTAAGAGAACAAAGGGAACAAAGTGGGAATGATAACTAAATAAATAATAAGTGGATCACGACTTGCCTTTCAAAAATATAACGCTGATCAAATACAGTTACATAACTAAAACGATTTTCATCTCCTCTCATCTATAAAAACATCCATCATTTTCTTCACCCCAAGATACATCCTGATGAAGGTTTAATGAAACCGAAATGTTTAAACATCGATAATTAAATTCATCCTATTTTCGGAACACTTGTTTTTTCAAATTTTCTTTATATTGTCGGATTTATTTTCCATAATTACCCCCATATATATATATATATATATATATATATATATATATATAATAAATGGAAATAAATCCGACAGTATTATAGAAAATTCATAGAAAAATACAAATGATAATATTAGTATGCTGACTGATATCTGTTTCGACCTTTCAAAAAACCCTCTAGTTTTAAAAATAAAATTACTTTATTCTTAACACAAAATACGCATTTTTACAAAAATTCTAAAAGTCATTCCGGCCCTGAACGAGAGCGTTGTGTGTGCCTCTTGTGCCAAACGGTTAAGTATTCCCTCTTTCTTTCATAAATATAGTTGCTCTTGAGGATGACCGTTTTATTAAAAGGTCGAAACAGATATCTGTCAGCATACTAATATTATCATTTGTTTTTTCTATCTATTTTCTATCATATATATATATATATATATATATATATATATATCTTATTATAATGGAGATTGTGTGTTTTTCTGTCTGTAACCGAAACTATATTACTACTCAAGTCATAATTCCCTTCGTAATTTACATCACATTCTCCATGATTTTATTTATATTTAAACCTCAATTATTAATAAAATTGCTTCACCTTTTTATTAGTGTTGTCCATGTCTACATACAAATAACATGCAATTGTATTTATATATACAAAGAATAGCGGTTTACAGTGTGAATGGGAAGGCTAATTTGCATATTGATATTAAAAATGTGATTTTATTAAATATGTGCTTAGTATTATTAATTTCTAATTGTTTGGTTTTATTTTAATGAATATAAGCAAAAATCTCATCAATGAATCTTAAATGAAATCCATTAACAAGAAAAAATAACTGTCATTTTATTCTTTATTTCCTAATTTAACTAAATAGTTAAATAAGTAAAATTCAGCAATGAAAGACGAGAGTGATGGAAGAGTAAGTTTCATTTCTATTTTTCTATTATACCCCCACTCTGTTACATATCTTTTTATCTGCCTTCTTATTAGACTTTCTAATTTAATACGATATTTCATTACATTAAAACTTAAATACTTGCACCCGGAGGGTGCATATATTTGCTAGTATATATATAATATATATATATATATATATATATATATATGGAGTTTGAAAAATTTTCTTTTTGAAGCATTGTTATATAAAGTATATTATTATTTATATTTTTTGAAGGCAATTACAATGGGTATATCGTAGAAAATTCGATAATTATTGAAAATAATCATAAGTAAACCCGGCGAATAACGTGCGCCACATGGAACATTGTACAGCTATTTTAACTTTATTAAGTCTCATCAGCGGTGTATACCTACGATCTCCCTCCGATAGAGATCCAAACCGGGAACCCAGCACGCAGAGTCAGAAACTCTACCTCTGGATCACCAGCGCGTAGCACACGATACATGCCGAATTGAACCTGTCAATGATAAACACGCCACTGCAAT
The DNA here is from genome assembly GCA_023376005.1 of Doryteuthis pealeii. Lineage (NCBI taxonomy): Eukaryota > Metazoa > Mollusca > Cephalopoda > Myopsida > Loliginidae > Doryteuthis > Doryteuthis pealeii. The sequence continues at coordinate 89,913,412 of CM042159.1, read as the reverse complement.
ATATAGTACAGTTAGCGTTGAGGAAATGGTTTGTTGGTTTTGAAAAAACATAATAAAAAAGAGACACAAACAAATATGGATATAGAGATATAAGGCATAATCACCAAAACTACTACTAATAATTATTGGAAAAAACTCAATTGAAAAGTTAGGTCCCCACTCTTTTTAACAAAACAAATATTGATGTATAATTTTTTCACTGATAATTTAAAAGACAGTTATATATATATAAATAAAAGAGTAAAAAAAAATCCAACATTTTTTTTAGTTTTTTTACATTTAATTTTCAGATTTTCAATACTTATTTTCTACAAGAGGCGTTCCTTTAAAATAATTTTTTTCTTCTATTCACAACTTCGGTTTTTATTTTTTTTTATTCATACTATAATTAGTTTCAAAAGATATTTTGGTACTCTTCGCGGAGTTCTGTCCCATTCTACCCGGGAGATGTGTGACAACTTTAAAAGGTAAGTCGAAAAAAATTCTGGTTAAATCGAACTTAAAAGATCTAAATTCCACCATCGTATGTTACCCCGTTGAAAGAAAAAAATACCCAAAATCAGGGAATTAACCGAATTTAATGAAATTTTCTGTGTGGATATATTAATAAATAAAATATAATATGCAGTAGTTATTTTATTTAAAAACGTTTCCTTTTTGTTCAGGTCAGTTAATTTGAACCACATATCTTTGAGGCTTAACACAGATTCTCAAAGATACGTGGTTCAAATTTAACTGACCTGAAAAAATGTAAAAGTTATTAAACAAAATAACTGGTGCATTATATATTTTATTCATCAATATCTCAATATGATTTTTAGTATTTTTTTCTTTCGGCGGGGTGGCATACGATGGTGGAATTTAGGTCCATTAAGTTCGGTTTAACCAACATTGTAATAATACTCCAACCCACACCGGAGATATATTACAACTTTGAAAGGCTTGTCTAAAGACATTCTTATCAAACCCTTTGATGGTCTTATAGTTAATTATCTACCCCTGTCGCTAGGGGGCGATCGCCAACATCGTATGTTGGCGCCAATACCAAAAACTTCACTTATCACGGAGCACCCACTGAGGGTAGTCGCGTAAATAGCGGTCCCTACACTTCATTCATCACTTAGCCCAAAAACAGAGCTTACTTCTACCGACCGTTGACCTGGACGGAGGCATATTTTCACAGCACACTGTCGAAGGCACAAAAGGACACTATCGAAAGCTAAAGAGCAAATAGTCTATTTGAAAAGGGCCCATTCACCGTCATTTACAGAACTTTTACCAGGGCGAGAAGCTTCTAAATAGCACCCCCCCCCCATTACTTATCACTGAACCGGTTACGAGGAAGAACGAGAAACGTCCGAAGAAACGTCCTATCAACTTTCCAACATGCAACAGAATACTCCTGTTATCATCATTACTCCAAGAAAATTACTTAACTCAGATAAGTCTTGTGGTAAATACCATTAAAATTTGCAACAATTTTATGTATAACAAAAAACATAAATTACTTTAATAAATCATACAAAAATTATGTATTTAACAATTTACGGACTTCCAAAGATACACCCACCTGAAGTTCCGGTAGAACCAATGATTTCTGGGATTGATCTTTCGTCACACAGTTTGAATGGGAACGCTAACATTACATGGCATTTTAATTTGTGTCTTTTCTCATATTTTGAATATCAATAGAGGACTTTAAACACTATAAGCAAAGACTTATAAGTTTTTGATTGTCAACAGATTTCTTTTCACATAATTAATACCCCGTTGATGGTTTGAAAAACAAACCGAAACGCTATTGCGTCGGCTTGAATTTCAGTTTAACTTTCTTTTCTTTTTTTTTTTTCATAATTTAAAAAAAATATATTTACACTCATAAATAGTCAAAATTGTTGGATATTAGTTACCTTTCTGCTGAGACGTTTTAATATCACTCTGGTCAGCCAACCTCGTGCAATTCTTTGTACTGTCGTTATTGTATGTTTTCTTTTCTGCTTTGAGAGATTCTTCTCAAAGAATTTCCTTAATAATAATAATAATAATAATAATAATAATAATAATAATAATCTGTTCTTGAGAACGAAACGCACAAAATTCTCTGGGACTTTGAAATTAAAACGGATCACCTTATCCCAGCAAGAAGACCAGACCTAGTGTTGATTAACAAAAAAGAAAGAACTTGTCAACTGGTGGATTTTGCAGTGCCAGCGGATCACAGGGTGAAGTTAAAGGAAAATGAAAAAATTGACAAATATCTGGACCTTGCCAGAGAACTGAAAAAGTTATGGAATATGAAAGTGAAAGTTATACCAATTGTAGTTGGTGCACTTGGAACAGTCCCAAAAGCATTAGAAAAAGGGTTTGGAAAGTTTGGATATCAGAGGAAGGATTGAAACCATTCAGAACACTGCACTGCTGCAATCTGCCAGAATACTCAGAAGAGTCCTGGAGACCTGAGGAGACTTGCTGTCACTCAGACTCCAGTGAAAGACCATCAGCTAACACTGATGTGAAAACTCAAAAGGAGTAAATAATAATAATAATAATAATAATGGCAAGAAAAAAAATTATATGAACACTTCGAACGACAAATTGGAGAAGTTGCACACGAAAAGACCTGGACGTGGTTAAGAAAAGGAAGCCTTAAAAGAAACTGATTCCCTAATAATTGCTGCACATAATAATCCCATAAGAACAAACTATATAAAAGCAAAAATTGATAAGACCCAACAAAATAGTAAATGTAGATTATGCGGTAATAGATGTAGATTATGCGGTAATAAAAAAAATAGACACGACTGGGTCGGGAAGGTGATCCACTGGGAATTATGCAAAAAAAATTAATTTTGACCATACAACAAAATGGTATATTCATAAACGAGAATCTGTTCTTGAGAACGAAACGCATAAAATTATCTAGGATTTTGAAATAAAAACGGATCACCTTATCCCAGCAAGAAGGCCAGACCTAGTGTTGATAAACAAAAAAGAAAGAACTTGTCAACTGGTGGATTTTGAAGTTCTAGCAGATCATAGAGTGAAGCTAAAGGAAAATGAAAAAATGGACAAATACCTGGATCTTGCCAGAGAACTGAAAAAGTTATGGAAAATGAAAGTCAAAGTGATACCAATTGTTATTTGTGCACTTGGAACGATCCCAAAAGGATTGGAAAAAAGTTTGGAAAATCTGGAAATCAGAGGAAGGATTGATACCATCCAGAACACTGCACTGTTGCAATCTGCCAGAATACTCAGAAGAGTCCTGGAGTCCTGAGGAGACTTGCTGTCACTCAGACTCCTGTGAAAGACCATCAGCTAACACTGATGTGAAAACTCAAAAGGAGTAAATAATAATAGTTATTATAATAATAACAACAACAACAACAATAATAATAATAATAATAATAATAATAATAATAATAATAATAGTGCACTTGGAACGGTCCCTAAAGGCTTGGAAAAAAGAACGGACTATCTGGAAGTCAGAGGAAGAATTGAGACCATCCAGAATACTGCACTGCTGCAATCGGCTAAAGTACTCAGAAAAGGAGACTTATCACTCAGACTCTAGTGAAATACCATCAGCTAAAGCTGGTATGAAAATCTCACCAATGAAAATAAAAATAGTAATAATAGTGATAACAATAACAATAATGATAAAAAATAGCACTAATAATAATAATAATAATAATAATAATAATAATAATAATAACAAGTAAATTACTTAGACAATTAACATTTACGGTAACAATTTTACGGTAACAATAAAGATGAGGACAACAGACCGAAAAAATATAGATAAAAATAAAATAATAATAATAATAATAATAATAATAATAATAATATAATAATAATAAGTAAATTACTTAGACAATTAACATTTACGGTAACAATTATTACGGTAACAATAAAGATGAGGACAACAGACCGAAAAAATATATATTAATAATAATAATAATAATAATAATAATAATAAGTAAATTACTTAGACAATTAACATTTACGGTAACAATTATTACGGTAACAATAAAGATGAGGACAACAGACCGAAAATAGATAATAATAATAATAATAATAATAATAATAATAATAATAATAATAACAAGTAAATTACTTAGACAATTAACATTTACGGTAAAAATTATTACGGTAACAATAAAGATGAGGACAACAGACAGAAAAAATATAGATAATACATATTATCAAGCCTCGTCCCCAAAAACATATAAATTACTTACGCGTAGACATCTGCATGAGGACGTTGTTTGCTGGCGTGTTTTGCTGCTGTTTTACTTGTACGTGGCATTCTGCGATGTCTGCAATTTGGTAAAATCAGAATCTTATTATAATGGAGATTGTGGGTTTGTTTGTCTGTAACCGAAACTATATTATTATACAAGTCACAATTCCCTTTGTTATTTACATCACATTTACCATGATTTTATTTTTATTTTTATTTATACCTCAATTATTAATAAAATTGTTTTACAATACTTATAATGTTGACCATAACTACATACTATTAACATGCAATTGTATTTATATATACAACAAAATAGCGGTATACAGTATGAATGGGAAGGCTAATTTGCATATTGATCTTAAAAATTTGATTTTAATAAATATATGCTTAGTATTATTGATTTTTAATTGTTTGGTTTATCTTAATGAATATGAGCAAAAATCTCTTCAATAAATCTTAAAAGAAATCCTTAACAAGAAGAAATAACTAATATTATTCTTTACTTCCTATTTTAACTAAACAGTTAAATTAGGAAAATTTACCAATGAAAGACGGGAGTAACGGAAAATGATGGAAGAGTTAGTTTCAAAGTTGTTCTATTTTTCAATCATACCCCCTCTGTTCCAAATCTTTTTATCTACACTCTTATTCAGTTTCATTAGCCTTTCTAATTTAATATGATATTTTATTATATTAAAACTTAAATACTTGCACCCGGAGGGTGCATATATTTGCTAGTAGAATTAAAAGAAAGTACATTTCAAAAGGTGACAAATTAAACGGGTGGTCAGATATGTCCCCTGTCAAATTAAACAGGTGGTCAGATATGTCCCCTGCTCAATGGTCAAAACACGTCAATTAAACAAAAACCCTTGACCGCCCTGTCGGCTGGGCGTTGGAATACACCGATGCACCTCTGCAGAGATGATTCCCCAATTGGGACACTTGTTGGCTTGATGCTTAAGAATGAAACCCTGGTGGAAGAGCAGTCTATGACATGCAACACTCCACTTTAGTGTTTACTTAGGCTTCGATCAACTGGTTGGTCACGTTAAGCCCTAGCACCTATATGATTTTGCCAACCCTATTGCCCTTATAGCAAGCCCCAACAATATATATATATATATATATATATATATGAGAGTAAAATATGGAAATGAATCCGACAATATATATCTTATTATAATGGAGATTGTGTGTTTTTCTGTCTGTAATCGAAACTATATTCCTACTCAAGTCACAATTCCCTTAGTTATTTACATCACATTCTCCATGATTTTATTTTTAATCTAAATCTCAATTGAGGATCAAAGTGTAGTATCTGTTCCAGATTCTATGCTTTGAGACTTGCCTTCTATACCCGGCCTCGGCTGGGGGTCCAGTGTGCTTCGGCCTCTAGACCGGTAAAGTACAATTAATGGCATCGTTCCAGGGGCCATCCCCCTGGATCGACGCAATTTTTATGTGCCCACGCAAAAACGTGACCTTGTGTCCAGCCCTCATAAGTGGGATGAGCAGGCAAATACCCTTACATTATTAATACTGTTAACTATGTCTCCATACTGACAACATGCAATTATATTTATATATACAACAAAATAGCGCTTTACAATGTGAACGGGAAGGCTAATTTGCATGTTAATATTAAAAAATCGAATTTAATAAATGTGTGCTTAGTATTATTGATTTCTAACTGTTTGGTTTTATTTTAATGAATATAAGCAAAAATCTCTCCAATGAATCTTAAATGAAATCCATAAACAAGATAAAATAACTGTAATTTTATTCTTTACTTCCTCTTATAACTAAATACTTAAATTCGAAAAAATAACAATGAAAGACAAGAGTGATGGAAGAGTAAGTTTCAGTTGTTCCATTTTTTATTATACTCCCTCTGTTTCAAATCTTTTATTATACCCCTCTGTTTCAAATCTTTTTATCTGTATTCTTCTTTAGTTTCATTAGCCTTTCTAATTTAATACAATATTTTATTACATTAAAACTTAAATACTTGCACCCGGAGGGTGCATATATTTGCTAGTATATATAAATAGGAAAAACAAAGTGTTCCAATAATGATAATTTATTATGATGTTTTTGTCAACGCTTAAATGTCAATAGATTGAAAGATATATAGACAGATCGACAGGTAGATAAATAGATAGATAGATAGATAGATAGATAGAATACACTGAAAGATAGATGTGAGATAGATGATAGATATAGATAGATAGATAGATTAGATAATACAATGAGATAAATAGATTGATAGATAGATAGATAGATAGATATGAATAGATAGATAGATAGATAGATAGATATAGATAGATAGATATGAATACACTGAAAGATAGATGTGAATACAATGAGATAATAGATTGATAGTTAGATAGATAGATAGATAGATAGATAGATAGATAGATATAATACATAGATAGATAGATAGATAGATAGATGTGAATACATTCAGATAGATAGATAGATAGATAGATAGATACAATGAGATAAATTGATCGATAGTTAGATAGATAGATAGATAGATAGAAAAGGAACAGACTGATATATACATATATATATATATATATATATATGGAGAGAGAGAGACAGAGAGACAGAGAGACAGACAGAGACAGAGACAGAGGGAGAGAGAGAGATATGAACAGACTGAGATAGATAGATAGATAGATAGATAGATATGAATACACTGAAAGATAGATATGAATACAATGAGATAAATAGATTGATAGTTAGATAGATATACAGATAGATAGACAGATAGATAGATAGATAGATGTGAATACATAGATAGATAGATAGATAGATAGATAGATAGATGTGAATACATTCAGATAGATAGATAAATAGATAGATAGATAGATAGATAGATAGATAGAGATAAATTGATCGATAGTTAGATAGATAGATAGATAGATAGATAGATAGATAGATAGAAAACGAACAGACTGATATATATATATATATAGAGAGAGAGAGAGAGACAGAGAGAGAGACAGAGAGACAGAGAGAAGAGACAGAGAGAGACAGAGAGACAGAGAGAGACAGAGAGACAGAGAGAGACAGAGACAGAGACAGACAGAGAGAGAGACAGAGGGAGAGAGAGAGAGAGATATGAACAGACTGAGATAGATAGATAGATAGATAGATAGATAGATAGATAGATAGAATACATAGATAGATAGATAGATAGATATGAATACACTGAAAGATAGATGTGAATACAATGAGATAAATAGATTGATAGTTAGATAGATATACAGATAGATAGATATGAATAGATAGATAGATAGATAGATAGATAGATAGATAGATATGAATACACTGAAAGATAGATGTGAATACAATGAGATAAATAGATTGATAGTTAGATAGATATACAGATAGATAGATAGATAGATAGATAGATAGATAGATAGATGTGAATACATTCAGATAGATAGATAGATAGATAGATAGATAGATACAATGAGATAAATTGATCGATAGTTAGATAGATAGATAGATAGAAAACGAACAGACTGATATATATATATATATATATATATATATATATAGAGAGAGAGAGAGAGAGAGAAGAGACAGAGAAGAGAGACAGAGACAGAGAGACAGAGACAGAGAGAGACAGAGACAGAGAGAGACAGAGACAGAGAGAGGAGGATAGAAAGAGAGAGATATGAACAGACTGAGATAGATAGATAGATAGATAGATAAGAACAAGTTTAGATATTGTAGTTTTTCTTTTCTATGGAAGAAACTCCCAGTATATAATTAGTTGTTGATTAGAATCAAAGCAAACAGTCACGAGTAGCAGAGTGGGTGAGGGGAAATTTTCGAAATGAGAAAAACTACTGATTTGTACGGATTGGCTTTAATATGCAATAGTGTGATGATGGACAGCAGCTGCAAAAATCTGATTGGTTCGTGTCAGAGGGGGGGGGGGTGGAGGACCAAAAACAAAATGGCGGTTGATGTGTGGCTTGCGTGGCAAAGAAGTGCGGATCTTTTTGCACAGATGAATGCACACACAGGGTAGGTCGATTTTTCAATTTTTAAAAATATCAAATTACATGAAACACCCAAAGTAGCGTATTAGTGAATTAAGTACTCATAACAAAAATAAGATCTTTAACTTGTACCAATTTTTGAGGAAATGGCATCAAAGATCGTAGACAAAAATGCACTGCAAAATCCTCAGTTTTGCAATAAGCGAGGGTGCTTATTTTTTATTTGAACTTTGGCTATAATTTCGCCATTTAATTTAATTTTGATAAAATGAAATGACAAAATTCCCTGGTTTGAATACTGAAATTTTTGGATTTACTGATAAATTTTCTTTGGTCAAATTTTGCAAAGCCGAGGATTTTTCTGTGCATTTTTGTTTATGATCTTTGATATTCCTCAAAAATCGGTACAAGTTCAAGATCTAATTTTTGCTGTCGGTACTTAACAGAAAAATATACAACTTTTGGGGCTTCATGTAATTTGATATTTCAAAAAAGTGAAAAATCAACCTACCCTAATATATACACACACGTATACATGCATGCGGTGTGTGTGTGGGGGGGGGTCAGGTGTATTATAGAAGGCAGATAGGAAAAGACCTAAAAAGTGAGAAACGTCAAGCCCTAGCACCTATAGGATTGTCCTAACCCTATTGCCCTTATGGTAAACCCTAATCCTTTTTTATCATATATGTGCTAGAAGGTTGTCGCTGGGGATCTTAGTGTCTTGTTAATAACGTTAAATTGCATCTAGGATTTGGAGCTGTGGGGATTGTAGAATACCCTTTCATCGCCATTATTTCTAGGTCTACTCTGACCGGGAGTGGTAGTATCTGTTAGGTTCCCGTTTATGGGTTAGATAGAAAAAATGAATTTTGATAAAATGAGTTTTAAGAATACTAGCAAATATATGCACCCTCCGGGTGCAAGTATTTAAGTTTTAATATAATAAAATATCATATTAAATTAGAAAGGCTAATGAAACTGAATAAGAATGTAGATAAAAAGATTTGAACAGAGGGCTATGATTGAAAAATAGAACAACTTTGAAACTAACTCTTCCATCATTTTCCATTACTCCTCTTTCATTGGTAATGTTCCTAATTTAAACTATTTAGTTAAAATAGGAAGTAAAGAATAATATTAGTTATTTCTTCTTGTTAAGGGATTTCTTTAAGATTTATTGAAGAGATTTTTGCTCATATTCATTAAGATAAAACCAAACAATTAAAAATCAATTACTAAGCATATATTTATTAAAATCAAATTTTAAGATCAATATGCAAATTAGCCTTCCATTCATACTGTATACCGCTATTTTGTTGTATTATAAATACAATTGCATGTTTAGTATGTAGTTATGGTCAACATTATAAGTATTGAAAACAATTTTATTAATAATTGAGGTATAAATAAAAATAAAAATAAAATCATGGTAAATGGGAATTGTGACTTGTATAATAATATAGTTTCGGTTACAGACAAACAAACCCACTATCTCCATTATAATAAGATGTGTTTAAAAAACAGAGTTTTAAAAAATTGAACACCCAATAATACTGAATAAAATAAAAACGTTTTCGACATTAAAAATAAAATGGGTTTTTAAAAGTATCGTGACTGAAGCGGGGGTTTCAAGTTTTAGGTACCGGACATGTATGCTAAAAAGAGGGATTCCCTTAGTGAAAAATCGTTATATTGTGAAAAGTACCTGGTACCTATTACTTAAGCATAACATTTATCATTTAGATGTAGATATAATCTTATTATAATGGATATTGTGTGTTTGTCTGTCTGTAACCGAAACTATATCACTACTCAATTCACAATTCCCTTAGTTATTAACGTCACATTCTTCATGATTTTTTATTTAAACCTCAATTATTAATAAAATTATTTTTCATTATTAATACTGTTCTACCTACTATCAACATGCATTTTTATTCAAATATACAACTAAATAGCGTTTTACAGTGTAAACGGGAAGGCTAATTTGCATATTGATATTAAAAATTTGATTTTAATAAATATGTGCTTAATATTATTGATTTCTAATTGTGCGGTTTTATTTTAATGAATATGAGCACAAAATGAGGTAAATTTTAAAAGAAATCAATTATCAAGAAGAAATAATTGTAATGTTATTCTTTACCTCCTAATTTAACTAAATAGTTAAATTAGGAAAGTTTAGCAATAAAAGACGTGAGAGATAGAAGTGTAAGTTGCAGCTGTTCTATTTTCCTATTACACCCCCTCTGTTTCAAATCTTTTTATCTGCATTCTTATTTAGTTTCAATAGCCTTTCTAATTAAATATATTGTATTCCATTAAAATTTAAATACTTGCATATATTTGCTAGTATAAATAATTCATTTATATATCTATTAATAATGGAGATTCGCTTCCGGTTTTTGCATGTTACAAAAATAACGTCACACTACGTAAAATCGTCATAACATGGAATAAATACACTCAAAATGTGAGCATGCAATGTTAGACTGTCCTCATTGGTTTTTTAAACAAGTTTTAATAAATACATACCTGGTATTATCTATCTATATATAGTTTGTTTTATTTTGATATATATTTAAAGTTATCAGAACTAAGTTTCCATTTCAATTTTTTTTATTTTTTACTCCTTTAATAAATTTATTTTATTTTTTACTCCTTTAATAAATTTGATGATTTTACTTTACTGATGATACAAACTCTCTGATATTAAATTTTCAACTCCCATCCCCTCAGGCAATATTTATTTTACGTCGCCCAGAAGGCGTTTTTTTTATTTTGCTAGTCTAGATAATAAATTAAAATAATTTATAATAAACTATTTCAATTCTTTTCAATGCATGTCACAATGTCATTGTTTCTATTAACTTTAACTTTTAACTTAACTAATCAAGACATTTTATAATTTAATAAAGATAGACAGCTCATTCAACTGGGGCATATGGAAATCTAATAGATTACAATGGAGTTAGCAGAATAATCTATACATATATATATATACACATTAAATATCACCAGGGCTTGGTTTTGTGCAAAAATAATGAAGATTTGAGTTATATTTGGGAAGATATTTAAAAATTCAAATTTGAAAAGTAACAGAAGGGAAAGTCATTTGCATGTTATTTTGTTTATCTTTTTTTATGTTTTTTTTTGTTTTGTTTTTTTTTTTTTGCTTTGAAATATGATATTGATTGATTGAATTAATTGCATCATTTATATCTTCTTTTTTAAATTGTAAATTATTGAATGGAAATTTCTTACTGTATTATATATTTCCGTGGGGATTTTTTATGGGACAACAAGCGAGGATCTCACTCCCGATAAGTAATAATGGATCTGCGAGACTAACTTTAAAAAAATCCCCCTTCTACCCAGGCGACGCCCGATAGCCACTTCTAGTAATTAATAAGAACAAAATCGATTTATTTTGTTATTGACAAACTCAGGATACTAAGACCCTCAGCCACTGCCTTGTAGTACATGGCAAGGATTGGAGCGTAAATGTGCTCAGCTGAACAAGTTATATTGTAAAGTGATGATGTCGAAATGTCTATATAAGTCTTGACGTCAGTCCTATTTATCAATACTAGCAAATCAGTTTTCCTTCTCCTAGACCGGTTGCCTAACCAAGGTTAAAGAGCCCAAATACACTAGTGTTGCATGCAGTTCATGACATGTGGCATGTTAATGTAATGTTATTGTTGTTGAAATGGAACCGGCTGTTACGTAATGTGCGTGACATGGTGGCGTGAGGGTTACCCGATGCGTGGATTAGGACGGAAAAGTTTAAATGATGATGTCAGCAGAGACGCTTGGCACGGTTTGATTGGGCAATCGAATGAGAGGTGGTGAAGTGGCAAAGAGGAGGAGTGAGAGGTCAGAGTGAAAAATGAATTGAGAGATGCGTTAACAGAGTCAGAATTTCTTGTTCTCGGCAGTTGTAATTTGGGGGAAATAGAATATCCATGATTGGAAAGAAGTGGCCTTGTGTTATTACTTAAAAACTCCAAATGGTACAAAGTAAGATAACCCTCAGCCCCAAGTTGGTCCAGACTCTATGACATCATAAAAATGCCAACAACTGAACGGCAGCCCAGCAACCAGGATTCTAGCCTTCTACGATGTTGTACCGGTACTGAGATAAGTATATTGAATATTTCTTTAACCACATATCATTCACTCCATTAGAAGTAAGGGCGGTTCCGTAAGCAATGCGAAATTGCCAGCCAACTGAACAACTGCCCAATAACCAGGATTCCAGCCTTCTCCGATGTAGAACCGGTACTGAGATAAGTATATTGAATATTTCTTTATCCACACATCATTCACTCCATTAGAAGGAAGAGCCTTAACGTTAAGAAACGTCATCTTTCCATTCAGAAATGAGTGCATGACGTAACGATGAGTAGACACGTGATCATCTCAGCCATTCTGACAAGGAGAGCGTAAGGTAAGCAAACGTTTAACACATCTCTCCAGTCAGAAAGGAGAGCGTAGTGTAACACGGCAATCCAAGTTCAAATCCTGGGCGAACCTGTTAGCGTCTCACTTCGTGCTAATGCGCTTGAGAAAGGCATGAATTCATCTGTTCTTCCGTAAACTATGTGTATATAGTATGGCAGACTGGGTTCGCTAGGCTTGCTTAGGCAACCAGTCTGGGAGAATTAAAATTCTGAATTCTAACCAGCTTTAACCTGCTTAAAGATTGGCCTTGTGCCCAATACTGACGAGGTGAAGTGATTGTGTAAATATTTAAGTGTCGAATATTAAGTCAATTCGGCTGCTGCAGTAATAACAATTTCCGCATGTGCTTGACTTCAGGGCCAAATTCCTGTATTTTACACATGAAACGTTAAGGATTTTATTCAGAAAATGCATTTAATTTTCCATTATACAACTGGCACCCTCTAATCTAACGTATTCTAATTCCCCTCAACAGGACTATCTAGGTTTTTTGAAAATCCTTTTTGTGGGGGGTTCATCGTATACGTACGTCCTTGTAAAATCCGCAGTTGTCCTTCCTGAACAAAAAAAAGGATCGGTGAATGCTGCGTGCACAACGTCCATTCGATGTCCGCGAGAAGATAATAAAAACGAATGTTCGTTGATTTAATGGAGGAACAAATGATGAAGATGCTGAGATAAGAATGGCGCGAATGAAAAAAATATATATAACAACAACAACGAAAAAAAGGAATAAGGTGCTAATGACATCCTATAAATGGTGTATGTTGCTTATAAAGCTGGGCCTCCTGCACAGAACAGGGATTCTGAGATTATTTTCATGATAAGAGAAAAAAAAACTTTGTAGTCATCAAAAGAGAGACTGAAATGCAAATGGCTAACAAATATTGATTTGATTAAGCAAGATTTTCTTTTTGTAAAAAAAAAATATTGCTCGTATATAAACGTTAAGTACATTTAAAACATTAACTCATGCTCTCTCATCCCCCACATCTCTCTCTCTCTCTCTCTCTCTCTCTCTCTCTCTCTCTCTCTCTCTCTCTCTCTCTCTCTCTTTCTCTCTCTCTTTCTTTCTCTCTCTCACTTTCTTTTGTTTTTGGTCTCTTTTCTTAGTATTTATTTTTATCTTCTTCTTCCTCTATTTTCCACCCTTCTCTCTCTCTCTCTCTCTCTCTCTCTCTCTCTCTCTCTCTCTCTCTCTCTCTCTCTCTCACACACACACACACACACACACTTTCTATTTATCCATCTACCTATCTATCTATCTATCTATCTCTCTCTCTCTCTCTCTATATATATATATATATATATATATATATATATATATATATATATATATATATATATATTATTGTTTTTTTATATTTTTGGGGAAATGAAAATAAAGTGCTCGATTACGGATGTATTAGAGCTGTATTTATTTATTCATAATAATGTACAATACATTTAAGACGCAATTGTTACCAATGGTTTCAAAGCAGTATATTAGCCACATATCTCTTTAACCAACAATAAAGCAGCTGTACGGCTACTTACCTCCTATCATCGAAGCCAACCAAGAGGCGCGCTGTCTTGAAGAAAAGTGGCTAAGATGCTACTTGGAAACCATTGGTAACAATTGCATCTTAAATGTATTGTACTCTATAATGAATATAAATATATATATAAATATATATACATATATATATATAAAATATATATATATATATAAATATTTATTTATTTTACAATGTTTTCATAGATCAATGTTCGCTGATAATGAACATTGATCTATGAAAACATTGTAAAATAAATAAATATTAGCTCTTACAAACTGTGATTGAGCACTGTATTTTCTTTGTTTCATCGCAAAAAAAATTTTGTTTTTACATATACCTATATATATAAATATATATATATATATATATTGTACCAATAGATTATTTTTGGTTGGTACGATTATCTTGGTCTAAAGAAATAACAAAAGACTTAGAGATTTAGCCTCATAGTCTATTTCAGGGAGCTTAGACAAAGTGTCTAACTCTCCCGACTCATCAGATGCGAATGATGAATTCTTTATTACTTTAAAGGCATTTGAAAACAGATTTTTTTATATAGTCCTGTGTCGCTCAGCTGTAGAGTAATCAAAAGATATTTGACCATGTCAGTAATTTGTTATGAATTTCTGTTAAATCAATCTATTCCAGATTTCAACTAAAGGGACGACCCCAGTTCATTTAGAATTCATTTATTTACTTGTTTATTTCTTCTTCATATCTTCCTATTTTACTTAATATATTTTATTCTATTTTTTATTTTTTTTTTTTCTAAAATTATACATAGATTTTTTATATTTCAACACAACACCATTATACTCTTATATTTTTATACAGACCCCAAATGATCGAAAGTACTCAAATGATAAAAATGATTATCGTGTTACATAATCATTAGATACCTAATGATTATGACAGTGTAGAAATCATATTAGTGCAGTTGATGGCCTTGAGAGTGAGTGACAGCGTTTGACCTCACTCTGACCTTGCGTTCTGGGGATGATCGTGAGAATCGGAAGGCAATAGAAGCCCCTTCCGGTTAAGGAGTAAGCAACTCAGTCAGTTACAGTTAGAACTTAGAAGCGAAGCTAGCAAGATCTAAGGATCCGCGCGCATTGTCTGGTCTGGGGGTCTATGGAATAAAGTAACATCAACGTGAATCGAAGTCTTGTGTTTATTACTAAAAGCTAACAATGACACAAGGCTTCTGATAAGGAATGATCCCCAACAGAGACCAGACCCGGAATCCTCAATGAAATCATCATCATCATCATGTCGTGTAGGCAGCACGGATATCCATGACAATCTCTCGCCAACCTTTCCCTATCATTCATCGCCCCTGGGAGCTCTTCCGCGCAACAGCCAGCATTTTTACATAGCTGGTCAATGTAGGTCCTTGCTGGGCGGCCCACAGTAGCATTTCCATGTGTTGGCTTCCACAGGAGAACGTCGCTTAAGAGTTCGTCCTTGCTTCTCCAGCAGTGTCCTGAAGGTCTAGTCCGTCTCACTCGGATGGTTTGTGAGCTAGGGGGCAGGTGAACATACAGTTGGTCCCTTGTGGGGTGCTGTTTCCACGACTTGTTCAAGACTGCACGCAGCATTCTTGTGCAGCTCCCATCCAGCTTATTCTCAAGGCGCCTCGTTAGGGTCCGGGTAGTGCAGCCATACATTAGTACTGATATGACTACAGCCTGGAAGAAATGTCGCTTTAGCTTGTCAGTGAGCGGTTAATGACATGAAATATTTCACTTTGGTCCTTACTTAAGCTACACAGGCAGTCCGAGAGGCTCCCTCCGATCAATCGGCTCGTCGCATCAAGCCCTAGCACCTATATGAATTTTCCAACTTATTAACACAGGCGTATCTGAAGCTCGCTGGTACCTCAAATTTTAGCTAATGACACAAAGCAAAAATCGACCGAGGGACAGCGCATAATTCCAAAATCTCGTAGGTTTGGTATATACACATATATTATATATATATATATATATATATATATATATATATATATATATATATATTCTTCCAGAAAACAATCTCTTTCTTCATAATTATCACTTATTCTCCGTAATTTTCCGTAATTTTCAGACTAACTACCAAAGTAAGTTCTTTTAAATTTTACAGAGAGAGAGAGAGAGAGAGAGAGAGAGAGAGAGAGAGAGAGAGAGAGTAATGGTATTATTTAGAGGAGGGTCCCCTTCGATCAATCCGTTGGTCGCATCAAGCCCTAGGACCTATACGATTGTCCCAACCCTATTTCTCTTATGGCAAACCCCAACCTTTTTTTATCATATATATACTAGAAGGCTGTGGCTGAGTCTTATTGTCCTGTGTACGATGTTAAACTTCATCTAATGGGGATGTTCCGATTCTAGAGCTTTTTTTTTTTTTTGGAGTGTGGAGTACACCTTCATCACCATTACACCCAGGTCCACCCTGATACAGAGTGGTAGTACCTGTTAGGGTCCCATCTATGTTGAATAGAAAAAATAAGTTTGAATATGTGTTTAAAAAAATTGTTAAGAAAAAAATTAAGTACCCTTCAATAATGAATCAAAGAAAACCTCTTCACTGTAAAATAATACAAGGTTTACATGCCGAAAGATCCAACCAAATAACCAATCAACCGA
>CM042159.1:89876509-89891509 GCA_023376005.1 Doryteuthis pealeii | reverse complement strand
GTATTAGTGATATGTGAAATGCAAACAGCATCGTCCGGGATTTGAACTCGGGTCACGTGTCCATTCCTTGCGACGGTAACCATTTCACAACGCGCCTCAGCTCTAGTATATGAACTACAAGAAATTAGACATTTCAAGGGGCGTTCTGCGTGTAATGGTTATCGTCGTATGAAATTGACATAGCGAACAGCAAAATGCAAACATTTTGAGGATTTTTAATTCATTGCTTTATATTCTATATTGTTACTATAGGCGCTTGTAGTGTAACAGTTATTGTCGCAGGAAATGGACAGCGGGAAACGAGCACGGGTCGTGGACGAGGAAGTTTGCATTTAATAATACCCTTGGAAAGATAAGATTCCAACTATTCTCCCTCCAGCTATGGGTAAAATGTAGTGAAGACTTGGCTCTTTAACTTTGGTTAAGCAACCAGTCTTGGAGAACAACTCTGATTTCAAAACTGTTAAACTCCGCTTAAAAAATTGACCTTGTGTCACATCCTGCTCGTGTGGAGGGGGTGGTCAATATATATATATATATATACACTCATACATAGTGTATTAACTCTTTGCCTACTTAAATACACAAACAAAATCAAATTTAATATAAAAGGATATTATGAGGACATTTCTTGTTTGTAAATATTTTTTTCTGCTATCACATTATGTTATCATAGTCCAGAAAGGAACAAGTCATTGTATCCCGATTACGCATTAGTCACACAAGACTAACGCACTCCTGTATACACAAACAAGAACAACAACCACAGTGTGAAATATGTCAAACTTCTTTGACTGTTAAACACTCATAGAATGGAAAGTTTTGCTCATATCAGAAACCATTATTTTAATGCAAACAATATGAAAGATCTATTTGAAAATGTCGACATGGAGCTCATTCTGTCCTTTTTTTTAATGAAATACAATTATACCATAACATATAGACATAAACACAATCAATACCATACATCATGATCCCCAATGAGGCTTACATCATATATATATATATATATATATTATATATATATATATATATATATATGTGTGTGTGTGTTGTGTGTGTGTGTTTATGTGTTTCTTATACGTAAAAGATAGAGAACAGATTGAAAGAAGTAAATCACTTTTTTTTGTAAAAGGAGGAATATCAAATAAAATACGACCAGAAAGATTAAATGGTATAAAATTAAAAATGAAAAGAGCTCAAAGAAATATACAATGCCAAACAGTAAGTAAAATCTATATATTAAAACTCGTGTTCCTTAATCTTCCAACCGTTATCGTGTTGCAACACCCACGCGTTTAAAATAAGACGTCGTCCAAAATGAAATGCAAAAATGTAAATCCTAAATTACTAAAAGAAAATATTAAAGAAACAGAGCATTCTTTTTTTTTTTTTTCTTTGCTGTGAGACTTATGTCCTTTGTGCCTCCTAGGACATCATCTAACAACCTGTATGCACATTTGGAGATTCTCAAATTTTCTGATATGGTCCATTGTGAAAATATTTTGTTCTTACATAAACTATTCCACAATAAAATGCCTATTTCTGTTCAGAATGCTTTTGCAGTTGACTTCACCCATGCTCATGTCACTCGTGCTGACCAATCTGGTTTGTTTAATTTCCCTATCATCAACACTGTTAGTTTTGGGCATAATTCGATTCGTTTTAATGCAATTAATTCTTGGAATACTGTTCAGTCGTTATTTTTTGATAAAGAAAAGATGAAGCTTGTTTCAGTTAATTATTTTGTCCTTAAAACACTTTTGAAAAATCATTTTATTGCCTCTTATAAACAAAAGATTTGCATTTAGATTCTCACACGGCTAATTTGTCTCATGATATATATGTATATGTTTACGTTGTGTGTTTCATGTATTGTTTCCTGTGAGCGTCCAAGGGTGGTCATGTTCATGGGATTAGCTTCACGCTATTAGGCATGGCCTCCCTTCAATAGTAGTTTAAACCAATAAAGTTTTTCTTTTACTTATATTTTTTAATAATTTGTACTACTATTGATTAATAAATTTCTTATTTCTTATTTCAATGATGCTAACATTGTTAAAACCAATTACTACAAAAGTGTAAATATAGATACACAACACATATTACTTCCTAACAGCTAGACATGAAATAACCCCAGACGGGTTGACATGCCGTTAAAATCAATCAACCAACAAAGTGTTATAAGTTGACTGGCGATATTAAATTAAATGATTAATATTAACTATGATATTTTAAAAGTTAGTTACAGTACCTTATTAAAAGTATTGTAACTAACTTTTAATATATTATAATAACAAACAAAACGACCTACGGGCGGTATAAAAGTTAATTTTTGAAAGTTAATGCCATCCACCTCAGGGTGCGAGTTAAAAAGTCTATGCTAGAGGTTTTGTAAGTAAGTAAAGTCAAATTTATCAATAATTTGAAATGGAAACTTAATAAATAAAATGTTGCGTGCATATATTAACTATTAATTAAACTAGCAAATATATGCACCCTCCTTCTTGTAAATAAATTTTTTTAAAGATTTATCCACGAGATTTTTGTTTATATTTCTTAAGATAAAACCAAAGAATTAGAAATCAATAATACCAAGCACATATTTATTAAAATAAAATTTTAAATATCAATATGCAAGTTAGGCTTCTCGTTCAAACTGTAAACCGCTATTTTGTTGTATATACAAATACAATTGCATGTTATTAGTACGTAGATATGGTCAACAGTATTAATAATGTAAAACAATTTTTATTAATAACTGAAGGTTTAAAAGAATGAAATCATGGAGAATTTGACGTAAATAATTAAGGGAATTGTGACTTGAGTAGTAATATAGTTTCGGTTGCAGACAGAAAAACACACAATCTCCATTATAATAAGATAATTATTTTGAATATTCTACCCAAACTTTACACAAAATCGTAGGCTGGATTAAGTTTTTCTTTTTTATGTGGGAGCCACATAAAATCAAAGCTCATACGATGGCCAGTGCAAAAAAAATGTGTGGTCCCATTCCTCTTGAGGGTCACCTCAGGCACCAGGCAATAAAACTAGTCCTAAGGGGCAGGTGCCGCCTGGAAGGACCCCCCCCCCTGGGACCATGTGATTTGTTTTACCTCACACCCAATTTGAAGCTAAGACGCCTCATAATTATGGGACACCCAGTGACAATAATGGGAAGGCTAATTTGCATATTGATGTTAAAAATTTGATTTCAATAAATATATGCTTAGTATTATTGATTTCTGATTGTTTGGTTTTATCTTAATGAATATAAACAAAAATCTCGTGGATAAATCTTAAAAGAAATTTATTGACCCCATTTAAAAAATGGTCTGCAATCCTAACTTGCTAACCATCATACCACTGCAGTCACCCAAAATCAGTTCATTTAGTTATTTGTAAACTTTTTAGTTAACCACTTGATACTGTAAAAAGCGCGAGAGTAAGAATAATTTAAAATCTTCATTATTAATAGATTAATCTTAAATACTTAATTTCATATCGCCAGTAAACTTATAACACTTATGATAGTGTGATTGTGTTATACAATTCGTGCAGAGGGGTTGGGTAAATACAAACATTTCATAACCGTTACACGACGGCCGCCTCCACGAACCGGTTACTTACCTTGTGTCTCCAACAAACAGAATATTAGATTCTTTCTCTCCTCTCTTTGCCAACCATTTCAGGTAATCGTCCTCCCACAACCAAATGGATACCCCTCGCCTCTCGGACAATTTGTCGGTAGTTTTACTGCAAGAATCGAACAGTTCAAAACAATTAATCGTGTTTGAAAAGTACAGTAGGAAAAATAGCAAAAAAGAAAAGACCGAATCATTCACGAATAAATAAATACTTACGATTTTGTGTAAAATTTATGTTCAAAATAATTATTCAATTAATTTTATTTGCGGGGGACAGAACTAAGTTTCTATTTCAAATTGTTTTATATTTTTTACTCCTTTTATAAATTTGATGATTTTACTGATATTAAATTTTGAACTCCATACCACTCAGGCAATCTTTCAAAAATATTTTTTTACGAACGAAAAGACACGTTTTTATATTAAAATAGTTTTATTTAACCAGAAGAGAAATGCAGATATGTTTATTTAAATGAAAATTGTTTTTACAAAGTATTTTAAGGTTTATTTAAATAAAAGGATGTGGTTCAGAAATGGTACTACACTATTTACAAAATGTATTTTTCATGTGTCTCTATGTGGATTCCTATCTGAAAATGATATTGTTAATGTCAATAACAATATTAGTTAATTGTTGGTTGAACATTATATTTTAACATATACCAATAACAACATTAAATAACTAATTTTTTTTTTTATTAAAATCAAAAACTATTTGAGTATAAAAATGCTACTGGTTTTTATCGGCCGGCTGTTTTGTTTACTAACAACCGGTGAAAAGCAAAATTCAGTTCCTTTCAAAAAGGATTTGGTGTCACGGTCCGTTTTCTCTTTGTTAATTTTCGATCACATCTTTCAGAATTTGATTTTGAATTCGCCACTTTATCAGATACAGAATTTTAATCTATAATTTTCTCCCGTTTTAAAGGACTGTAAAACAAATAATTTTTACATACAAGATGTGTCAAAAAAGTATCGAGATTTTTGGTACTTTTTGACACACCTTGTATTCAGAAAAAATAACGTTCCATTCATTGTTCATTTCTACCTTGATAAATACAGCTTCAATCTTGATACTTTTATGATACACCTTGTATTCTGAAAAACATTAACTCTCTATTTATTGTTCATTTCTATCTTGGTGAATACAGCTTCAATCTCGATACTTTTATGACACACCTTGTATGATTTTAAAAATCCCTCTTGATAATACAAAAATAAAAATAGTTTCGTTAAATTTTAATTCATGGAAGGGGTAAAAAAAATTAAAATTTTGGGCATACCACCATTTTACATCTTTGGATTTAAATAATATAATAAGATAAATAATGCGTTTAATTTTTATGAGTTCAAGATTGGTCATAATTTGGCTTCATGACAATAATCGACCAGGATGACACTACAGAAGCTGACTGATATCATTTGTTCTTCTCACTCAACCACCGACTATCCATCTTTTCAAACATCTGAACACTTTTTACGCCCAAAAAACACCCCATTTCAAAGGAAAAATAGAAAGATTTTTTCATCATTTGAGTGAGCAGTAACGATTAAGCTCCGAAATTACATTTGAATTCATGGGTAATCGTCATAAGATGACTTATTCCAAGGTAATTAAAATAATAAATTAAAAAAAAAACACCTACAACAGAGCCCGAGGTTACAGTGACCTGAACGTTGTGTTTATTATACACAATAAAGACGAGGACAACAGTCCGAAACATCATAATCATTCAAATAAATACACATAGAATTAAAATGATGCAATTAAAAACACTTAAAACAAAGTTACTGTTGCCTAAACGCTGTGTTTTTATACACAATAAAGATGACAACAACAGTCCGAAATATCATAATTATTCATATCAAACCTCATCTCATAAATACATCAAATATGTAAAAGTGATTAATAGGTTTTTGGTACAAGAGAATTTGTATAACACTAAAAGTGGAGGAATCATATGTAATTTGGGAGAATATTTTATTAATAAATAAAATATAAAATAAATGGGGGGGGGCGGTACACGAAGGCCTTTTCAACCGGATCTTTTCAAGTGATACACCGGTGACGAATAAAAGTCAAATTGTACAAGAATTTTGTAAGAAACGAATGGGAGTGAGCCAGAGGGGAAAAAAAAAAAAAAAAAAGAGAAAAGAAATAGGGGGAAGAGGGGGGTATGTCTGAACCCTAGGTGGAAACAGGGTTGGAAGTGTCTCCCAATAAATAGAGGGAGTGCTCTAAAAGTGATTAATATAAAAACTATGAAACAATCTAATCCCTAAACACGAACACTCAAAACTGATACTCAATTAATTTCCTGAAGATCGCAGCAATGCGTGAAAGTCTCAGTTACAAATTAAATACTTTGTGTTAGGATAAGAGATTACACACGCGCGAATGTGCGCACGTGTATATTGTTTATTTATATCTTGTCATATCTTGCCCATGGTGGAGGGGTTCGGTAAGTGCATACTCTAGCAGGCAGGTTTCGAGTCGCTTACAGTATCTGGTGTTAAGAAGAATAAGAATAAGAATAAGAATAATAGGTTTAATCTAACTTAACGGCCCTAAATTCCACTATTATATGTCACCCCAATTTTTTTTTTCAAATCAGGGAATTAACCGAATTTAATGAAATTTTCAGGGTTGATATATTAATGAATAAAAGATATAATTCACCAGTTATTTTATCTAAAACCTTTACATTTTTTCAGGTCAGTTTGAACCACATATATTTGAGAATCTGTGTCACGCTGCAAAGATACGTGGTTACAAGTTAACTGACCTTAAAAAACGTAAAAGTTTTTTTAAATAAAATAACTAATGCATTATATTGTTTATTCATTGATATATCAACACTGAAAATTTCATTAAATTCGGTTAATTCCCTGATTTTTGGTATTTTTTTTTTCTTTCGGCGGGGTGACATACGATAGTGGAATTTAGGTCCGTTAAGTTCGATTTAACCGAATAATAATAATAATAATAATAATAATAATAATAATAAATAATAATAATAATAAATTATGCAAAAAATTTAATTTTGACCATACAACAAAATGTTATATGCATAAACCAGAATCTGTTCTTGAGAACGAAACGCATAAAATTCTCTGGGACATTGAAATAAAACGGATCATCTTATCCCAGCAAGAAGACCAGACCTAGTGTTGATAAATAAAAAAGAAAGAACATGTCAACTGGTGGATTTTTCAGTTCCAGCAGCTCACAGGGTGAAGCTAAAGGAAAATGAAAAAATGGACAAATATCTGGACCTTGCCAGAGAACTGAAAAAGTTATGGAATATGAAAGTGAATACCAATTGTAGTTGATGCACTTGGAACAGTCCCAAAAGGATTGGAAAATGGTCTGGAATGTTTGGAAATCAGAGGAAGGGTTGAAACCATTCAGAACACTGCACTGCTGAAATCTGCCAGAATACTCAGAAGAGTCCTGGAGACCTGAGGAGACTTGCTGTCACTCAGACTCCAGTGAAAGACCATCAGCTAACGCTGATGTGAAAACTCAAAAGGAGTAAATAATAATAATAATAATAATAATAATAATAATAATAAGAAGAAGAAGAAGAAGAAGAAGAAGAAGAAGAAGAAGAAGAAGAAGAAGAAGAAGAAGAAGAAGAAGAAGAAAATGGTTTATTTTCACACATTACACAATATAAACAATGTCATGCAAATCAAAAAACCATATAATGTTGGTTGTTGTAGTAGTGAGTAGAGGATGATCACTAATTAGGTTTGAGCCTATTCTAGTAGTAGTCACCTCACTTGTTAGGTTTTTTTGTGTGTGTTTTTTTACATAGTTTGAAAGTTGATTATAAGTTTACTTATACGAATTAAAAATGTCTATTTTGATAAATAATTTGAGTTGGTGAGCAAACATTTTGGTGAAATCAATGTTTGGAATTTTTTTTATTAGTGTATTGTTGATGCAGGATCCAGTGATAGATTTAAGGCCATATGTTTTAGTGTTGGCAAAAGGGTTCACCTGCAGTTGATCCCCAAGTCGAGACAGTGTATAATTCTTTTTTAGGTATGAAATAGTTTTTTAACGTTAAGGGTAATGTACCAGTCATTTGTCCACTAAGTGGTCACCCATTTAAGTACTGACCAGGTTGATCGCTGCTTTTGTGGGAACTGGTGTTTTTTCAACGTGACTTGGGGGTAAGTTACTGATTATATTGGTTTACAAGTGCGTAATTTCCCTAAGAATTTGTTTAATTCGAGTCTTCTCAAAACTTTGGTCAATATTGAGCGGACATTGTTTTTGTTGTTGGGGGGTGCTGGCATTTGGAGGGGACATTATTAGAATGGTTTGGTTTGGTTTGTGTTGTTTTACGGCATATCAACCTCAGTGGGCCATTTAATGCCAACAAAGCTTTGAAATAAATTCATTCTTAATGGATACTTTTTTTTTAATAAAACCATTTTTCTATTTAACCGTAGATGGGACCCTAACAGATATTACCACTCTGGGTCAGGGTGGACCAGGAGGCAATGGTGATGAAGAGGTGCTCCACATTCCCTAAACCTCCAAAACAGGAACCTCACCATCAGATAGTTTAACGTCATTCCCAGGACATGAATACCCTAAGCCCGCCTTCTAGCACATATATGATAAAAGAGGTTGGAGCTTGCCATAAGGGCAATAGGGTTGGGGCAATAATATAGGTGCTAGGGCTTGACGTGACCAGCCGATTGATCGGAGGGGGCATCTCTGACTGTCCATCTAGCCTAAGAAAGGGTCTAAGTGGAGTGTTGTATGTCATGAACTGCTAAGCTACCTGGGTTCCATCCTTAAGCATTACAGGTCACCACCAACGGACAACAGGTGGCCCCATTAGAGGAGTCTTACCCCGCTGCAGAGTTGCAGTCGGTGTATCCTAAAGCTCCAGCCGACAGGAGACAATTCAAAGTTATCTTTTTGTATCGGGTTTTATTTATTTTGTTTTTGTTTGTTGTTTTTTAAAGAGTATCCAAATATTTGCATCAATTATGGCTTTTGTTTTTTGTTGTTTTTTTACTTACTTCTACAAGGTGCCGGGTTCGATACCGGCCTTCACCAACTCAGCACATGATTAGCACAGTTTGAAACTATGCGGTAAACTGAGGAGCTGATGATTATTGTGGCGCTCCGGAGAGACAGAAACAATCTCCTTGGTCTAGCGTTAGTTAAAATGGGATAGACTCCATCGCTGTCGGACTGGTACCGACAATAGACCACACCACCGACTTTACTTTGTTAAAAATGATTCTTGACTATCGATGTATATTCAGTGTTATCTGTTGGTAATCGAACCAGTTTCGGATATAAATGGCATCTTATATTCTATTCTTAAAACCCGTAGTCTGTTGTTTTGTTTTGTTTTGGGTTTTTTATATAAAAACCTGCAAATTAGAAAATCTCTCGAAAAGCTTCAAAAACAACACCTTCACTTTTTATCCAATAAAGATGTCTCTTCTTAAAACCTGTGGTCCGTTTTTTTTTTGTTTTGTTTTTTTTTTTGGGGGGGGCGAATAATTCCAAAGAATTAGTATAAAATCTGAGAACTAGAAAACCACAAAGAAGAGTAAAAATCAACACTTGTATCTTTTTAATGCAATAAAGTTGTCACGTTCTAATCTTTTCTTAAAACCCATAGACCAGTTTTTTGTTGGGATGGAAGGGGGGGGGGTAATAATTCCAAATAAATAGTTTGAAACGTGAAAACCAGAAAACAGAAAGAAACCTTAAAAACAATACCTTTCCCTTTTTTTTTTAATCCAATAGAGTTGTCATGTTTTTGTCTTTTCTTAAAACTCGTAGTCCGTTTTTTGGGGTCGGAGTTTTTTTTTTTGGTTTTTGTTTTTGATTTTTTTTTTTTTTTTTTTGTGGGAGGTGAATAATTCCCGAGAAATGGTATGAAATCTGAAAACTAAAAAAAGTCTCAAAGAAAGTTAAGAAAACAATACCTTCTCGTTTTTTAATCCTATAAAGATGGTAAGTTCTAGTTTCTTCTTAAAACATGAGGTCCGTTCTTTTTTTTTTTTTGTTTTGTCTTTATCGGATATTTTGTTGTTGTTTTTGTTGTTTCGTTTGTTTGTTTGTGTTGGGCTTTGTTTATAATTTCAAAACAATAAAGGTATGAAACCTACAACCTAGAAACATTCAAATAAAACTTGGAAAAAACAATATCTTCTCTTTTTCTTTAATCCAATGAAGATGTCATATTCTAGACTTTTCTTTAAAAACTCGTGGTCATTTTTTGGGGTCTTTTTGAGGGGAGGCTGCTGCGGCTGCTGCTGCTGCTGGTGTGTTGTTGTTGTTGTTGTTGTTTTTGATAATTCTAAAGAAATATCAGGAAACCTCCAAACTAGAAAAACCCAAAGAAACTTCGGAAAAAGCAAAAAAAAAAAAAAAAAAAAGGCAATACCTTCTTTTCTTTTAATCCAAGCGTTGAAATTCGAATTCTCTAAGATGATCGGAGATATATTCCATCTTCATCTCTGTCTGATTTTTTTCTAAACACTGTCTTCTTCTTCTTCTTCTTCTTCTTCTTCTTCTTCTTCTTCTTCTTCTTCTTCTTCTTCTTCTTGTCGCTAAGGCTGGCACTTCCTACACTTGTTTTTCATAGTTTCTAATAACTTTCAACTCGAAGGAAGCATTTCTAATCGTTGCCACAGTCACACACAGACAGACAGACAGACAGACGAGTTGGGGGGGGGGGGAACAACACATGGCCACACACACACACACACACACACACACACACACACACACACGCACGCTCGACCAATCGTTGTTATTTCTCTGTTCTGTTTAATTAGTTCTTAGCGTCTTTGGTCTTTTTTGTTTTAACTTTATTTCATTTACAACTTTCTTTGTCTTCTTGCTTTTTTGTTTGTTTGTTTTTTTTTTTTTTGTGTTTATTGCTTCTGTGGGGAAGAGAAGAAAAAAAGCGTTGGCTGGTCGAAAAAAACAGATGTCGAAGGCGAAAGAAAAGAGAAAAAGAAACAAAAAATAGGAAAAGAAGAAGAAAAAAACCAAAAACAACTACCCATTCGCCCCCTTGCGTGGCCAGTTGAACACAGGGCGTTCGTGCGTTTCCTTGCGTGTTTCGCACTAAGTGTGCACAACCATATGCAGATGCACACGTGTGCGTATTTTTGATGTATGTGGACAAGCAGATCGAACGACACAATACACGCTTCTGTATGCATGTGTCTGTGTGAATGTGAATGTGAGAGTAAGTGTATGTATATGTGTATGTGTGTGTGAATGTGTACGTGTGCGGATGTGTGTGTGTGTGTGTGTGTGTGTCTGTTTTGTTGTATGTGTACAAGCAAACCGAACGATACAATTCACTTATTATTACAATTAGTGTGTGTTTATGTGCCTTTGTGTGTGTGTGTGTGTGTGTGTGTGTGTGTGTGTGTGTGTGTGTGTGTGCCTGTGGCATCTGTAAGCGTATCTTTGCAGAAAAAAGTGTATGCGCGTGCTTATAAGTTCAACGAATACGTTACGACGTATCCACACGAATATATAGGTACTAGTTGAAATACCCGGCAATCATCGAGTAAGATGTTAATTGACGCTGAAAGGTATCGACTTCCGGTCGATCACCAAAGTTAAGCAATGATTAGCCTGGTCAGTACTGAGATGGGTGACCTCATAGAAACAATATATATACATACATATATATATGTATATATATATATGTGTGTGTGCGCGCGCGCGTGTGTATGTGTGTGTGTGTGTGTGTGAATTCAAACCACCTACGAAATTGACCATGGGTCTCATCCTGTTAGAGAGGTTGGGTAAGTATATATATATATATATATATATATATATATATATATATATATATACCCAATCTCTCCAACTGGATGAGACACGTGGTCAATTTCCTAGGCGGTTTGAATTCATAATTTTCATTCTCCTAGAATACCAAAGAGCCCAGTCTGCAGTTTACCCATAGCTGGAGGGAGAATAGTTGGATCCATAACTTTCCTTTGACTATTAACACAATATGAAATGCAAACAGCATCATCTAGGACTTGAAATCGATCCGCCGTTTCCATTTCCCACGCGAGATAACAATTACACAACGAACGCCCCCACACACACACACACGCACATATATATATATATATATATATATATATATATATATATATATATATATACAATGATTCTCATTTTTCGTTTAACCTTCTTGAGTAATTACAGCGCACAGTATGGAAAAAAAGTGTTCCAACATTGTGTTTTGAATAATATATTACATTTATACCGTGAAATCTGTCATATTGTATCATCATCATCATCATCATCATCATTATAATCATCATGTCGCCCTAGCTGCACAGATATCGATGACAACCTCTCGTCAACCGTCCCTATCACTCATTATCCCTGGTAGGTACTCCATGCAGCATTCAGTATATGCACAGTGCTGGTCTATATATGGATTTACCAACCCCTCCACACGAGCTGGATGTGACACAAGTTCAACAGGTTTGAATTTACAGTTTTCCTTCTCCTAGACCAGTGGCCTAACCCCTAACCAAGGTTAAAGAGCCCAGTCTGTCCTACTATTTACCCATAGCTGGAGGGAGAGTAGGATTCATACCGTTTCCAAGGGTATTTGCACTAAGTGAAATGCAATTACCAAATTCAGGATTTGAACTGGTCTACGTAGGTCTTTGCTGGACGACCCGCACGAACATGTCCATGTGCTGGTTACCATAGGAGGACGTCACCTGTGAGTTCATCCTTACTTCTCCAGTAAAAGATGGTTGAGTTCGCTTGAGAATTGGGGGAGATATGGGGCTTGAAAGGTGTCCCCAAAATGCCATTTTTCAACCATTATAAGTCTACGTATTTTGATGAAAATGTACGTTATCGATTTTTTTTCTCATGAATTCTAATGCCTTGAATTTACTGATGGTGAAAAAAGTGCACAATTTGGAGTTTTAGGTGACTTTTGAGGCCTGAGGTTCCTAGTTCGATACCGGCCCTCGCCAACTCAGCGTATGAGTAGCACAGGGATCAGTGCGGTAAACTAAGGAGCTGATGGTAGGTTTCCCCACTTCAGATGCAAAACAATCTCCTTGGGCTAGCGCTTGTGAAAGGGGGTGGACTTCCTCGCTGTATGGCTCATTCCGACATTAGGCCGCCCCGACAATATATATATATATATATATATATATATATAATAAAATAAATATATAAAGGTTTTACATATCTATTTATTAGATGACAAAGGAACATTCACGACCAGTTACCCCGCGTACACAACCTTTATGCTGTCCATAAACACTCACATACATTCAAATTACCACCACATACATACGCACATTATTTTATCCAATCATACGCATCCTATGTCTATTGAATTATCTGAATTTTTTTGAAATTTTTTCGATTTCCATGCATTTGAAACATCTTCACCTGATGATTGCTCGCATGAAACCAATATGGTCGTGAATGTTCCTTTGTCACCTAATAAATAGATATGTAAAACCTTTATATATCTATTTTATTATATTACATAATAGCTCTATTTTTATATTGAGCACTCTACCAATAATACTGCGTTTGTCATACCGTTCCAGTAAAAGCTGAAACAGTGACAATCCACACTATATATATATATATATATATATATTATAATATATATATATATATATATATATATATATATATATATATATATTCAACAAGAAAGGAAAACTTAACAATAATAATCAAGAAAATAATCTAGAATAACTCCATAAACTCCATTCTTATCTATATTCCTGGTTATTATGTAATTGGCTGTTTGATTAAATCGGGGTCATTTATTTGGGTTACAGGTCGAAATAAATTTATAATAGCCAAATGACGGTTTGTTAGGATTTTCTTTTTTATTGAAAGTTTAAATTGCTCTGTATATAATTAATTTATTATCTTACATCGAGCACTTTTAGGGATTTGAAATAATCCTTGTATAAATCTATAAGTGTCCATCAACTCATTGCGGATGTACATAGGATATTGATGATCCCAAATAGAATTATCCCAAAATACCAGTCAATTGGAAGCTCTTACGTTTAGACTTGAGCTCTCTGGTGATTGTAAAAACTTACATCCTGTAAGTATGTATCATTTAATTGTTCGCCTCTGACTGACAGCCAATGATGGCCGTAAGGGTAAGGAGCTTGGCAGACGAAAATTCAGTCGGGTTTCGTTTCCGGCGAGAGGTAGCTGTTAAAATTGTCGAGCCGCACTGATGAAACGTAAACGTCGAAACACGTGTCTGTGGATGACTGATATAGATATCCTCAGATGCTGATGATTGGAAATACTAGACGTTTGCTCTAGGATTCCTGAAATTGGCTTAAGCTAAAAATCTAAATCTTCTGTTATATTTTTACCTATATATAATTTTGCTCTGTGACTGACAATAAGAGCTCACAAATGTGTTTATTTTTATATGGCTTTAAGCCGACAGTTTTTGGAGGATATGTGCTTAATTGAAGTTATACCTAATTTTGAAAATTAATTAGTTAATAATTAATGAATTTAAACAAATCGAGAAAATGTCAATCCCTGAATGTACATTTCGACCTATTAGGTCTCATCAGCAGGTCGAAATGTACATTCAGGGATTGACATGTTCTCGATTTGTTTAGCCTTACATTTGAACATATATGCCCGCCTAAATTCATTAATTATTAACTAATTCATTTTCAAAATTAGGTGTGACTGCAATTAAGCACATATCTCCAAAAAATATATATGTATGTATATATATATAAATACCTTTATTTCATATTTATTATTGGATTGTTTAATGCCAAAGTTGATGTACTTTATTGTTTCCCTTTTTTTGCAAACAGTTCGGTCTCCACGGACAGGGAAGTCAAGAGCAGAATCGCCAGAGCAACGGTAGTTATGACCAAACTGAGCCAGAGAGTCTGGGACAATGCCAGCCTTACCAAGAGAACCAAATTGCGCGTCGACAAAGCATGCGTTTTCAGTACTCAGTAGCAAAGCCTGGATCACATATATAGAGAGGGCAAAAATGGCAAATTGGGTGTGCAAATAAAGTGCCAAACTATTATGTTTTTCTGATAGAGTTCGATGAGGAGTATCACATAGTAAAAGATGGATGATGGCGCTTGAGTATTAAGGGAGATATGGGGCTTCAAAGTTTTGCCCAAAATGCCATTTTTCAGCCATTATAAGACTACGTATTTTGATGAAAATGTACGTTATCGATTTTATTGTTTTTTCTCATGATTCTAATGCCCTGAATATACTGATGGTGAAAAAACTGGTGAATTAGGAGTTTTAGGTGATTTTCGAGGC
>CM042159.1:89836509-89871509 GCA_023376005.1 Doryteuthis pealeii | reverse complement strand
AGAAAGAAAGAAAGAAAAGAAAGAAAGAAAGAAAGAAAGAAAGAAAGTCTATAAAGAAATGAAACGAAAGAAGAAAGAAATCTAAAGAAAGAAAGAAAGAAAGAAAGAACGTGAAAGAAGAAAGAAAGAAAGAAAAAGAAGAAAGAAAGAACGTCTAGAAAGAAAGAAAGAAAGAAAGAAAGAATGAAGAAAGATGTCTATAAAGAAAGAAAAAGAAGAAAGAAAGAGAAAGAAAGAAGAAAGAACATCTAAAAGAAAGAAAGAAAGAAAGTCTAGAAAGAAGAAAGAACGGAAAGAAAGAAAGAAAGTAAAAAGAAAGAAAAAGAAAGGAAAGAAGAAAGAAAGAAAAGAACGTCTAGAAGAAAGAAATAAAGTAAAGAAAGAAAGAAGAGAAAAAAAGGTATGAATCGCTACTCTCCCTCAGCTATGGGTAAATAGTACGGGCAGACAGGGCTCTTAACCATGTTAGACCACCGGTCAGGTAAGAAAAAACTCTTAATTCCTGTTAAACTCCGCTTAAGAAATTGACCTTGTGTCACTGCCTGCTCGTGCGGAAAGGGGTTTCGGTAAATATTTTATATTTTATATGTAACAAAGTATGTTCATATTTCCTTAACGAAAATCAAATAAACCAATTAACAATTACTATCCGTATCTCATAAATATCCGTAAGGGGTGATATATCGTACGGCTGCATCCAGAGGTCCCTGGGTCTAACAGGTGCAGAAAGAAGCTGGCAGTTTCTATACGATTTCATCGGCTATCTTCTTTGCATTTGATCGATTTCTGCTTGGAGCTAGAAAAAATGAAATAAAAATCATAAAATCCTCAAAGAGTCGATTTGAATACATACGAGCGCAGTTTATTGCCGCCTACACACCTGGGATGGTCATAGATAGACGATAGCTAAACAGAAAGAAGGGGGGAGTAAAGTGCGTGATAGATTGATAATGCAGAGGGGAGTAAGAAGGGAGAAAAGGTGCAGCATAATAGATAGAGTGATAGAATAGATAGATAAAGGACGGGGTGAGAGAGACAGACAGACAGAGAGAGAGAGAGAGAGAGAGAGAGACGAGAAGAGGTGAGAATGGATACAATAAATAGGAACAGGGATGACAAGATATAGATAGATAGATAGATAAGAGTAAAGACGAGAGAGAGAGACATAGAGAGAGAGAGGAGAGAGAGAGAGAATGGAACATATAATATAGGCAAACAGAGTCGACAAATAGATAGATAGA
This sequence comes from Doryteuthis pealeii, assembly GCA_023376005.1. Classification (NCBI taxonomy): domain Eukaryota; kingdom Metazoa; phylum Mollusca; class Cephalopoda; order Myopsida; family Loliginidae; genus Doryteuthis; species Doryteuthis pealeii. Next base: position 89,870,268 of record CM042159.1, on the reverse strand, counting down.
TATAGATAAAGAAGACGGTGTGAGAAGAGAGATAGAGAGAGATGGAGAGGAGAGGAGAGAATGGAACATATAAATATGGAACACGAGTCGACATATATATTAGATACGATAAGACGGGTGTGGAGAGGAGAGAGAGAGAGAGAGAGAGAAAGAGTGGAACATATAAATAGGACAGGAGGGACATATGATAGATAGATAGATAGAAGACGGTTGATAGAACATTTTAAGAGAAGAGAGAGAGAAGAAGAGAGTATGGAAATATTAGGAATATGTAATCACTCAGATGATGTGAAGAGTGCGAATGAGAACTTTAGGACCAGAGAGACAGATAGATGGCAATAAGATATAAACAAGAATGTATCAGCAAACAGAGTACAGGACGAGACGGGCAGAGGCCGAGGCAGAGGCAGAGAGTATATCTCGCTCTTCCGCCATTGCTAATTGTTTCCTGAAAAGAGATCTTTCGGTCACTTGTGTAGTCGACTTTATAATAGCCAGCGGTCAGTTCTAATAAAGTCGCACAAATATGCACAAAGAGAAAGAGAATGGAGAAGGAAGGAAGAAAGAAAGAAAGAAAGAAAGAAAGAATTCTATAAAGAAAGAAAAAAGAAGGAAGAAGAAGAGAAGAAAGAACGTCTATAAAGAAGAAATAGTAAGAAAGAAAGAAAGAAAGAAAGAAAAAAGAATGGATGTACAAGAAGAACGAAAGATAGAACGTCTATAAAAGAAAGAAAGATAGATAGAACAATCTAAAGAAGAAAGAAAAGAAAGAAAGAAGAAAGAAAGAACGTCCGAAATAGAAAAAGAAAGAAAGAAAGAACGTCAAAAAAGAAAGAAAGAACTCTAGAAAGAAAGAAAGAAAGAATCTAAAAGAAAGAATGCAAACAGAAAGAAAACGTCTATAAAGAAAGGAAAGAAGAAAAAGAAAGAACGTCTAAAAAAAAGAAAGAGAAAGAAAAGAAGACGTCTATAAAGAAAGAAAGCAAAGAAAGAAAGATCTAAAAGAAAGAATGAAAGAAAGAAAGAACGTCTATAAAGAAAGAAAGAAAGAAAGAAAGAAAGAAGGAAAGAAGAACGTCTATAAAGAAAGAAAGAAAGAAGAGAAGAAACATCAATAAGAAAGAAAGAAAGAAAGAAAGAAAGAAGAACGTCTATAAAGAAAGAAAGAAGAAAGAACATCTAAAGAATAGATAAGAAGAACGTCTATGAAATAGAAAAATGAAAGATAAGCAAGAACGTCTATAAGAAAGAAGAAAGAAGGAAGAAAGAAAGAAACATTCTAAAGAAAGAAAGAAAGAAGAACGTCTAGAAGATAAGAAAGAAAGAAGAAAGAACATCTATAAGAAGCATAAGAAAGAAAGAACGTCTAGAAAGAAAGAAAGAAAGAAAAGAACATCTAAAAAGAGAAAGAAAGAAACGTCTAGAAAGAAAGAAAGAAAGAAGAAGAACATTCTAAAAGAAAGAAAGGAAAGAACGTTTATAAAGAAAGAAAGAAGAAAGAACATCTAAAAAGAAAGAAATGAAAGAAAGAAAGACGTCTATAAAGAAAGAAAGAGAGAAAGAACATCTAAAAAGAAAGAAAGAAAAAGAAAGAAAAGAACATCTAAAAGAAAGAAAGAAAAGACGTCTATAAAGAAAGGAAGAGAAAGTATAAGTAAAAGAAGAAACTAAGAAAGAAAGAAAGAACGTCAGAAAGAAAGAAAAGAAAGATACATCTAAAAGAAAGCAGAAAGGAAAGAAAGACGTCTATAAAGAAAGAAAGAAAGAAAAAGAAGAAAGAGTCAAAAAGAAAGAAGAGAACGCTAAGAATGAAAAAAGAAAGAATAGAAAGAATCAAGAAAGAACGTCATGAATGACAAGAAGTATAAGAAGAGAAGAAAGAGAAAGAAAAGAAAGAAAAAGAAAGAAAGAAAGAACGTCTACTAAAGAAAGAAAGAAGAAAGAAAGAAGAAAGAAAGAAAGAAAGAACGTCTATAAGAATAAGAAAGAAAGAAAGAAAGAAAGAAAGAACGTCATAAAGAAAGAAGGAAGAGAAAAATCTAAAAAGAAAGAAAGAACGTATAGAGAAAGACAGAAGATAAGAAAACGTCTATAAAGAAAGAAGAAAGAAAAAAGAAAGGAAAGAACGTCTATAAAGAAAGAAGAAAGAACAGAACGACGTAGAAGAAAGAAAAAAGAGAAGAAAGAAAAAGAAATGCAAAAGAGAAGAATCAGTCTATAAAGAAAGAAGAAGAAAGAAAGAACATCTAAATAAGGAATGAAGAAAGAAAGTACTGTCAGTAAAGAAGAGAAGAAAGAAAGACATCTAAAAGGAAACGAAAGAAAGAACGTCTAGAGAAGAAAGAAGAATAGAAGAATGAAAGAAAGATTCTATAAAAGAGAAGAAAAAAGAAGGAAAGGAAAGAAGAAAGAAAGAAAGAAAGAACATCTAAAAAGAAAGAAGAAAGAACGTCCTAGAAAAAAGAAAGAAAGAAAGAAAGAATAGAAGTCTATAAAGATAAGAAAAAGCAAGGAAAGAAAGAAAGACAAGAAAGAACGTCTAGAAGAAAGAAATAGTAAAGAAAGAAAGAAAGAAAGAAAAAAGAATGGATGTAAAGAAGAACGAAAGAAAGACGTCTAAAATGGAAAGAAGATAGATACGAACTATGCTAAAAAGAAAGAAAGAAGAAAGAAAAGAAGAACGTCTAGAAAGAAAAGAAGAAAGAAAGAAAGAAAGAAAAGAACGTCTAAAAAAAGAAAAGAAAGAACGTCTAGAAAGAAAGAAAAAAGAAAGAAGAACATCTACACCAAAGAAGAAATGACAAGAAAGAAAGAACGTCTATAAAAGAAAGAAGAAAGAAAGAAAGAAAGAAAGAAGTCTAAAACAAAAGAAAGAAAAGAAGAAAAGAACGTCTATAAAGAAAGAAAGAAAGAAAGAAAGAACATATAAAAGAAAGAATGAAGAAAGAAGAACGTACTATAAAGAAAGAAAGAAAGAAAAGAAAGAAACGTCTATATAAGAAAGAATAGAAAGAAGAAAGAACATCTAAAAGAAAGAAAGAAGAAAAGAACGTCTAATAAGAAAGAAAGAAAGAAGAACAATCTATAAAAGAAAGAAAGAAAGAACGTCTAGAAGAAAGAAAGAAAGAAAGAAGAAAGAAAGAAAAAAGCAAACAATCTAAAAGAAGAAAGAAAGAACGTCTAGAAAAAGAAAGAAAGAAGATAAGGAAAGAAAAGAACATCTAAAACAAGAAAGAAAGAAAGAAGAAAGAACGGTCTATAAAGAAAGAACGAAAGAATAGAAAGAAAAGCAAGACGTCATAAAGAAATGAAAAGAAAAGAAAGAAGTCATCTAAAAAAGAAAGAATGAAGAGAAAGAAAGAACGTCTATAAGAGAAAGAAAGAAAAGAAAGCAAGAAAGAACGTCTATTAAAGAAAGAAAGAAAGATAAGAAGAACGTTCTAAAAAAGAAAAGAACGTCTATAAAGACAGGAAAGAAATAAAGAAAGAAAGAAAGAACAATCTAAAAAGAAAAGAATGAAAGAAAGAAGAATGTGTCTATAAAGAAAGGAAAAAAGAAAGAAATCTAAAAAGAAGAATGAAGAGAAAAGAAACGTCTAGAAAAGAAAATGAAAGAAAGAAGAAAGAATGAGAAAGAGAAGACCTCTATAGAAGAAAGAAAGGAAGAAGAAGAAAGAAAGAATGAGAAGAAAAGAAAGAAAAACATTACAAAAGGAGAAGAAAGAGAAGAAGAATGAACGTCTATTAGAAGAAGTGATAAGAAAGAAAGAAAGACGTCTATAAGAGAAAGAATAGAAAGAAGAAACATCTAAAAATGAAAGAAAAGAAAGAAAGAAACGTGGCTATAAAGAAGAAAAGAAAGAACGAATCTAAAAAGAAAGAAAGAAAGAAAGCAAATGAAAGGGAAGAAAAAAAGAAAAGAAAGGTTCTATAAAGAAAGAAAGAAAGAAAAAAGAAAGAAAGAAAGAACGTCTAAAAAAAAGAAAGAACTCTATATAAGAAAGAAGAAAGAAGAAATGAGTCAACGAAGAGAAAGAACGTCTATAAAGAAGAAAGTTATAGAAAAAAGAAAGAAAGAAAAAGAACATCGTGAAAAAGAAAAATAAAGAAAAGAAAGAACGTCTATAGAAAAAGAAAAGAAAGAAGAAGAAAGAAAAGAAAGAAAGAAACGTCTATAAAGAAAGAAAGAAATGAGAAGTAAAGAATGAAAGAAAGAAGAGAAAGAACATCTAAAAGAAAAGAATGAAAAGAAAGAAAGAAACGTCTATAAAGAAGAAGAAAGAAAGAAAGAAGAATGCAGTCATATGAAAGAAAAGAAGAAAGAGAACATCTAAAGAAGAAGAAAGGAAGAAAGAAAGAACGTCTATAAAGAAAGCAAAAGAAAAAGAACATCTAAAAAGAAAGCAAGAAAGATAAGAAAAGAAAGAACGTCTATAAAGAAAGAAGAGAAAAGAAGAGAAGAAAGAAAGAAAGAAGAATAGAAAGGAACGCTAGAAAAAAAGAAAAGAAAGCGTCCTATAAAAGAAAGAAGAAAGAAAGGAAAGAAAGAACGTCTAAGAAAAGAAAGAACGTCTATAAAAGAAAGAAAGAAAGAAAGAAGAAAGAAACATCTAAAAACGAAAGAAAGAAGAGAAAGAACGTCTATAAGAAAAGAAAGGAAAGAAAGGAAAGAAAAGAAAAAAGAACGTCTATAAAAGAAAGAAAGAAAGAAAGAAAGAAAAGAAAAAAGAAGAAGACAAGAAAGAACATTTTCTAAAAAAAAAAAGAAGACAAAAGAAAGAAAAGAAACAGTCTATATAAGAAAAACAAGAACGAAGAACATGAAAGAAAGAATCTAAAGAAGTCAAAGAAAGAAGAGAACAGTCTAAAAAAAAAAAAAAAAGAAGAAGTATAGAAGAGAAAGAAAGAAAGAAGAGCGTCTAAAAAAGAAAGAACGTCTATAAGAAAGAAAAGAAAAAAAAAGAAGAACATCCTAAAAAGAGAATGAAAGAAGTGAAAGAAGACGTGTCTATAAAGGAAAAAAGAAAAAAAGAAAAGGAAAAGAAAAGCAATAAAAGAACAGAAAAATCGGTCTATAAAGAAAAGAAAGAAAGAAAGAATAAAAGTAAATGAAAGAAGAGAAGAGCATCCTAAAAAAAAAAAAAAAAAAAACAAAGAAAAAGAAACAAGAAATGAAAGAAACGTCTATAAAGAAGAGAAGAAAGAAAAGAAAGAAACATCTAAAATGAAAAGAAGAAAAGAAAAGAAAGAAACGTCTAAAAAAAAAGAAAGAACGTCTAATTAGAAAGAAAAAGAAAGAAAGAAAGAAAGAAAAGAAAGAAAGAAAGAAAAGAAAGACGTCTAAATAAAAAAGAAAAGAAACGTCTTATAAGAAAGAAAAGAAGAAAGAAAGAAAGCATTAAAAAGAGAAAGAATGAAAGAAAGAAAAGAACGTCTATAAGAAAGAAGAAGAGAGAAGAAAGAAGACAAAACAAGAAAGGAATGAAAGAAAGAAGAAACGTCTAGAAAAGGAAAAGAAAAAAAGAAGAAAGAAAAGAAAAAGAAAAGTAAAACATTCATAAAAGAAAGAAGAAGAAAGAAAAGAAAGACGTCTATAATAAAAGAAAGAAAGAAAGAAAGGAAAGAAGAAAGAAAAAAAAACATCATAAAAAGAAAGAATGAAGGAAAAAAGAAACGCTCTATAAAGAAAGAGAAAGAGAAGAAAGAAAGAAAGGAAAGAACATCCTAAAAAAAAAAGGAAAAGAATGAAAGAAAGAAAGCAAAGTAAAGAACACTTAGAGAAGAGAAAGAAAGAAAGAACAAGGAAAGAAAGAAAAGAGAAAAAAGAACATTCTAAAAAGAGAAAAAAAGAAAAAGAACGTCGTAGAAAAGGAAAAAAAAAAAGAAAAGAAAAGAAAGAAAGAAGAACGAATGAAAGAAGCATCTAAAAGAAAGGAAAGAAAGAAAGAAAGAATTTCTATAAAGAAAGAAGAAACGAAAGAAAGAACATCTAAAAAGAAAGAATGAAAGAGAAGAACGTCTAAAGAAAGTAAAGAAAGAAAGAAAGAACATCTAAAAAAAGAATGAAAGAAGAAAGAAGTCTATAAAGAAGAAAGAAAGAAGAGAAAGAAAGAACGTTCAAAAAAAGAGAAAGAAAGGTTTATTTATCATCTAGTAAAATCTGCTGACTTAAGAAGAAGATAACTTGATTTCCTATTTTTTTAATACTACTATTGCCACAAGCATCCATGTACGCATACAGTACACATGCCATCCATATGTTTGATTGAACCGAAGGGGTGGACGCATGATGATGACTCTGTTTATTACTAAACGCTGCATTGCCCTTGAATGAAATATAAACGACCGTTTTTTTGGCCTAAGATCTTTGGCAATAAACTTTAAAACCAGGGGTAACTCGTAAATCGCCGTAATAGAAGCGCAAGTCTGTGAGGTGTGCCGCACCTGTGTCTACTGAGGGCCACTTTTTGACATGCTGTTCCAAGTAATTTGTGTACATTTTTGAGTGATGTGTAGCTGTTAGTAACTATCATTTTGTCAAAATCATTTGTGATAAGTATTGAGAAGGTAATATGGAGTACAATAAGTGAAAGCCTAATCAGCGAGGGAGTACATCCCCTTTTCCACTAGCGCTAGACTAGGAGTATTTTTTTACAGCTGCTAGTTGCGATAGCTTCTAAACCAACCACCAATACCAATATAAACACAATGCTTTCAAGCAATATATTAAAACACTTATGTAGTATTAAGTGCGATGGGCTAAAGTGTCGCGTATCCAGCCAATCATCGAGGGAGTAATTGTCCCGCTTTTCAATTGCTGCTAGACCACCGGAGATTGTTTTTTGGTCGCGTCTGAGGTGGAGCGGCCACACCTACAATCAGCTCTTACTTTACTGCGCATCAGATCCCTGTGCTACTTGACTCCGGTGTTTGGTGTAGGGTCCGGTTGAATACTGGGAATCTTGTTGCGTTTTTAGCCGAACGCTCTACCGACAGACTATTGCAAGTATGGAGTATTTATTCATGTATCTTCTCCAGGGACAATTTTACTAGCAAAAATAGCACCCTCTGGAACAATCTATTGGTAAGTTTTTCAATTGGAATATCATAATGAATTGAAGAATAATGAACTTGATAAAGTACGAACTACAGAAAAATATGCACTTATTTTTACTAATTCTAATTGATTTTTAATATAAATAGATATCATAGGATTTTGCTTGTTTGTATACGTTTGTAATGATAATTAGAAATTAAACCACAAGTATTATTTTAATAAACAGGTTTTGTTAAAACCAGTATGGCAAATTATTTCTAAATGAAAAGATATAATTATCCAACCACTCCGACGGCAGGATGTGACCAAAGTCAATTTTTAAGTCAAGAGTTTTAACAGGTTTGATTCCGAGTTTTCCTTCTCCTAGACCGGTTGCCTAACCAAGGTTAGAGCCTAGTCTGCCCTACTTACTTTTATCCATGAAGCTGGAGGAGAGTACGATGCATACCTCCTAAGGTATAGCGTTAAGTTAAATGCAATTACCTACGCCAGGAGATTTTGAACTCGGGGCCGACGAGTCCATTTCCCATAATGTTTAAACCATTACACCACGCCTCCCGATGAATTCCTAAATTATCATATAACACATTGCAAGTATTTTAAACCTATAAATAACATAGATCAGTTTGAGAGAAATCTATCTAGCTACACGCTTAAAGAGACATTAGTTAATAATACTGATCTCATTAAGATTAAATAACGATTGATTAAATAACCATTGAGAATATAATGTAAATAATCTAAGGGGAATTGTGACGTTGGAGGTACCGTAGTCCGGTTAGAGCACAGACAACACATAATCTCGCATTTGTTTGCGTAGGTGCCTTTTCGGTGACGCACTTAAGTAGTGGTATAACGTTCTTCACTTGGTCTTCTATCCCTCGTAATGTGTCTGTTGTATAATCGTTCTACAGGTCTCGTCGTGGTCTCTTGTATGGGGATGTCCGAGTCTGGTTCTGCTGGGGATCGATTTCTTGATCACAGTATACCTTTGTGTCATGTTATGCCTTTTAGTAATTACAGACAGGACTCGGTCGAGTTTACGCTTTGAAGTGTGTATTTTTATTTCGCGAGCCACCAGGCCATCACAACTGGCGCGGCTGAGTGACTAGTCCACGTTTTGCTAGCTGTTCAGTCCTAGCATTCAACTGGATCACTAACATTGCAACATCTGAGTTCTTACACTCCGTTAAAGCCGTGAGAGAGTCCTTTCATTCGGGTTCTCATCACGATTCTTATCCCCAGAAAGCAGGTGAGAGTGTGAGGCTAAGCTTGTCAACTTCACTTCTCGAAGTGCCACAAAGCTGTAATCTGGATCGTCATATTAAGGAATTCTAATAAGTAACCGTATTAAAGAAGTAATGAGGGTGGATCTCCAATTAATATGTTAAACACAGTTAATTATAAGATTATTATTAATAAATATACTTGTATACATATTAGTATATATTTAAGTATAATTATTAAATATATATATATAATTATTTTGACAGGATCATGATCCCATCAAACAATTTTAGATTCAGCACCCCCTACAGCCCGAATTGTTTCGCGCAATCTCTGCTTTTTAACAAAATTAAAATATCTGATATATGTAAGATATGAAGATTAGACTGCAATTTGGATTGTCTGAGCGAAACTGAATATGTCACTACTTGCAAGTCACACATTCCTTTATTCATTTACGTCAAGATTCTCCATGATGTTCATTCTTTTAAACTTCAGTTATTCAATAAAATTGTTTTATCATTATTAATGACTGTTGAACGTCAATATCTACGTGACTAAATAACATTGCGAGATTGTAATTTCTAATATACAGAAGGTACAAAATACGCGGATTTACAGTTGAACCGAGTACGGCACTCAATTTGCATATCGGATACTTTACAATTTTTTTTAATAAATAGTGGCTTGGTATTATTGAATTGTCTAATTGTGTTGGCTTAATCTTAAGAAATATATAACAGAAGTCTGTAGTACAACTCTTAAAAAGAAATTATTTACAAGCAAGATATTAAGCGGTGAATTACTTATCTTTACTTCCATTTAAAAATATAATAGTGTTAAAGTTACGTGAAAATTTTACCAAATGAAGACTAGGGAGTAATGCGGCGAAAATGATTGCATGATAGTTTCAAAGTTGTTTCTATATTTTATTCCGGTATACCGCCATTTCATGTTGCATGTATCGTATTTATTATGCATTCTTAGTCCAGTCTTTCATTAGCCTTTTCTAATGTAAATATGAATCATGTTATTAATTAATATCCACTTAGAACAAAGAGCTTAGCGACCGCGGCAGGGTGCGATCATATTTTGCTTAAGTGATTACTAAAAAGAAGGACGGCTTCAGTTCCTTGATGTGGATGAACGATTAAGAGAACATTGACAGAATGGTGAACTCGAACAGCTGCTTTAATAGTAGACTGTGAGGCCCAACGTATGATAAATATATAGCTGTGTTCTGAAAATATAAGTATTTGGATGGCATACACGAAGCCTGCAACTAGATGTTCAATTATATAATGATTACAGCTGGTTTTACTAAAAGAAATTTGATGGCATAGCACAAAATAGCGTGTTTTACCAATTTGGGGGTGCAGCTGAAATTCAGATTTGAAATCCTGTTTTTTTAACTCATCACCGTCTATTTTTTAGATATGCATACTGCTACATTTTGTACACATAATTCTGTAAATATAAAGGCGTATATGCATTCATGGGTATTTCTTAAATATTTTTTGGTGTTGGGGGGAGCTTTTTTATGGGGTTCCCGTCTTTTCTAGTTATTATGCCAATAAAATGTAAGTCGATTAGCATCACATTACGTATATATATACGGCTATTATCGAACGCAGTTAAGTCGTAAGCCAACAGGTCTCAATCAGACAGTGCCAGTATGGCACTGGTTATCCAGCAATTCATCTTAAGATAAACACATTTCTAATGTCCTGCGGCTACTATGAATTGTGCACATTGTGTCATCCAAGTATATTGTATTCGTCAATGGTTCTTATCTATCCTGTTTTAGATCTGTAATAAGCTGCTGCAACTGTTTGAAGATATTAGCGACGATATATAACTCTGTAATGATTACAGAAAAGGAGCTATTTAAAAGACATAAATACTAGTGGATAGAACAAAACTGTTTCTAAATTTGAATTCAGCACACCCAAGTAGTAGAATTAAACACTATTCACATTTTGCGCAGAACAAAAAATATTTTTTTTGGTAAAGACCAGGTGTTATTATTAGATAGAAACAGGTTTATTCTAAATTTTTGTACTTGGTATAGAAATTTTTACTATTAGATAGGAATACGTGATACGCTTATCATGTGTTAACAAAATCATTATCCTCATGTCACCATTAACCAAGCGTGAGCTTAAATGTCTATCACTGGAATCTGAGTGATCTATCAAGTTCCTCGTTTGTTATATACGGTCTTTCACTAAGCCAAATCCAGCATATAACGTTATATATCCTTTCTTTATATTCTTACCTGGTCCGTTACTATTCTCGCGGTCGGCTTTGCTTCTGATCGTTCTATCATCTATCTTTGGGTCTGGTATAATCTTCTAAAGGTTCTCGTCTGGTCTTTATTGAGGATTCCCGGAGTCTGGTTTTCTGTTGGGGACACGTCCTTTATGCAGAAGCCCTGTGTCCATTGTTAGTTGTCTAGTAATAAACACAAGACTGTCGATTTATGTTGATGTTACTTTTATTCCAAATCCTCACCCAGAACAATCGTGCGCAGTGAGGTCTTACATGTTGCTAGTCTCGCTTATAGTAGTTCTAACTGACTAATGAGTTGCTTACTCCTTACACCGGAAGGGGCCTTTCTATTGCCTCCGGTTCTCACGATCATGCCCAGTAACGCAAAGGTCATGAAGTGAGTGTCAAACGCTGTCACTTCATTCTCAGGCGCATTCAGGCTATACTATCCGCCATTAATGAATTTACAACTGACCTTAAAAAGATATAAGTATCGCAATTAATTATGTAACAGGTTTTCCATGACTCTTCGGTGTATTTCTAAGCTCCGATTTCAACAATGTTTGTTGTCTGGATGGCTCAATTTCTTCCTCTGATTCCAATTCCTCTAATCATGTATCCAAGTTGCAACCAACTTACTACTGCGGTATCACTTCACCTCATATTCTACAGGCTTTTTTTCAATTCTCTGGCAAGGGTCTAGGTGTATTTGTCTATCTTTTTGTTTTCTTTCATCTCATCCTGTGATCTGCTGGACGCAAAATTCTACCAGTTGATCAAGTTTCCTCTTTTCCTTGTGATCAGTACGTAGGTTGAGTCTTCTGGCTGGGATTAGCAGGTGATATACGTGCTTTATCCTTATAAGTCCCAGAAAAGTTTTATGTGGTTCTCAGAACAGATTCCCGGTTTAAATCTGCGTATAGCCATATTTTGGTGTGTATTGGTCAAGAAATTTGTTTTTGTTATAATTTCTCAGTGATCACCTTCCAGACGTGCCAGTCGTGTCTGAGCTTTGTTATTCTCGTTGTCTAGTTTGCTAAATTCGCAGAGTATTACTGGTTACCAGTCTCATAACCTCTATTACATGCAAAGTCCTACATTGTACTATTTTGTTGGGTCCTTATCAATTTTGCGCGAAACCTTAAAGGAATATATCGATAGATAATTCAATAATAATTAATAATATAATAATAATATGCCGAATATAGGACAAATAATCAAAGCGAAATTTGATAAGACCCCAAAATAGTAATTGTAGAACTTGTGCGGTGAATACGAATGGAGAACTGTTAACTCCATATACTCTGCGAATGTAGCAAACTAAGCACAAGCAGAATACAAACGCTAGACACGACTGCGGTGGAAGTGATCCACTGAGAATTATGATCAAAAAACAAATTTTTTGAGCCAATAGCACAACAAATGGTATAGCGCATAAACGGGATATCTGTTCTTGAATACACATAAAACTGTTCTGGGACTTTAAGATAATATGACCGGATCACTCTTATCTCCAGCCAGGAGACAAGACCTAGGTAATTGATCGAACAAGAAGAAATGAGAACTTGTCAATACTGGAATTTTGCGTTTCCAGTCAGATCACGAGGATCGATGAGATGAATAGTAAAACAAAAAGATAGACGAAAACTAACCTGCCAGAGGAATTGAAAAGCTGTAGAATATGTAGGGTAGAAAAGTGATACCAGAGATAGTTGGTTGCACTTTGGTACAGATTAGAGGAATGTGGATAATGCAGAGAGAATTGAGCCATCCGACAACAACATTGTTGAAAATCGCTAGTAATACCCAGAAGAGTCATGGAAACACCTGTAGCAATAATTATTTGGATACTGCTAGGATACTTTTTTAGAGGTAGTTGTAGTAAATCATATTGGCGATTCAGTATTAGGCTTGATGGCCTTGGAGATAATTGAGTGACAGCGTTGACCGTCGAAGCTCTCGACTTGCGTTCTTGGGGTGTACGTGAGAACCGGAAGCAATATGAAGGCCGCTCTTCGGTTCTAAGGAGTAGCAACTCAGTTTAGTCAGTTTAGAACTATAAGCGCGAGCTAATCAACATGTAAGCCTCTCTGCGCAGATTGTTCTGGGTGGGGATTTGGAATAAAGTAACAGTCAACCATAAATGCGAAAGTCTTTGGTGTTTATTACTAAGAACTAACAAATGACACAGGGCTTCTGGTAAGGAGTGTCACCCAACAGAAACCAGACCGGATCCTCAATAGATAGACCAGACGAGACCTAGAAGATATAGCCAGACCAAGATATAAGATGAATAGACGAATCAGAGCAAAGCGACCGGGGATAGGATAGACGACCAGAAACCCACGTCAAGAATTAAAGAACAGGTATAGTACGTCATCATTGCCTGATTTGGCTTAAGTGATAATGACCAGTATATAAAAACCGAGGAGACTTAGTATCACTCAAGATTCCAGTGAAAGACTATTAGTCACGCGGTAATGGTGAAATGATGATCAATGAATAATTTGTTAACAGAGTGATAGCGTATCAAGTATTATCCTATCTTAATAAGTAATATATTTATATACAATGACAAAAATTCTTAGAATAACTGTTTCTATCTAATAATAACACGTGTTTAAATACAAAAAGATTATTTTTTGTCTGCGGCAAGATAATTGAAAGCGTTTGTTTTTACTAACTTTGGAGCTGCTGCTGAATCTCAAAATTTTAATAACCAGTTTTGTTCTATCACCTCTAGTATTTATTCTGTTAAATAGTCCATTTTTGTATATACATGAGCTATATACGTCTTTAGTTCAATCAGTTGCATTGAGCAGCTTATTTACAGAGTATACAGGAATAGATTCAAGCACATTGACCGGGAATAAATATACTTTGGATGAACACATGTGCCCACAAATTCCATAGTGAGCTGCAGACATATAGATCTGTGTTTTCTTAGATGAGTTTCTGACGTACCAGTGCACTACCTGGCTGTTGATGGATGACGTGTGGCTACGCTTTAACTGCTTGATATATAGCTATATATTATATAAATGTGATGCTTTATCACTGTACATTCTTATTGCAATAATAATAAAAGAAGACTAAGTCACCACAATATTCGAGAAATTAACCTGAATCATATACGCTTTGATGTACAGTATGTACAAAAGATGTACAGTTGCAATATCTAAAACAGGTGATGTAAAAAAAGCGGATTTCAGAATCTGATNAATCGTGAATCAGCTGCCACCCCCAAATTAGGTTTAAAACACCCTATTTTGTGCTGCCTCAATTTCTTTGTAAAACCAGTGTAATCATTTATTTGAAACATAGTGCAGGGCTTCGTGCTATATTCCTATCCAATACTATAATTTTCAGAACCATATACATATATTTGACATACGTTGGGCCCTCACAATCTTACTATAAACACTGTTTCGAGATCCACCATTCTTGTCATGTTCTCTTTAATCTTCATCACATCAAGACTGAAGCCTCCTCTTATTTAATAAAGACTAGCAAATATAGCACCCTCCGGGTTTGCAAGTATTTAATGTTTAATATATAAATATCATATTAAATTAGAAAGGCCTAATGAAACTGACCTAAGAATTGCAGATAAAAAAGATCTGCAAACAGAGGGCGCTATAATCGAAAAATAGAAACAACTTTTGAAACTAACTTATGCCACATTTTCCATTAACGCCCCTGTTTCATTGGTAAAATCTTCCTAATTTCAACTATTTAATTAAAATAGGAAGTAAAGGATAATCATTACAGTTATTTCTTTCTTGTAAATAAATTTCTTTTAAGATTTATCTACGAGATTTTGTTATATTTCCTTAAGATAAAACCAAACAATTAGAAAATCAATAATACAAGCACATATTTGATTTAAAATAAAATTTAAATATCAATATGCAAATTAGCCTACTCGTTCAAACTGAAATCCGCTATTTTTTGTATATATAAATACAATTGCATTGTTATTAGTACGTTAGATATGGATCAACAGTATAATAATGCTTAAACAATTTTTATTAATAACTGAAGTTTAAAAGAATATAAATCATGGAGAAATTTGACGAAATAATTAAAGAATTGTGACTTCGAGTGTAATATAGTTCGGGCTTTCAACCAAAAATGCAGTCTATCTCCATTATATATAGATATTTAATTTGTAAAAAAGCCAGAGATTGCAGGGAAAACAATCGGGGCCTGTAGGGTGCTGATAAAAACTTGTTGATGGGAAATGTTGTCTAAATACATTACATACAATACATATATATGTAAATATATAATAATATATATATATATAATATATATATATATAATCTTATAATAATGTGTTACATGATTAAATGGATCCTATTACTTTTTAAGGTACAGAGAAATCCTTAGACATCAGTACAGCTGATGGCATTTGAAGATGTGAGTGACAATGCTTGACCTCACTCTCACTGCTTTTCTGGGACAGAAATCGTGAGAACGGAAACCCCGATATTAAAGCCTCCTCCGTTTTAAGAGTAAGCAACTCAGATTGCAGTTATCAGTTTGAGAGTTAGGACTGAAGCTTAGAAAATGTGACTCTCAGCGCGCAGTCTGTCTGGCCTGGGGATCGAATAAATAACATCAAAGTAAATCGAAGTCTTGTTGTTATACTAAAAAGCTAACAAGAGACAGGCCTTCTGATAAAGAATGATCCCAGCAGAACCAGACTCGGAATCCCCATACAAGAAGACCCAGACGAGACCTGTTAAAGATAAACCAGACCATTAGAAGATAGAAGATAGAAGACCAGAGTTAAACGTATAGAACTTAGTGCCGTCACAGAAAAAGGCACTACGACAACAATATGGAGATTATGTTGTTTGTCTGTCTATGAACCGGAACTAGGTAACCTTCCAACTCACATTCCCTTTAGTTATTTACATTATATCTCAAATGGTTATTTAATAATCGTTATTTAATCTTAATTAGCATCTTATTTATTTAATAATGTCTTATTAAGTGTAGCTAAGATAGATTTCTCTCAAAACTGTCTAGTGTTATTTTATTGGTTAAACCTGCATGTGTGTTATATATAATTTAGAATTCATGGGAGCGCTGGTGTAAATGGTTAAAGTTATGGGAAATGGACTCGTCGGCCCCGAGTTTCAATCCGGACGTGTAATTGCATTTTCACTTAACGCAATACCACTTGGGAAAGGGTGAATCCTTACTCTCCCTCCAGCTATGGGATAAAATAGTAGGGCAGACTGGGCCTCTTTAACCTTGGTTTAGGCAACCGCGTCTAGGAAGGAAGGAAAACTCTGAATTCAAACCTGTTAAACTCTGCTTCAAAAATTGGACCCCTTGTGTCACATTCCTGCCCGTGCGGAGGGGTTGGTAAAATATATTAATATATCATTTTAGAAATAATTGCTACTGTTTTAACAAAACCGTGTTTATTAAATAATTACTGTGGTGTTCTTAATTTTCTAATATCTTTTAATCATCAAACGTATCAAAGCAATGCCTATGTATAATTTATATTAAAATCAATTAGAATTAAGTAAAAATAAGTGCAATATTTTTTGTGTTCGTATTTAATCATTATTCCTTTCTAATTCATTATGATATTCAATTGTATTAAAACTTAAATAGTTGTTCCTAGAGGGTGCATGATTTTTGCTAGTAAAAAATTGGCCTGCGGAAGTGAATAAGAAATAAAACTCCATAACTTACACTAAAGCTCTGGTCGTAAGAGCGTTCGTGCTTAAAAACCACAAGGTTCCTAGTCGATACCCACCCTCACAACGGCATATAAGTAGCACAGCGGATCTGTGCAGTAAAGTAAGAGCTGATGGTAGGTGTGGCGCTCCACTCTCAGACGCAAAAACAATGCTTCAAGCAAATTATAAAACACTTATGTATATAGTCGCGATGGGCTAATGTCGGTATCAGCCAATCAGCGAGGGAGTATATCCCCTTTTCAATTGCGCTAGACCACCGAGATTGTTTTTGCGTCTGAGGTGGAGCGCCACACCTACCATCAGCTCCTTACTTTACTGCACAGATCCCTGTGCTACTTATATGCCGGGTTGGTGAGGGTCGGTATCGAACTAGGAACCTTGTGGTTTTTAGCCGAACGCTCTACCGACAGAGCTATGCAAGTATGGAGTATTTATTCATTATTCTTCCCAGGACAATTTTTTACTAGCAAAAATATGCACCCTCTAGGAACAACTATTTAAGTTTTAATACAATTGAATATCATAATGAATTAGAAAGAATAATGAAATTAAATACGAACACAAAAAATATTGCACTTATTTTTACTTAATTCTAATTGATTTTAATATAAAATTATACATAGGATTGCTTTTGATACGTTTGATGATGATATTAGAAATTAAGAACACCAAGTAATTATTTAATAAACACGGTTTTGTTAAAACCAGTATGCAAATTATTTCTAAATGATATATATATATATTTACCAACCCCTCCGCACGGGCAGGATGTGACACAAAGTCAATTTTTTAAGCAGAGTTTAACAGGTTTGAATTCAGAGTTTTCCTTCTCCTAGACCGGTTGCCTAACCAAGGTTAAAGAGCCCAGTCTGCCCTACTATTTATCCATAGCTGGAGGGAGAGTAGGATTCATACCTTTCCCAATGGTATTAGCGTTAAGTGAAATGCAATTACCACGTCCAGGATTTGAACTCGGGGCGACGAGTCCATTTCCCATAACTTTAACCATTACACCACGCGCTCCCATGAATTCTAAATTATATATAACACACATTGCAGTATTTTAAACCTATAAATAACATAGACAGTTTTGAGAGAAATCTATCTTAGCTACACCTTAATAGAGACATTATTAATAAATAAGATGCTAATTAAGATTAAATAACGATTATTAAATAACCATTGAGAATATAATGTAAATAACTAAGGGAATTGTGACGTTGGAGGTTACCTAGTTCCGGTTATAGACAGACAAACACATAATCTCCATTTGTTGCGTAGTGCCTTTTCTGTGACGGCACTAAGTATCTATACGTCTTACTCTGGTCTTCTATCTTCTATCTTCTAATGGTCTGGTATATCTTCTACAGGTCTCGTCTGGTCTTCTTGTATGGGGATTCCGAGTCTGGTTCTGCTGGGGATCATTTCTTATCAGAAGCCTTGTGTCATTGTTAGCTTTTAGTAATAACAACAAGACTTCGATTTACCTTTGATGTTATTTTATTCCGGATCCCCAGGCCAGACAACTGCGCGCTGAGAGTCACATTTTGCTAGCTTCAGTCCTAACTCTCAACTGACTAACTGCAACTCTGAGTTGCTTACTCCTTAAACCGGAAGGAGGCTTTCTATCGGGGTTCCGTTCTCACGATTCTATCCCCAGAAAGCAAGGTGAGAGTGAGGCCAAGCATTGTCACTCACTCTCAATGCCATCAGCTGTACTGATCGTCATAAGGATTTCTATAGTACCTTAAAAAGTAATAGGGATCCAATTAATATGTAACACATTATTATAAGATTATATATATATATTATATATATATATATATATATATATATATATATATATGTATGTATGTATGTATTTGACAACATATCCCATCAAACAAGTTTTATCAGCACCCCTACAGCCCCGAATTGTTTTCCTGCAATCTCTGGCTTTTTACAAAATTAAATATCTATATATAATGGAGATAGACTGCATTTTTGTCTGAAGCCGAAACTATATTACTACTCAAGTCACAATTCCTTTAATTATTTACGTCAAATTCTCCATGATTTCATTCTTTTAAACCTTCAGTTATTAATAAAAATTGTTTTACATTATTAATACTGTTGATCATATCTACGTACTAATAACATGCAATTGTATTTATATATACAACAAAATAGCGATTTACAGTTTGAACGAGTAGGCTAATTTGCATATTGATATTTAAAATTTTATTTTAATAAATATGTGCTTGGTATTATTGATTTCTAATTGTTTGGTTTTATCTTAAGAAATATAAACAAAAATCTCGTAGATAAATCTTAAAAGAAATTTATTTACAAGAAGAAATAACTGTAATATTATCCTTTACTTCCTATTTTAATTAAATAGTTAAATTAGGAAAATTTACCAATGAAACAGGGGAGTAATGGAAAATGATGGAATAGTTAGTTTCAAAGTTGTTCTATTTTTCGATTATACCCCCTCTGTTGCAGATCTTTTTATCTGCATTCTTAGTCAGTTTCATTAGCCTTTCTAATTTAATATGATATTTTATTATATTAAAACTTAAATACTTGCACCCGGAGGGTGCATATATTTGCTAGTCTTTATAAAAAGAGGAGGCTTCAGTCTTGATGTGATGAAGATTAAAGAGAACATGACAAGATGGTGATCCGAAACAGTGCTTTATAGTAGATGTGAGGGCCCAACGTATGAGTCAAATATATATGTCTGAAAATTATAAGTATTGGATAGGAATACACGAAGCCCTGCAACTATGTTCAAATAAATGATTACACTGGTTTACAAAGAAATTGAGGCAAGCACAAAAATAGGTGTTTTAACCTAATTTGGGGGTGCAGCTGAATTCAGATTTGAAATCCGTTTTTACTCATCACCTCTAGTTTTTTAGATATGCATACTGTACATTTTGTACACATACTGTACATAAAGGCGTATATGCATTCAGGGTTAATTTCTAATATTGTGTGACTTATGTCTTCTTTTTTAGTTATTATGCAATAAATGTAAGTGATAGCATTACATATATATATATATATATATATAGCTATATATCAAGCAGTTAAGCGTAGCCAACACGTCTCAATCAACAGCCAGTAGTGCACTGGTAGTCAGCAGATCATCTAAGAAAACACATTTCTAAATGTCTGCGGTACTATGAATTGTGCACATTGTGTCATCCAAGTATATTTATTCCGTCAATGTTCTTTATCTATCCTGTTTTATCTGTAATAAGCTGCTGCAACTGTTGAAATAAGCACGTATATACTCTGTATATACAAAAATGAGACTATTTAAAAGACATAAAACTAGAGGTGATAGAACAAAACTGTTTAAAATTTGAATTCAGCACACCCAAGTTAGTAAAAAACACCTATTCACATTCTTGCCGCAGACAAAAAATATTTTTTTGTAAACCAGTGTTATTATTAGATAGAAACAGTTACCTCAAATTTTGTAATTGTATATAAATTATTACTATTAGATAGGAATACTTGATACGCTATCACTGTGTTAACAAATTATCATTATCATCATTTCACCCATTACCAGCGTGAGCTAATAGTCTTTCACTGGAATCTGAGTGACTACAAGTCTCCTCGGTTTGTTATATACTGGTCTTTTCACTAAGCCAAATCAGCATATAACGTTATATACCTTTCTTTAATTCTTACTCTGGTCGTCTATTCTTCTGGTCGGCTTTGCTTCTGATCGTCTATCATCTATCTTGGTCTGGTATATCTTCTAAGGTCTCGTCTGGTCTTCTATTGAGGATTCCGAGTCTGGTTTCTGTTGGGGACCACTCCTTATCAGAAGCCCTGTGTCATTGTTAGTTCTTAGTAATAAACACAAGTTGATGTTACTTTATTCCAAATCCCCACCCAGACAATCTGCGCAGATGAGGCTTACATGTTGCTAGCTCGGCTTCTAAGTTCTAACTGACTAACTGAGTTGCCTTCCGGTTCTCACGATCATCCCCAGAACGCAAGGTCAGAGTGAGGTCAAACGCTGTCACTCATTCTCAAGGCCATCAGCTATACTAATCGCCATTATGATTTCTACACTACCTTAAAAAGATATTAGGTATCCAATAATTATGTAACAGGTTTTCCATGACTCTTCTGGGTATTCTAGCCGATTTCAACAATGTTGTTGTCTGGATGGTCTCAATTCTTCCTCTGATTTCCAATTCCTCTAATCTGTACCAAGTGCACCAACTACTACTGGTATCACTTTCACCCTCATATTCTACAGCTTTTTCAATTCTCTGGCAAGGTCTAGGTATTTGTCTATCTTTTTGTTTTCTTTCATCTTCATCCTGTGATCTGCTGGAAACGCAAAATCTACCAGTTGACAAGTTCTCTTTTCCTTGTTGATCAATACTAGGTCAGGTCTCCTGGCTGGGATAAGGTGATCCGTCTTTATCTTAAAGTCCCAGAAAGTTTTATGTGTTCTCAAGAACAGATTCCCGTTTATGCGTATACTATTTTGTTGTATGGTCAAAAATTTGTTTTTTGTATAATTCTCAGTGGATCACCTTCCCAACCCAGTCGTGTCTAGCTTTGTATTCTCGTTGTGCTAGTTTGCTACATTCGCAGAGTATATGGTTAACAGTCTCATCTCTATTACCGCAAAGTCTACATTTACTATTTTGTTGGGTCTTATCAATTTTCGCTTTGATGTAGTTTGTCCTTATGGCATTATTATTATTATTATTATTATTATTATTATTATTATTCCTTTAATGTTTGCGAAATTAGTGTCATCATTAACCATAATATCATTATAATCAACGTTTCCTTTATTATATTATAACTTTCTCCCTTTCTTTAATTGCATTCGTTGTAATTTCACGAACGCGCAAGGAGTGTAAATTCGCAGTTCTCTCCCTTCCCTATACTTACCTTCATGCCTCGCCTTGTATTCTCGTTGTGCTGATTTACTGGATTCGCTTAATATATGGTTTATTGTCTCATCTCTGTGTCCACACACCCTATATTTGCTGTTGTTGTGTCTTATCAATTGTTGCTTTGATATAATTTGTTCTTATAGCATTGTTTAGTACAGTAATTATGAGTGATACGGTTTCTCTCTTGAGGTTTCCTCTTCTTAACCATGTCCAGGTATTTTCATGTGCTAAAGTTGTTGTTTATTGATTTTAACGGCATATCAACCCGTCTGGGATTATGTCATTCCTAACGGTTAGGAAGTAATACATATCGTGTATTTATATTTATACTTTTTAGTAATTAGTTTTAAAAATGTGTTAGCATTATTGGGGATTATGTTGTATGGTATTGATTAGTTTCATGTCTATATTCTATGGTATAATTTTATTTCGCTCAAAAAATAAGAATGTCCTCCATGTTGACATTTTCAAACAGATCTTTCATATTGTTTGCTTTAAAATAACGGCTTCTGATGTGAGCAAGAAATCTGCATTCCATAAATAAGTGTTTAACTGTCAAAGGTGTTTGACATGTTCCACACTGTGGTTGTTGTTCTTGTTTGAGTATATTGCGTTAGTCTTGTATGACCAATGCGTAATCGAGATACAATGACTTGTTCCTTTCTAGACTTCCTTAAAGTTGGTCTCCAGCCTCCTAAAGTGGGTTTGATTAGGAAGAGTTTATTGTGGATGCTGTTATTCCAGTGTTGTTGCCATTTTGTATGAAGGAATCTATTGATTTTAGGTTTCAAGTCAGTATATGATATCTTGAAATTGTCGGGGATCAAATCTAGAGCCGATAAAAAAATTATTGCAATGGAACGTTGAAATATGAATGACTATGATTGTAATCATCCATTTATAAATTTCTGTATTAGATATCCCCGAAACAGTTGATATGCCGTTAAACAAATAAGATAACTAAAACCATCAAACAAGAGGTGGAAGAATGCGAGCGTAACAGTAGAAACTGTCTGGAATAATCCATTGATAAAATGTTATGTACAAATCTATTATATCTAAGTATTTCCCTATTCGGTTCATTGAAAACACAATATTCAACACTGGAACACAGGAATCAAATTCATATATATATATATATATATATATATATATATATATATACCATTCATTGGCAATTCAGTCTCGAAAGACTATGATAAAAGTTTTTGTGTGCCCCTGAGGTTGCAGCGCCTCCTGTGACTATGAAGTCCTATGTTTGAGAAACATTCTCGACCACAGATTTTGCATTTGTAGGTTGTCCCTGTAGATGATGATGTTCCGATGCTTTGTTGCCGTTGCTTTCTTATGGACCTCTTAGCTTCAAGATGTTGTATCAGGGCGAATTCTGACATGTACAGGCCTCTATGGAGATTCTGCCGCCACCGAGGGCGATCTTGAGCCAAATTTTCCCAGCTGGAAGGGACAATGCCAAAGCACCTGAGATCATTTTTGCAGACATCCTTGAATCGCAGTAGGGGGCGACCAATCTGTCTTTTACCAGGATGTCTTTCGGGATTCGTCCATCATCCATCCGACGTACATGACCCAACCATCGGAGACGACGTTGTCTCAGTAGAGAGTACAGTGGTAGCACACTCTCAGGAGCAGCTGCAAACACTCATGGACCAGTTCACCCAAGCCTGCCAGGACTTCAGCCTGACCATTAGTATATATATATATATATTTGACATAATGTAGTAGTTAGTAGTTGGCACTGTTCCGTCTACTAAGGACGATGGCGTAGTGTCTTTGGTGAACTGAATGCACACAAACTGTGATGCTTTCTGGGGCTACTGGCTTTTCTCCCTCTTTCTGGATTTCTTTGCTGTTGAGGCTACTCTCTTCTCCACCTCACCCCTCTTCATACATTGCTTAACATTAAGGCGCCAGACCGCTCAAATTTATGCATCTACCCACCCACGTGTTTTTGTCAATATGGCATATCCTCATGACTCACCGGCAGACATCTTTAAATCGTAGGCGTGGTCTACCAACCGATCGGGAGCCTTACTAATTCGCCGTACAAAAGATCTTTTGGGATGCGGCCATTTTCCATTCTCCTGTCATGTCCAAGCCAACGAAGGTGCCTCTCACAGAGAATGGAGAACATGCTGTTCATGTCGGTTGATATAATATAGTATTTTCTAATTAATGATATATATCATGCACGGATTTTAAAATCTACGAGCATTTTTGAACCTAACGAATGGGAATAATGTGGTGTATGTTTTATATTAAAATATAAAAATAAAATCTTACCAGCCTCAGTTGAAATCGAACCACCATGCAAAGTGCTTTTTGTTCTCTTCTCCAGTCGCTTTCTTGAGGATTTTTCTTCGTCAACCCGTTTCTGAAAAACAATATATATATATATATATATGTATATATATATATATATATATATAATATATATATATATATATATATATATATGAGAATAAGTGCTTAATTGAAGTCATACCTAATTGAAATTTAATTAGGAGATAATTAATAAATTAGGCGAGCATATCTGTTTAAATGTAAAGGTGTAAACAAATCGAGAAAAAGTCAATCGCTGTATGTACATTTGTTTACGTCTTTACATTTAAACAGATATGCTCGCCTAATTTATTAATTATCAACTAATTAAATTTCAATTATCTATGACTTCAATTAAGCACTTATTCTCCCAAATTGTCGGCTATCATCATCTCAAACAGACTATAAAACCTGTTTGTTTACTTACATATATATATATATATATATATATATATATATATATATATATATATATATATATATTATACAAAAAACATAAGATCTTTTGTATATATATATATATATATATATATATATATATATATATACTAGCAGATATATGCACCCTCCGAGTGCAAGTATTCAAGTTTAATGTAATAAAATATTATATTAAATTAGAAAGGCTAATGAAACTAAATAAGAATACTGATAAAAAGTTTTGAAACAGAGAGAGAGTATAATAAAAGATTTGAAACAGAGGGAGTATAATAAAAAATAGAACATCTGAAACTTACTCTTCCATCACTCTCGTCTTTCATTGTTATTTTTTCTAATTTAAGTATTTAGTTAAAAGAGGAAGTAAAGAATAAAATGACAGTTATTTTTCTTGTTAATGGATTTCATTTAAGATTCATTGAAGAGATTTTTCATTATATTCATTAGAATAAAACCAAGCAGTTAGAAATCAATAATTCTAAGCACATATTTAATAAAATCACATTTTTAATATCAATATGCAAATTAGCCTTCCCATTCACACTGTAAACCGCTATTTTTTGTATATATAAATACAATTGCATGTTACTTGTATGTAGATATGGACAACACTAATAAAAAGGTGAAGCAATTTTATTAATAATTGAGGTTTAGATATAAATAAAATCATGGAGAATGTGATGTAAATAACGAAGGGAATTGTGACTCGATTAGTAATATAGTTTCGGTTACAGACAAAAAAACTCACAATCTCCATTATAATAAGATATATATATATATATATATATATGAATTCATTGTGTATCAACTTTTGTTCTTGTGAATTTTTTTTTTTTTTGGGGGGGGATATCATGAAGCATGGAAAATAAACAAGCGAACAAAAACAGAAAAACAACAAAAAACAGTTTCAATATCCAGCGGTTGTTTTGTCGGTTCGCTTTATTTTGTTCCAATATTTCGGGTGATATCCACCCTTTATCAAGGTATCATATGATAACCGTGACTGTAAAAAAAGATATATATATATATATATATATATAGAGAGAGAGAGAGAGAGAGAGAGAGAGAGAGAGAAAGAGAGAGAGAGAGATTTCCAAGATTAAATGAGGAAAATAAAGTTCTCAATTACAAATGTAAGAGCTTTATTTATTAAATATAACTGTTTATACAAAGGTTTTAGTGAGCATCTACCTAAGGTTTCAGGCTTTTGCCTTTTTCAGGATACCATTTCATCTCTCTGATGTGTCTGATCCGTAAAGTGTTTGCTTACAGACATATTAGAGGGATGAAATAGTATCCTGAAGAAGGCAAAAGCCAGAAACCTTAGGTAGATGCTCACTAAAACCTCTGTAAAAACAGTTATATATATATATATATATATATATATATATATATATATTATATATATATATATATATACAAATGGTCGAGAATGTTCCTTTGTCACCAAATAAATAGATATATAAAACCTTTATATATTTATTTTATTATATTATTTATATATTATATTATATTATATTATATTATATATATATATATATATATATATATATATATAATATATAATATAATATAATATAATAAAATAAATATATAAATGTTTTATATATCTATTTATTTGGTGACAAAGGAACATTCTCGACCATTTGTAACATCTTCACCTGACGATTGTTAACACAAGAAACCAAAATGGTCGTGAATGTTCCTTCGTCACCAAATAAATAGATATGTAAAACCTTTATATATTTATTTTATCATATTATATAACAGCTCTATTGTATATTGAGCACTCTACCAATATATATTATATATATATATATATATATATATATATATATATATATAAGGAAAAATGAGTAAAGAAAAGAAATGTAAATGGATAAAATGAATTTAATCGATATCACATTAATCGATATCACTTACACATGTGTTTCGGTCAGTTTATGTGTGTGAAAATATTTCGCACACATACAAGAATCGACCTTCATCAGAGTGAACATGTATTTTGAATTTATTTTTGTTTTCATTCAAAATAAATGTTCACTCTGATGAAGGTCGATTCTTGTATGTGTGCGAAATATTTTCACACACATAAACTGACCGAAACACATGTGTAAGTGATATCGATTAATGCGATATCGATTAAATTCATTTTATCCATTTACATTTCTTTCTTTACTCATTTTTCCTCATATTGTCAGATTCAATTCCTTTTCCATTTTTACATATATATATATATATATATATATATTATATATATATATATATACAGAACCGCGACAATAGCTTGGTAGCGAAATTTAGAATATCTTGTTTTTTTGTTTTTCGTTTTGATGAAATATTCAACAGATGACCTGCATAACATATCAATACCATTGTTAGGTTTTCATTATTCTATGTAAAAGTAAAAGTAAGTAAAGTCAACGGGGCGGCCTAAAGTCGGTATCAGCCAGTCAGCGAGGGAGTCTATCCCCTTTTCAATAGCGCTAGACCAAGGAGATTGTTTTTTGCATCTAACGTGGAGCGCCACACCTACCATCAGCTCCTTACTTTACTGCACAGATCCCTGTGCTACTTATACACTGAGTTGGCGGAGACCGGTATCGAACTAGGAACCTTGTGGTTTCTAGCCGAACGCTCTACTAACTGAGCTAACCCGGCCCATTTATTCTATGTAACGTCCTTTTTTTATTTAAGATTCGTTGTTTTTGGGGTAAACCACGCTAATAGCTTTTGAATGAAAATATACATGTTCTTATGGCAAGCCCCAGCACTTTTTATCATATACGCCTGTTGTGATGTTAGTTCAACAGTAAAAAAAAGAAGTCTTACCGTGAAACGATTTCTCGACAAACCAGGGGAAGGCAGTCAAGCCTTTGTTTTTCTTTTTGAACACTTAAGGTGTCCGTGTATTCAATTATTTTAATAATTGAGAATGTTTTTCGCGTTCTCTAGTTGCCGATTTTTGATAGCAAGTTTTGAAGTTTTGTTTTTTTTTTTGGGGGGGGGGGGTTCGCCTAAAAAATTACTATTGTAGTAATTAATTTGCTGTTAATCCTTGCGAATCCAAATATCGTTTTGAAATGACGAAGATGTTTTTCCGTGAAGATCTTGCGAATCCTTGTATATTAATCACTTTGGGTGATTTTTTGCAGTGACTTCGTTTCGATTTCTCGTCGCCAATCTGTTGTGATGTTAGTTCAACAGTAAAAAAAAGAAGTCAAGTCGAGGTAGGGTAAAAAGAGACAAGTGTATTTACAATAATGTACAAGAACGGCTAGCTTGCCGCTAAACAGTAACAGTACGGTAACAGTACAACCTTTTCACTCGGTGTCTCACTATTTATAGTGAGAACCGGTGCATGTTCTCCACTGTAGGAACGGCAGGTACAACACCCCCCTTTGAAAATATCCCGTCTGGGGATTAATAACGTTTTTGTTTGGGGTTCACCATAATCAACTCAGTCGATTTCCGTTTTCTTTTTGATCTCCTATTCTCAGGAGTAGTCTCTGGTATGGGCACCTGAAAAGTATCAAACACTGTGTCCATGATGTCCCCCTCGGGCGATCTGGTCACCTCACTGTTCGAGTATCTTTTCCGGATTTGGTTAGTGTGACGTTTGTGCACGAAATCTGGTCCCTTAATCATATAGACCATGTTGCCCATTTGTTTATCCACAGTGCCGGACTCCCAGAAAGTCCTATTGTTTTTGTGAATCTTAAAAAAGACTTTTTCGCCAACTTTATACCGTTTTTTTGTTATCGGTTTTTCTCGGTTTGTCCTATCCTGGCTTGGTAACAACTTGTGGAAAATCGATCTAACCTTGCGTCCGAACATGACCTCAGCAGGTGTCTTCGACGTTTCGATGTTTGCATTCGGGGTGACCCAGTAAACTTGCAGAAACTGTTGGATTGACTTATCCGTCGGTGATCCACTAACTTTTTTCAGAGCTCTCTTGAATGTGTCCATGAACCTCTCTGCCTGTCCATTGCTTCTTGGATGATATGGCGGGATGGTTATATGCTCAATGAGATAATCCTCGCAAAGATGTTTAAATTCAGTAGACGTGAATTGAGTTCCATTGCCTGTGACAATGCAGTCTACTACTCCAAACCTGGCGAATAGTTCGTATAGGAAGTTTATAGTTACTTCAGATGTGGGGTTCTTGCATTTTAGTACTTCCGGCCACTTAGATAGTCAATTTTTTCTTTTGATGGATCCTTTTAATGTGCGACACTCCGCTTTCCTCTATGTCACGACTGTCCTGTTTTAACGCAACAAAACGTTCACAGTCTTCCGCTAGGTTTTGAAGTGTTAGATTCGGTACACTTTCGAGTTTATTTAACACACGACGTCTGATTTCAGAGTCTTTATTTAAGACCAGACCTTGCACGAATATTAAACGTTTAAAATTATCCGATGATAATTCCTCAAGTTTGAAATCGTCGCAATGCTTATTCACTATACTTGCATACGTAGTGTAGTCGTCTTCCTCTCTTCTAGTGACATTCATACACTTATATCTCCTATGAAAAAGAGAAGTTTTTGTCGAAAACAGTTCTGTTAGTAAAGTAACTGTCTCTTGGAAGTTCAACTCACTGGTCTTTTTTGGAAGGATAAAATTCACGAACTTTGTATGCTCGGCAGCCCCTAATTTTCTTAGCAAAAATCTAACTTTTTTAGAGTCTGTCCATGTACTGCAGTCCGATACAAAAATATCCTCATATCTTCTATAGAAGTGCTCAAAAATGACATCGTCTTCTGGATTATATTTGAAATTTTCAATAGTGTTCCACACAGCCGTCTGGGAGAATGCATTATGATTCTCGCTTGCTTTCGATAACTGTGTTGCCTCTAAAAATTTCCTCTGTTCCTCCTGTGTTTTTACCAAAAGTTCTTCGAAGTGTCTCTGCTGTTGTAGCAGTCTTTCTTGGAATTTTTCTTCCAGTGTGGTCGCAAGCTCTTTTTGTTCAGCATGCATTTTACTTTGGGCTTTTTGCTGGTCCAAAAGCTCTCTTTTAAATTTCTCCTCACTTTCAATTTGTTTTCTTTGCAGTTCCATTTTTTGTTCCATTTGCTGTCTTTGTAATGCAACATTTTGTTCCGTTTGGAATTTAACTAATTGAAAAAGAGAATCTTTGAATTCAGTGTCCATCGTCACCACACAATTTACACTTGTACAAAATCAGTTTTCCACACAACGTGCTTAATATAATTAGTTTGCTCAACTAATACAATTTAGTTCCAGTTTCCTTTGTTCGAAAAACAGAAACTAATAAAAAGACTTTTTTTTTCTTTTCTTTTCTGCACGTAAAAAAAAATAAGTCCGACCAATAGCAGTTGTTCAACAACAAAAAAGCACAGCTTTTTATTTTTTTTATTTTCATTTGTACGTGGTTTTACGTAGCAAAATAAAGTTCGTCGCTATAAGCATAATAAGACTAGTTTTATCGGAAATCTTTTTAACCCTTTTTGTTTTGTAAAATTCTGACTTGTTTATTTAACGTTCTTTGTTAGAAGCACAAATGACTTACGCGAATATATTTTTTCCTTGTCTGCCTTTCTTTCCCTTGGCCAATTCTGGTAGACCGTTTTAATAAATAGTCAAGCGAATTTTGCTCAAAACAATTACCTTAACGCGTTAGTGAACTTGCCGGAAAGAAAAAAAAAAAGTCTCACCGTGAAACGATTTCTCGACAAACCAAGTGAAAGCAGTCAAGCCTTTGTTTTTCTTTTTGAACACTTAAGGTGTCCGTGTATTCAATTATTTTAATAATTGAGAATGTTTTTCGCGTTCTCTAGTTGCCGATTTTTGATAGCAAGTTTTGAAGTTTTTTTTTGGGGGGGTTGTTTTTTTTTTCGCCTAAAAAATTACTATTGTAGTAATTAATTTGCTGTTAATCCTTGCGAATCCAAATATCGTTTTGAAATGACGAAGATGTTTTTCCGTGAAGATCTTGCGAATCCTTGTATATTAATCACTTTGGGTGATTTTTTGCAGTGACTTCGTTTCGATTTCTCGTCGCCAATCTGTTGTGATGTTAGTTCAACAGTAAAAAAAAAAGAAGTCAAGTCGAGGTAGGGTAAAAAGAGACAAGTGTATTTACAATAAGGTTCAAGAACGGCTAGCTTGCCGCTAAACAGTAACAGTACGGTAACAGTACGGTAACAGTACAACCTTTTCACTCGGTGTCTCACTATTTATAGTGAGAACCGGTGTATATTCTCCACTGTAGGAACGGCCGGTACAACAACGCCCCAGAAGGAAGTGGCTGAAGGTCTTAGTGTCTAGGTAATACGTACAACCACTCTGTGTCACAGTGGTCCTGGCAGTAATAGGGATAAAGGGTACTCCACACTTACCTGGAGTTCTAGAATTGATACTTCACAATTAGATGCAATCTAACGTCATACCCGGGACACTAAAATCCACAACCACCGCTTTCTAGCACATATATGATAAAAAGGCAGCGTGTGGTGTAATGGTTAAACTCATGGGAAATGGACTCGTCGCCCCGAGTTCAAATCCTTGGTGTGCTAATTGCATTTCACTTAGCGCTAATACCCTTGGGAAAGGTATGAATCCTACTCTCCCTCCAGCTATGAGTAAATAGTTGGGCAGACTGGGCTCTTTAACCTTGGTTAGGCAACCGGTCTAGGAGAAGGAAAACTCTGAATTCAAAATCTGATAAAATCCTGCTTAAGAAATTGACCTTGTGTCACATCCTGCTCGTGCGGAGGGGTTGGTAAATATATATATGATAAAAAGGCTTGTGAATTTACAATAAGAGCAATATCGTCGGAACAATCCTATTGTTGCTAGAGCTTGAGGTGACTAGCCGATTAATTGGGGTGGCCTCTCTAACCACCCATCTAGCCCAAGTAAGAGTCAAAGTAGAGTGGGAAGTCATGGACTGCTCAGCCACCAGAATTCCATCTTTAAGCATCACGGGTTGCCACCCACGGCCAACAAGTAACCCCATTTAGGGGTTTTACTCCTCCTCCGAAGAGTCAGCGTATTCTACAATCCCAGCCGAAAAACTTTTGACACCCTCATGAATATGTTGTTGTTGTTGTTGTTGTTGTTTGTGTGTGTGTGTGTGTGTGTGTGTGTGTATGTGTATGTGTGTGTGTGTGTGTGTTTTGTTCTTTGTTTTGTTTTGTTTTGTTTTTACCTGGTAATCGTATCTTCTTCGTAGAACTTCATTCTGTTGAAGTCCTGCAAACTCTGGGGGAAGGTACGGGGTTGCTTGGTCATGTTGACAGCGAAACAACGGCCACGAAGTTTGGTAGAATATATATCGACGAAGAACGTCATATTCAGGTTTTTGAAAATGCCTTTAAAACAAAAGAAAAAAGTATAAGAAAGAATTTTGATAAAGAATAAACATTGGAGTAAGGCAACAAATGCAAAATTATACCAAAAATCTGAGATGATCTCAAAATGTCGACACGAAAACAAACATCTACTATCCCAATTATTATTTGTAATGGTGATATTTGTTTTAATTTTTTTCGTCACTTTTCTATGCGTTGAATGTTATTTTAGGTGCTAGAATATACAGCGATTGTATATGATTGATTTTAGCAAGTTCTTGATTATATGAATTTCCGGTAATTTATGAGGAAGACCGTCCCGGTCTCCTGCCTCAAAATGTTCTAGCCTGTGACTGTTAAAATAACAACCCCAGCTACGTAGTCGAGGCGGTGTTACTTGAAATAAAACAACCAGCTTAGGGCGTTTTTCCCGAAAAGTTAATGCGATATTTTACCCCACATCCACTGTATTTTCGACAAGTAAATATATTTGGGGAGGGGGTGCTTCTTTTTTTGTCGTAATTCTTGTTTATTTATAGAAATTTATCGTAATTCTTGTTTATTTATAGAAACAAATTAATATAGATAAATATGAACAAATTGAGATAGATAGATAGATATGAAGATGGATATATAGATAGCTTTGAATAGACTTAGATAGATATTTTCGACAAATAAATGTATTTGGGGGAGGTTGCTTCTTTTTTTGTCGTAATTCTTGTTTATTTAAACTAAAAACAAGACATTAAACAAACATGAATAAAATAAAATCTTAATATTTAGACAGGAAAGAATAGATAATAAAGAGATGGCCAAGGTAGATAGATAGAAACAAAATAATATAGATAAATATGAACAAATTGAGATAGATAGATAGATAGATAGATATGAAGATGGAGAGATAGATAGTTTTGAATAGACTGAGATAGATAGATAGATAGATAGATAGATAGATATAACATAAATATAAATAAACAAGAATTACGACAAATTTCTATAAATAAACAAGAATTACGACAAAACAAGAAGCCCCCCCCCCTAAATACATTTACTTGTCGAAAATATAGTGGTAGAATATCGCATTAACTTTTCGGGAAAAACGCCCTAATCTGGTTGTTTTCTTTCAAGTAACACCGCCTCGACAACGTAGCTGGGGTTGTTATTTTAACAGTCACCGGCTAGCAAGTTTTGAGGCAGCAGACCAGGACGGTCTCCCTCATAAATTACCGAATTTCCAATTATTTTAGTAGATGATTTTAATACTAAGATAGTGTTGCATACCCCTTTACTTACTTCTTACTTTCTTCTATTCCTCTTCTGTTCTTCTATATCTTAAGTTCTTCTAGGTCTCTTCTAACATCTCTTCTAGCGTCTGGACTTCGTCTTGGGGACTTCGTGTCTGGTCTTTCATTGGGGATTTCTCTTTATCAGAAGCCCTGTGTCATTGGTAGTTTTAGATAATAACACAAGATTTCGATTAACTTAGATCATATTTATTTCGAAACCCCCACCAGACTATCTGCGCAGATTGAGTCGGAGCGTGTATAACACGACTCACCACCGTCGTTGTTTCTCGCCGACTGACTAAAATCTATTTCTAATCTAAACCGGAAGAGGGTCTCCTCCACCGATTCTCACGTTATCCACCGGAAAGGATTAGGATGAGGTCAAGCCTTGTCATTCATTCTTCAAGGCCGTGGGCTGCAACTTATAACAGCCATTTTGATTTCTACCCTACTGAACATAAATATTAAGAATCTAATAATTATGGAAGTACTATGTACAATAATAATTCGGCCCATACACATAATCAAAAGATCTCCAAGTAAAAGTACCAAAGTCTTCTTTCTTTTTCTTTTTGTTGTGATGTTAATCCAACAGTAAAAAAGAAGTCAAGTCGAGATAGGGTAAAAATAAGACAAGTGTATTTACAATAATGGTACAGGAACGACTAGCTTGTCGTTAACGGGAACAGTACAACCTTTTCACTCGGTGTCTCACTATTTATAGTGAGAACCGGTGTATATTCTCCACTGTAGGAACGGCCGGTACAACACTTTTTTTTTTTTTTTTTTTTTCATTTTTCTTGTCTTGCATTATTTCTTCTTCCTTCACATTTTCTTTGAATTCTTTCATTTTTTTTCATTTTTTCATTTTTCTTTCTTATTTTATTCTTTTTATGTCTTGTTTGTTTTCCTTTTTTGTTAATTTTTTTTTTTTTTTTTTTTTGCTAATTTTTTCTTCCTTGTCATTCAAAATTTTTAATTACATTCATCTTTTTTTTTTATTTCTTTTTTATTTTTCTATTTTTTCTATCCTGGTGCTCGGGCGAAGAAAAGTAATGACGACAGCTAATGGTCAAGACAGGAGGGAGAGAGAGGAGGGGAGAGAGAAAAAGAAGAACCTGAATGAGGGATGTGTAGGAAGAAACCCTTAAGAATCGCACACACGTAAACACATGAGC
>CM042159.1:89824009-89831509 GCA_023376005.1 Doryteuthis pealeii | reverse complement strand
TATTTTGTACTAGTTTTAATAAAAGAGGTACGACTAACTTGAAATATACTCCGCATACACCTGACAAATATCTCCCACGTGTAGATTTCACTGTCATGTGTTCACGATCATAAAGAAGGGTCAATTCAAAACGTCTGGGCACCGATAAATATTTTTCATTCAACGGATGAATATGCTTCGTTGGCAATTCATTTTTCTTCTTTTTGAAATATCACCTCTTTTAAAACAAATTAAATAATTCTCCGCGAAACCTTTTCTCCTGACGATGACACCTAAGGTCGAAACTCATTGTGAATGATTTTAAAAAGTAACCACAAAGAAATATTCCTAATTGTCTTATCATATTTTCTTCATATTCTATACACACTATGTTGTACCGGCCGTTTCTACAGTGGAGAATATACACCGGTTTTCACTATAAATAGTGAGACACCGAGTGAAAAGGCTGTACTGTTCCCGTTAACGACAAGCTAGTCGTACATGTACCATTATTGTAAATACACTTGTCTTATTTTACCCTATCTCGACTTGACTTCTTTTTTACTGTTGGACTAACATCACAACTGATTGGCGACGAGGATGAGATAGGGTAAAATAAGACAAGTGTATTTACAATAATGGTACAGGAACGACTAGCTTGTCGTTAACGGGAACAGTACAACCTTTTCACTCGGTGTCTCACTATTTATAGTGAGAACCGGTGTATATTCTCCACTGTAGGAACGGCCGGTACAACACACTATAATACTAAATCCGCTCTACTTACGTATTGAGCACTTTATATTTGTTATAACACTGACTTGTCCGATTAACACTTATACCAACCAAATATTGAGATTAACCCAATTTTTATCGGTAAGTCACTTAACACACACACACACACACACACATACATATATATATATATATATATATATATATATATTGAACATTGTACAGACTGTTTCAACTTTATTAAGTTTCATCAGCGTTGTATACTAACGATTTCCCTCCGACAGTATACATCGCTGATGAGACTTAATAAAGTTGAAACAGTCTGTACGATGTTCTACACACCGAATAATTATTTGCCGAAATTCACTTGTGATTATTATCTTCTATAATTATCGAATTTTATGCGATATACGCATTGTAATTGCCTTCAAGCAAAAATATGAATTATATATATGGTCGTTTTAGTTCAGTCATTAGGGCATTTGCCTAGAAATCGCAAGGTTCTTGGTTCGATACCGGCTCTCGCCAACTCAGTAAATGAGTAGCACAAGGATCTGTGCGGTAAAGTAAGGAGCTGATGGTAGGTGCAAAAAAACTCCTTGGTATATCGCTAGTGAACAGGGGATAGACCCCCTCGGTGTCTGGCTGATGCCAACAATAGGCTAACCCGATGACTTATATATATATATATACACACACCTGTGGCATCATAAACAGAACCTTACTAGCTATACACCTCATCTATGGAAAAAAAATAGAACTCCCACTACCAACTTAAACACTCGTGCTAACACCAACAATTGACCACCCCTCCCCTATTCACGACCTCCTAATTCCCCATTATGAAAATATTCACCGTTGAAGCAAGACATCAATCCAACGTCCTAAAGAAGGCCTAAGAGACCGAAACGCTATAACGTCGACATCACTACCTACAATAAACATCCATTTTGTACAACATACCGTATTTATCTACCTTTCTCCACTCACACACACGCGCACGCACACACACACACACCACACACACACACATATATATATATATATATATATATATATATATATACTAAAAACTTAATGAATGAATACTTTTGCCGATGTTCGAACGTTTCGGTTTGTTTGTTTTTCAATATATCAACAATATTTCAAATTTAATCCAGCATTAAAACTGTTCTAAATTTTAGATTCAACCCAGCATCATTTTCAAATATAACACTATTAAACAAAGACCTTTCTTTTTCAACCTGTCTCATTATTTAGTTAAATTAATTTTAAATAGTTATAATACCGCTTATTTTAATTAATTCTAATTAATTATGTAATGTATTATTATATTTTTCTAAAGTTTAATATAATTTCCTATCAAATATATTTCCTAAAAATCGTTTTCTTAACAAATCAAAGCAACAGATGTTATTTTATTTTATTTTAAAATCACATATCACTTTAAGAATTAGTAATTTTTTTTAAGTTTCAGAAGACTACATAGTTATATATTTACCAACCCCTCCGCATAAGCAGTATGCGACACAAGGTAAATTTCTTAAGCGGAGTTTAACACGTTTGAATTCAGAGTTTCCCTTCTCCTAGACCGGTTACCTAGCCATGGTCAAAGAGTCAAGTCTACCCTGCTAGTTACCCATAGCTGGAGGGAGAATTGGATTCATAGCGTTCCCAAGGGTATTAGTGCCATGTGAAATACCAACAGCTTCGTCCAGGAATTGAACTCGCGTTGACTAGTCCATTTCCTACGACTCTAACCATTAGACCACGCGACTACATATTTATACGTTATATATTATTTTTATTTTTTAACACCAACAACGTTTCACTTTTATCAAAGTTAAAATGTTAGTTAATATACATAATAAACAATTTAGAAGGATCTTTGAATCCATCATTATTTTCAACTATAACACTATCGAACAAAGACCCAGTTTTTTCAACCTGTTACCATATTGAGTTAAATTAGATTTAGATAATTACAATATCCCATATTTCAATTATTTTTTATTAATTATTTGATGTAGTATAGTCGATTTCAATAGTTTCGTTTGGGTTTCTTTGTTTAATGGCATATCAACTTTCGTGGGTTGTTTAATACCAAAGCCATCATTATAGAAGAACAGTAATGGTACTCTTCAACAAATAGCTGGAGAGGGGTGGTTCCTACATTCGGAAGATGTATGTAACGACAACACCAGATAATAAGGATGTACATTTTGCATTTCTTCTTAGATGATTTGGTCGATCTTATTTTTAACCAGAGGGTGTTTCAACATGATAAATTAGGTGGTATCATAACTAAAGATTATAGAATGAAGTTTGAAAACGATAACTATGGATTTTCGGAGAGTTGCAATTTGTTGTAAACACTCAAATAATAAATAATAAATTCAGAGAAATACATATACACACACACACAATATATATATATATATATATATATATATATATATATATGTATCAATTCCCGTGCACAAGTAGGATGTAACATAAGTTCAATTTCTTCAACGGAGTTTGATATGTTTTCCTTCACCTAGACCGAACATATGTTAAAGGGAGTCGTCAGCTCTACTCTTACCCAAAGCTGAAGAGAATATATATATATATATCTTATTATAATGGAGATTGTGTGTTTTTCTGTCTGTAACCGAAACTATATTACTACTCAAGTCACAATTCCCTTAGTTATTTACGTCACATTCTCCTTGATTCTATTTCTTTTTAAGCCGCAATTAATAATAAAACTGTTTGACATTATTAATACTGTTGGCCTTACCTAAATACTAATAACATGCAATTGTATTTATATATACAACAAAATACCAGTTTTCAGTGTAAACGTAAAGCTAATTTGCATATTGATTTTTAAAAAACTGATTTTAATAAAAATTTGCTTGGTATTATTGATTTCTAATTGTTTGGTTTTATCTTAATGAATATGAGTACAAATCTCTTCAATAAATCATAAAAGAAATTCATTAACAAGAAGAAATAACTGTAATTTTATTCTTTACTTCCTATTTTAACTAAATAGTTAAATTAG
The DNA here is from genome assembly GCA_023376005.1 of Doryteuthis pealeii. Lineage (NCBI taxonomy): Eukaryota > Metazoa > Mollusca > Cephalopoda > Myopsida > Loliginidae > Doryteuthis > Doryteuthis pealeii. Next base: position 89,827,746 of record CM042159.1, on the reverse strand, counting down.
GAAAATTTAGCATTGAAAAACGGAAGTGATGAAAGAGTAAGTTTCAGTTGTTGTATTTTCCGATTATACCCCCTCCGTTTCAAATCTTTTTATTTGAATTCTTAATTTGTTTCATTAGACTTTCTGATTTAATCTAATATTTTATTACATTTAAACTTAAATACTTGCACCCGGAGGGTGCATATATTTGCTAGTATATATAACATAAGTATTAATATATAGATGATTACAAAGCCAATAAAAACAGAAAAGAAAGAGATAAAAATCACAAAGTTTATCTAACCTGGATGAAAAGGAATTTCCAAGCTGTGATGTGTTTCCAATTCCATTCATTATTTTATTCCTTAATTTTAAATCCTTGATAAAAAAAAAATGGACGTCTAGAGTTTAGTGATCTGTTTTTCTTTTCCTCCAAAAATGAAATTATATTTTCAAAAGTTAATCCGAGATAAACAATGAAAAGATTTCTAATGTTTTCCTTTAATGTTTCTTGCCAATACCCGTGTATAAGTCGATGTTTAAAGACATGAATCCAATTCAAAATCTATCAGAGTTAATTATGAAGAACTAGAAGCGGTTACCCGGCGTCGCCTGGGTAGAGTGTTTTTTAAGTTAGTCTCGCAGATCCAGTATTACTTATCACAAGTTAGATCCTCACTGGATGCTCCATAAAATCCCCACATGAATATATAACAATATAGTAAGAAATTTTAATTCAGTAATCTACAATTTTTTAAAAACTACAATATGAATGAGATGATTAATTCAATCAATCAACATCATATTTCAATTACCTTCTCTTACTATACAAATTTTAATTTTAAAATATCTTCCCAAATATAAATAAAATCTTCATTATTTTTGGCTCAAAAACCAAGCCCTGCTGATATCTAATGTCTCTATATATTTACTTTGTCATTAATTGTTTTATTTTTGAAGTTTCCTCTGGACATACATATACACACAATTTCCCTTTATATATGTATAGATAACAATTTTTAAAGTTTGCAATTCATAAAAAATAAGAGTCTGATTAGAAACAACACTTGGCCTCGAATATTAATAATTTTTGTGAAAAAAAATCACGGGTCGACCTATACACGAGTAATAATTGTGTGAGGTTGAAATTTAAACATAATGGGAAAGGGCATACATTCAATTCAAAAATTAATTCTATAAATTGATGATTTCGTGACTATGAATCAAAAGTCGACGAATACACGAGACTAAGGCATACACATATAGTGTGTACTATATAATGTATAATGGGCGGAACAGGGAGCAATCTTTAACTTCTAAGATTAATTCTATTAATTGATGGCTTTGTGATTGTAAATCAAGGGTCGACCAATACACAGGAGCAACATATATTAATGTGAACTGTATTAAAGCATAATGGTGGGTGGTACAATGAGCAACTCGTGGATTTTAAAAATTAATTCCATAAATTGAGGATTTTCTGACCATAAATCAAAGGTCGACTAATACACAGAATCGTCTTATACACAAGTGCGTATTGTATTGAAGTAAAATTAAAATAATTAAGAGCAATATTTGACTTCAAAAATTAATCAAATTAATTCGTTAATAATTTCGTGACTGTAAATAAAAAGTCGACCAATACACGAAATCGACTTATACATGAGTCCATAGAGTTTTCTTTTTTGTTCATCCCTTCAAGGGTCTATTTTCTTTATGCTCTCTTTTGATTTTAACATGGTATCCAAAGATGATCCAAAAATCCAGGTTTTACTTTTAGGTATTTACCCAATCCGGTTTGGCACGGGTAGGATGTGACACAAGGTCGCAAGGATAGGCACCCAGTGGGGATCAAAGTCGCTTTTCAGTAGTAATGGATCCGTGAGACTAGCATGCTAACCATTACACCACAATGAACGCGTTCAAATCCAGTAGTAAATATTTACCCGACTCGTTCGGCACGGGTAAGCTGTAACACAATATCAAATGTATAGTGCATCCAGTGAGGATCAAAGTCTATATTCCTTAGCAATTGGTTCGCGGGACTAGCTTGCTAACCAGTACATCATGATGAACCCTTTCCTGTTTCAAACTTAACCGTTTAACATTGCCAATTAAATTGTCTGGAGGTCTTGACTCTCTGAAATCCAAAGGATATACAAGTCTTCCTATCACATCTTCTGTTTCAAATTGATCGGATGGATCAATGTGTCTGTTTACTTTCTTCAAGGTGCGGTTTCAAAACGGCCAACAACCAGAGCATTCTTATCCGCTCACCTATGCGCAGAAATCTTGAATAACAGGTTCTGTGGGCAAGAAAACCCGTTAACCCTCAATAGTTATTGATCCAAATTCACTAACCCAATCAATAATCAATACTATTGTATTTGAAGATCGAAATGGCCGTTTCTCAATCCGTCCGCATATTCAAACCCAATAAGAATTAAATGAAAACAAGAGAAGAGTATAAAACATGTGACCTCGTTTCTGAAAAAGTGGCTTGATGTAGGTTTAACACTTTCTTGTTTTTTTTTCTTCTCCCCCCCACCTCCCTTGCCGGACGGCAACTGTTTACACATGGACACGGGGTCCCGATCACGTCAGTTGGAAATCTACGTTATTAATAATAAGACAATAATCAGTGCGATCGCTTATTTAATATTAGCGGTTGGTTTAGAGTTACACAATTTATTATCTTTTATTAGGGACGCACGTCTAGAATATTGTCCATGCAACCCATCGATCTCTATGTTCTGGGCATGACATTAAATCGGATTCGCTGGTGAGACTAGGGTTCTGGAGCTCTGGAGAGCATAGAGTCACTCATTCATTACCATTGCACTTGTCCAATTTGACCTGGAATTATAGTAAATTTTAGGATCAATGTATGGATCAAATATATTTGTTTGGAACTACATTAATACATTGACTCTTAATCCATTGATATTGCAACTAAGTATGAAGGCTTTGGGCTCTTAAAACATTAATATTGTTACTAAGTATGAAGGTTTATCTAATCAAAATGATTCTGAACTTCATTGATATATTGGCTCTAAAAACATCGATACTGAAACTAAGTATGAAATATTTACCTGTTTAAAATGGTTGTGAACATTATTAATACATTGACTCTTAAAATATTGATATTACAACTAAGTATGTAGTGTTTACCTGTTTGAAATAATTGAAAACTTTTATAAATTAGCTCTTAAATCATTAACATTCTGATTAACTATGAAGTAATTACTCGTTTAAAATTATTGTAAAATTATCAAACGTTCACCTGGTTCAAAGCAACAAGTATATATCTGTTAAAATCCTTGCGTACTTTAAACCGGTCACAGCGGCTCTCCCACCACATAAGAAAATCTGATAGTTTATTATAATTGAACAGAAGGACTCAGATTGCAATAGTAATAGGATTTTATTTGAATAGAATGAGTTCTAAGGTGAATAGATAATGAACTTTGAAATATCCCATCATACAGGTAAAAAATATCAAGAAAATTTGGTACAGCCGAAGGGAAATTTGGTTGGCAAAGAGTTAAATTGCTTACAGCGACTCCCCTACCATTGCGCATACAACGCCAAAATGAAGTACAATAACAGATGGTTAGTTCATTATAATTGAACAGAAGGACTCAGATTACAATAATGATAATAGGACTTTATTTGAATAGAATGAGTTCTGAGGTGAATAGATAGTGAACTTTGAAATATCCCATCATATAAGTAAAAAATACAAAGAAAATTTGGTA
>CM042159.1:89764009-89821509 GCA_023376005.1 Doryteuthis pealeii | reverse complement strand
AATTTCTTTCCCGCCGACAACAAATACGAACTGAATGACTCAACATGATCAGATACATTGTCTATGATCATGTCTGCTATCATCGACCATTGCCAACCAATCATATCTATCATTGATAAGGTAACATGAACAGCCATAGTTGAAATTCAAAATTACGTTGCCAATGTCCTTCTCAGTGTCTATAACCATTGCACTACGACGCACCACCAAAAAACAATATGCCGAAACCCATCTTCTAGAAGAAGTCATAATCAAACTATTGTTGCATAACTGTTATCTAACGTACCTATGAACATTAATGGGTATTTCCCAATCTTCATAGATACGGGTGTATTATGCTGACTGAGTAGTATGATACCACTACCAGTAGTTTACCTTTCTTCACGCCGCTGGCGAGTATTGTATGTTATTAATGTTATAAAGATTCCATCTTATTTCCAACCTCCGTTTGGTTATTTCTTATTTAGTAACTTTTGTTAGGTTACAATAATAACATACTAGTTTTGATAGCAGTCCATGACTTGTAATAGTCCACTTTAGGCTTTTCTTGGGCTAGACGGGTGGTCCACTCTGACCCGGAGTGGTAGTACCTGTTAGGGTCCCATCAATGGGTTAAACAGAAAAACATGAGTTTATAAACAAAATTTTATTATGCATTAAGAATGAATTTATTTCACAACTCTCCCCAGTTGAAAATCTCTATTTAAGCGCACGTCGATGATCGGCAGAAAATGAATTGTCTTGTCTTACTTTAACACATGTGCTAGCCGCTCGCAGCAACATTCAAGAAAAGTAGGATTGGTCCATGGAATATTTTGAATAAAAAATGGTCCATAAGCCGAAAAAGGTCGAGAAGCACTACACTAAACTACATCTGGTGATGAAGCTCCAGTTCTTGAGTTTAGCAGAGTGTATACCCCTTCATTACCCTTACTCTCAGATCCGCTCTGATCTGGAGTGGCAGTGCCTGTTAGGGCTCCATCTATGGGTTAAATAGATCTGCTTAAAAATTATCCGTATTAGATAGGAATACTTGAAGTCATACAAAAACTGTGTGAAAATTATTTGTTTTGATAATTACTTAAAACTATAAATGTTTACTAAGAATAACATGAGACAGATTGTACTGGATTACATGGTACTAGCAGTAAAAATCACCCTGACCTGATTATGAATTTGTGATCAATAAAAAGAAAAACCTAAGAAATTTATTAAAATTTCAAAAGCAAAAAAAAAAAAAAGCAGCTAATTTGGTTGATATCTTTTTTTTTAAATCATTCAGTTTAAAGCAAAGAAAAAAAATCAAATCTTATTTGTCTGAATTTTTGAGATGAGACTTGATAACACTGGTTTACAAAGAAATTGAGGCAAGCACAAAAATAGCTGTTTTAACCTAATTTGGGGGTGCAGCTGAATTCAGATTTGAAATCCGTTTTTACTCATCACCTCTAGTTTTTTTAGATATGCATACTGTACATTTTGTACCCATACTGTACATAAAGGCGTATATGCATTCAGGGTTAATTTCTAATATTGTGTGACTTATGTCTTCTCTTTTAGTTATTATGCAGTAAATGTAAGTGATAGCATTACATTATATATATAGCTATATATCAAGATGGATTTTGGCAGTTAAGCGTAGCCAACACCTCTCAATCAACAGCCAGTAGTGCACTGGCCAGTAGTGCACTGGCAGTCAGCAGATCATCTAAGAAAACACATTTCTGTCTGCGGTACTATGAATTGTGTACATTGTGTCCTCCAAGTATATTTATTCCGTCAATGTTCTTTATCTATCCTGTTTTATCTGTAATACGCTGCTGCACTGTTGAAATAAGCACGTATATACTCTGTATATACTTAAAAAAACTATTTAAAAGACAGAAAACTGGTGATAGATCAAAACTGTTTATAAATTTGAATTCAGCGCACCCAAATTAGTAAGAAACACCTATTCACATTATTGCCTCAGACAAAAAATATTTTTTTTCAAACCAGTGTTTTTAACAGTTACTTAAAACCATGTATTCATTTACAAATTATGAGTATTAGATAGTAATATTTGAAACCATGAAATTACGTGCTAATGAGTATCAATAGATAGGAACTCTTACTTTAACTTTTTGCCTAGCTATACCAAATTTTCTGGGTATTATTTACTTTATGATGAGATATTTCAAAGTTCACTATCTATTCACCTCAGAAATCATTCTATTCAAATAAAATCCTATTATTATTGTAATCTGAGTCCTTCTGCTCAATTATAATGAACTAACCATCAATTTTTTGTAATTTGCTTGGGTATGGTATCGCAATATATATGGTCATGATTATAATCAAAGATCTAACTCTTTGCCTAATACATTTCCCCCATGGCTGTACCAAATTGTCTTGGTATTTTTTTTACCTGTATGATGAGATATTTCAAAGTTCATTATCTATTCACCTCAGAATTCATTCTAGTTAAAGTATTATTATTATTTTCACTCCTTTTGAGTTTTTCACATCAGCGTTAACTGATGGTATTTCACTGGAGTCTGAGTGACAACAAGTCTCCTCAGGTCTCCAGGACTCTTCTGAGTATTCTAGCCGATTGCAGCAGTACATTAGTCTGGATGGTCTCAATTCTTCATCTGATTTCTTGATCATCCAGTCTTTTTTCCAAGTTTATAGGGACCATTCCAAGTGCACCAATTACAATTGGTATCACTTTCACTCTCATATTCCACAGCTTTTTCAATTCTCTGGCAAGGTCCAGGTATTATTTTCATTTTCCTTCAGCTTCACCATATTATTATTATTATTATTATTATTATTGGAATCTGAGTCCTTCTGCTGAATTGTAATAAACTAACCATCAGTTTTTGTAGTTTGCTTGGGTGTGGTATCGCAATGGTGAGAGAGTCACTGTGAGCGGCTTAAAGTAGACAAAGAGTTAAACCTATATAGGTGCATGAATTATTAGTATTAGATAGGACAAATAAAAAAAGTGAATTTTATGAAAATGCTATGAAACAGTTAAAATATAATTATGATTACAATCAAACCTCGCCAAAATCTGATACACCCCCAGGGCTTCTAAATGGGTAACTCTGAGAATCCCCAATTTATACGGTCAGTCTATCGCAAGCAAAGAGGAGCAAAACGCAGTGTATAACGCAAAATCTGATACACTCACTGGGTGATTTATATGGGTCACTCTGAGTATCCCTGATTTAAACGGTCAGTCTATCGCTAGCAAAGAGCAGAAAACGCAGTGCATAACGCAAATCTGATACACCCCCTGGGTGTTTTATATGGATCCCTCTGAGTATCCTGATTTAAACGGTCAGTCTATCGCTAGCAGTAAAAAGCAAAACGCAGAATCATTTATGTAAGACAGCACGGGTGAACATGTACATACAGGCAACATCGAGTCACGGTTCAGTTCTTCCTTGGTGATTCTCTCAGCTGCAAATCAAACATATGCGTCCACATAAAACCATCGATTATAAAATATTGACTTTTTCCTTTTTATGCACACGTAAATGCACTTACCTTAGTATACCATCATATAGCGTAACAATTAATGACGTTAAATATAAATACAACGGCGCAGATTCACACTATATCAAAAAAGGAGTTTCAGAGGTGCTTCGACCAATGAAAATCTCGCAGGAATAAGAGTCCTTAATTTTTCTATTTAAGAAAACAAGAAAAGGAGACACAGAATTAAGTCTGATTAATCTGGAAAGTGCTGCAAACATTTCTTTAAAAAGGATACAGACTGAATTCATATATATATTATATTATATTATATATATGTGTGTGTGTGTGTGTGTGTGTGTGTGTGTGTGTGTGTGTGTGTGTCAGGGCGGCCTAAAGTCGATATCAACCAGAGAGTGAGGGAGTCTATCCCCTTTTCACTAGTGCTAGGCCAAGGAGATTGTTTTGGCATCTGAGGCGGAGCGCCACACCGACCATCAGCTCGTCACTTTACCGCACAGATCCCTGCGCTACTCATACGCTGAGTTTGGCGTGGGATATATGTACATATTATTATTATTATTATTATTATTATTGAGATTCGGTGTCTGTAACCGAAATTAAGTCACTGTTTACGTCACAATACTCTCAAGAATTGCATAAGTTTATCAATGAGTATTTTATTTGTTGTCAAAATCATTAATACATAGAATAAAGAACAACCCTGTATTATACTCAGAAATTAAGTATGCAACATCTAACGGTCCACATTGTTGGTTAAAATAAACTCAATCACAGTGTAGTGGTTTACAATGTGAACTGGAAGGCTAAATTGATAAAAAATTTGATTTTAATAAATAGATTAGATTTCTAACTGGGATGAATATAAGAGATGAATGAAATATTAGAAGATAAGATAACAATGAAAGAGGGAGATGGAGAGGGATTATAGAGGTTAATACCTAGTAAGATTATTTATTTATATGTAGTTTGTTTTATTTTGATATATATTTAAAATTATGTAACGTTTATCGTTTTTATGAGAAAATTATTTACAAACAAGAAATAGTCTTACAATTTCATTTTACATAAAATTTGATTATTTGTGTGTATTTAAGTAGGCAAAGAGTTAATACAATATGTATAACTGTTAGTGTATATATATTTACCAACCCCTCCACATGAGCAGGATATGACACAAGGTCAATTTCTTATGTGGAGTTTAAGAGGTTTGCATTCAGAGTTTTCCGTTTCCTAAACTGGTTGCCTAACCAAGGTTAAAGAATCTATCTTCCCTAATATTTACCCATAGCTGGAGAATAGTTGGATTCCATGCTTTCCCCAAGAGTATTAGTGATATATGAAATGCAAACAAAACCTCGCCCAGGATTCGAACTCGTCTCGTTGTATCCATTTCTCCACGACGGTAACCAGTATACTAAGCGCTTCCATAAGTGATTAAAATTTTCCAGGGTGATTAAAAACTAACTACGTAGTGGTAGTACCTGTTAGGGTTCCATCTATGGGTTAAATATAAAATATAAAATTGAGTATCCATTAAGAATTAATTTATTTCGAAACTTTATCAGCATTAAATGACCCACCAAGGTTGATATGCCGTAAAACAAAATAATCCAAACTGTAAAATATGCCAACAGCACCTATGTAGAGAGGTAAGACCCCGCTCTCCAATGGGGCCACCTGTTGGCTGTGGGTGACAACCCATGATGCTTAAGGACAAAATCCTAGTCTGAGCAGTCCATGACATGCAACATTCCACTTTGGTCCTTACTTTGACTAGACGGACAGTCAGAGAGGCACCCTCCACTCAGTTGGTTGTCACATCAAGCCCTAGCACCTATATGATTGTCCTGACCTTATTACTCTATTCATAATTTTGAATGTTGAAAGATATCTCATCATGCTGCATGATGAAATCTGGCTAGTTGTCAATAATTGGGAGAATATTGAATAATTGATTTTTATGCAAGATGGTGCTCCTCTACATTTTGCTCTTGTGTTTCATGAATGGCTGAATCACCATTTTCCTAGGAGATGGATGGCTAGACGTGGTCCGCACGAGTGACCGGCTAGAAGCCCTGATTTAACACCTTGCAACTTTTTTTTCTTTGTGATTGGGTAAAGAAGCAAATCTGCTCTACGAAACCAACGATTTTCGAAGAATTTGAAGGACGTATACGAGAATTTATTTCTACCAAAAGTTCCTGGGAAAATTACTTAATACGATTCCTGAACGGCTTGAGAGGCTGGAGGCGAATGCTTGTGCTTATATAGAATTTTACATAAATCTCCTTGTTATGTGTGTTCTATCAAACTTCATGTGTGTTCTTCTCATATTTATTTTTAGTTATTTCTTAAAGTCTAACATGATTAAAGGGGAACCACTCTTGACTGATAAATTATTTATATATTTTCCCATTAAACTAATCCTAAACCCTAACCCTAAAGCCTAACCCTAAAGGCTAACCCTAACCTCGTCTTCTTTCCTAGTAGATCAATAAATAAATAAATAATTTATCAGATTGAAATAACTTTATTTTTTGTAAAAATAATGATTTAGAAATAAATTATATATATTTACCAGCCCCTCCACACGAGCAGGATGTGACACAAGTTAGATTTCTTAAACGGAGTTCAACAGTTTTCCTTCTCCTAGAAAGGTTGCCTAACAAAGGTTAAAGAGCTCAGACTGCCCTGCTATTTACCCATAGCTGGAGGGAGAGTAGGATTCATACCTTTCCCAAGGGTATTAGCGCTAAGTGAAATGCAATTACCACGTCCAGGATTTGAACTCGGGGCGACGAGTCCATTTCCCATGACTTTAACCATTACACCACGCGCTTAGAAATAAATTAAAAGGTATTAAAATAGGGAGTTACTTTACAATCACCCTGTATAAGTGAGGTTTAGCTGATTTACAACTGTGGAACTATATCTTGTAATTTTGATTTAAACTTTGAAAAGAAAATTCAGTAAAGTAAAATACTTTTCTAAGTAATAAAAAAAAACTTTCTTCGACATTCTCTTTCCAACAAATCAGGCATTAAACTTAAACATCTTCTCCTCAATTGAATATTTCTACAGATTCTTCAGGATCTTAGAACGTGGAATTACCATTCTAGATTATTTCTGAAATGTCTTTTATAAAAATAAGAAAAAAAAATAGGTAAAGACAAGTTTTTTTTTTCTTTGTAAATCTGAAATGTAAGAGTCATTGACTTCCATTTGGTGACTCTTACGGCCTCGAGGAATACCGGAAGTGCCTCAAGGTATACCGGAAGTCCCTCGAGAGATCGTCAGGTAAGTCAAAGTCTACAGTTAATTGGTAGACATTTTGAAGGATAGTTAATGTGGGGGATGATTTTCTTTTATATAAATTGCTGTAAATAAGTAAATGTACACCATACACACGCACACGCACAAGCACACACATTTACACACGTGTATACGTATGCATACTGAAATATAGAGAGATTCTACATACGTAACCGTGTACGTAATATAGATAAGTGTGCAACTTATTTACATGAGGAGGTATTTCCCATTAATTAAATTGAGGTGTATTGCAACGTATTCAAATACCAATACGTACACGCGCATACATATGCATACGGGTATGTGATGACATCGCACACACACAAAAGAAAAAGTTGTGCTCACATAAAAAAAACATTTGAATTCCTTTATTTCATACATACAAAGGTTTATTCCAAAACCCCGAAATTCGAATGTGGCGCACGAATTGGAAGTAAGTGCACATTGTGCTACTATGTATGACAAGTTGACACTATTTTGATAAGTGAGTTCACATTTAGGAATTATGTAATCTCATATTTTTTCACTCACTTGAGGAAGCCATTTCTTGTCTAAAAACTGTTTGACCACTTCTCATATATGTATTTACCCAACCCCTCTGCCTCAAACAGGATGTAACACAAGGGTAATTTTTAAGAGTAGTGAAGCTAGTTTGAATTCCAAGTTTTCCTTCTCTTAGTAGAGTTGTCTAAATAACCCAGTTAATCTTTCTATTTTCCCATGACTGTAGGTTAAGGGACTAGCAAAAAAAATCGGATACTACGAGTTTTAAAAGCGAATTAAAAATAATTAAATCTATTATTTAAGGTCAAACTTTGTCTAAATGGATAAGTAGTAACATAATAACCATCATTAAAAAAAAAAAAAATATAAATACATATGCAGTTTATTTTTAAAAGATTTAAAACTATTTGTTTTGATCAATTTCGACGCGATCCGCCATTTTGACTGTTTTTCAATGGTTTTAGGCGCTTGTTTACAATTTTAACGTAGCATTTGGGATGGAAAAAACAAATTACCAAAAATCAGGTAATTATCCGATTTTAATGAAATTTTCAGAATTGATTTAACAATTAATGAATTTATAATGCATCAGTTATTTTATTTCAAAACTTTAATTTAGTATTTTTGCTATAAAAAATTAATATATAAAATTCATTTAAATAAAAATTTTCGGATTTTAAGTTTAAAATGTTAGATTTTTAGATTTTAAAAATAAATATCTACTTAATGCAAACCTTATTTTTTCGAAAAAAGTATACGTTTTGAAGAAAAACTCGATTGAATATGTACCCCCTCCCCTTTTTAAGCAGAAAAAATATCGATGTATAATTTTTTCTTTTATAAAATAATAGCCAATTAAATAATTGTCGAAATGAGTAAAAAAGAAATCTCCAAAAAAGAAATTATTTATTATTTTTTTACATTTTATTTTTCGATTTTCGGTACTTATTTTCTCATAGAAGCGCAGCCGTAAAAAAAATTGTGTTTGTTTCTATTCATAAGTTCGGTCTTTTATCTCATTATTCATACTGTAATTAGTACAATATATGACCAACTTGAAAAACATTTTACGCCCCCAACATAAGGGGGGGCAAAATTAAGCGACCTAAAAAAACAAGAAAGTTTTGAAATAAAATAAATAATGCATTATAAAGATTATTCATTGATACATAAACACTGAAAATTTCATTAAAATCCGATAATTCCCTGATGTTTGGTCAATTATTTTCTGGGGGGGGGCTAAAGTCATTTTGTCAAAAACGCATTTTAGGATCAGTTTGCTAGTCCCTACTGTATGTAGAAAAGATGGATTCATACCTTTCACAGAGGCATTCGTGCGAAGTGAAACGCAAACCGCCTCAACCAGAATTTGAGCATCTGTTACATAATTATTAGATTCCTAATACTTGTGTTCAGTAGTCTAGAAGCAAAAATGGCTGTTATAAGTTGCAGCCCACGGCCTTGAAGGATTGAATGACATGGCTTGACCTCATCCTGATCCTTCCGGTGGATAACGTGAGAATCGGTGGAGAAGACCCTCTTCCGGTTTAGATTAGAAATAGATTTTTAGTTAGATCGGCCAAAGCCACGACGGTGGTAAGTCGTGTCATGCACGCTGCCGACTCAATCTGCGCAGGTAGTCTGGTGGGGATTTCAGAATAAAATCTGATCTAAGTTAAATCGAAGTCTTGTGTTATTATCTAAAAACTACCAATGACACAGGGCTTCTGATAAAGAGAAATCCCCAATGGAAGACCAGACACGAAGTCCCCAAGACGAAGTCCAGACGCTAGAAGAGATGTTAGAAGAGACCTAGAAGAGATGTAAAGGTTAGGGTTAGCGTTGTAGCTAGGGTAAGGTTGAAATTAAGCTTTAATATTAGAAAAAGAATAAGAATGAAAATAAGAAAAAGAAGAAGAGGGAGGAGAAGAACAAGAACAAGAAGAAGAACAAGTAAAAAAATACAAAAAATTGTGAAATATATTCAATTGTTCGTATTTGTTTTCGTAAGTAATTTACGGTAAGGGTTAGGGTTAAGGTTATAGCTAGAGTTACGTTAAAATTCAGCTTTAATATTTAAGAAGAAGAAGAAGAAGAAGAAGAAGAAGAAGTATAAATATATGAAAAATTGTGAAATTTGTTCGATTTTTCCTATTTTTTTGTAAGTAATTTACGGTTATGGCTAAGGTTAGGTTGAAATTAAGCTTTAATATTTCAAGAAGAACAACAACAAGGACAAGAAGAACAAGAACAAAAACAGGAAAAACAAAAAGTAGTAGGATGTGATTCTTCTAGGTGCAGGGTGATAATGTTCATGTCAGGTCAGGGTGACTTGACTACTTTTGAAATCTGACACTGTTGACTCTGAGCAGCATTAGCGTCAACAAGTGGACTTGGACATATAACGCTAGAAGAGATGCTGGAAGAAGAAGAATAGAAAGAAGTAAGAAAGTAAGGAAAGAGAGCATTATGTTTTCCTTCCTCTTTCTTTCTTTCCTTCCTTCTTCATACAAAACGCCGTGTCACAAAAGCACGCAAAAATCGCTACACCCTCTCTGCCCAAAATGGGCCACTTTTATGGTGAAGACAGGAGTTGCAATGCACCATGGGCCATTACCCATAGTGCCTTTCAATACCAATAAAAGTGTCTTCTCTGCCCCCCTTCCAACTTTTCAACATTTCTCACTCCGACCGGACTCCACGACACACCGCCCCGACCACATTCCTTTCTTCTTCGCTACATTTCTCCTTGCAAGCCATGCACCGGAACCGTTTCGAGTCAGGTAGGTTTGCCTCGTCATTACAAGCATACAACACATCGATTCCATTTTTAGGACGATAACCATTACACTAAGTGCGTATACTATGGTTAAGTTCACTTTAGGACTAACTCATTCGGAAAAAGTATGAAAGGGTTCAATAGTACCACTATCGTTAGTCTACAAGGATGGCACTATCATTAAATAACCCACAAAGGTTGATATGCCATTAAACAAAGAAAGCAAACAAAACATTTTTGTCAGATACGATCAGTTACGATCTTGGTTTGAATCGATGCACACTGTGAAACGTTTTGATGCTGTTCTGGATAGAATGTCGATAGTGTTATAAATAGAAAATTCTATCCTAAACAGTATCAAGGAGATTATTACAAGTCTGGACCTGTAGAAAGCCATAGAATATGTCCGTAGACAAGTTGTATTTTCAGTACATGTATTGGTTGGTTTATTAATTTTAACGGCATATCAACCCGTCCAGGGTTATATCATGCCTAGCGGTTGGGTTGTTATACATATTGTGTATTCATATATATACATTTAGTAATTGGTTTTAACAATGTGTTAGCATTATTGGGAATCATACTGTATGCCATTGATTTGTTTCATGTCTATATTCTATGGTATAATTTTATTTCCCTCAAAAAGGAGAAAATATCCTCTATGTTAACATTTTCAAATAGGTCCTTCATATTGTTTGCTTTAAAATAATGTTTTCTGATGTGAGCAAAAAATCTGCATTCCATCAATAAGTGTTTGATTGTCAGGGGTGTTTGACATGTTTCACATTGTGGTTGTTGTTCTTGTTTGAGTATATAAGAGTGTGTTAGTTTTGTATGACCAATGCATAATCGGGACATAATGACTTGTTCCTTTCTAGACTTCCTTAAAGTTGGTCTGCAGCCTCCCAAAGTCGGTTTGATTAGGAAGAGTTTATTGTGGATACAGTTATTCCAGTGCTGCAAGGGTTTGCAAGCAAGCACTTGTATATGGGGCTTTTCACTTTTTTGTGTGTGTGTTTTATTGTTTGTTTTTGTTTTTTGTTGTTTTTTGTTGTTTTGTTTTTTAGCAGTTGTACGCTTTTCTGCGACATTCTGAAATGTATTGCTTCGGGATTATTTCGATGGTTTCTTATTCTTTTTCGATGAGTTGAGTGGAAAAGTAACTTTTTATTACACCTTCTAGGCTTCGATGATAAAACAATGTAAAATTGGATTTCGATAAATACAACGGTGTGTCAAAAAGTAATGTCATTTTGTTTAGGACAGGTATAATTACCAACACAGGAACATGTATCATACATCAAAAGAAAACCCCCTTTCATGGGGCCGAAGAGATACAAACATTATTCCAATGACGAGGAAGTGGTATCTGTGGTGAACGAGTGGCTCAAAGAACAGTCAACAGAATTTTACGGGGCAGGGATATATTTGAAGGTAGAACATTGCTATTGAAAGAAATGCTGTCCGTAAAGGGCTTAAATTTTGTATTTCATTTTTATTGGAAAAAAGGACGTTTCTCTCCTTATTTCTTCTAATATTAAAATAGCACATGTTGTGTTATCAGTACATGCATTGAGACTCAGCAAGTGTTTGCAAGCAAGCACTTGTATGGGGGGGGGGGCTTCACGTTGTTTTTGTTTTGTTTTTTGTTTTTGTTTTTTATGGTTGTTTTTTTTTGTTGTTGTTTTTGTGTTTTGTTTGTTTTTTTTTAGCGGTTGTGCGCTTGTCTGCGACATTCTGTCCCGTCATTCCACACAGTCACATCCGGCGTTTATCAATCCTGCTGATATTTGTTTAATGAATAAAAAAAAATAAAAAAATCTCCCACATATTATGGCTACCACCAATATGGTTGCCATTTTCAAATCTCGAGTTGTCCGGAATTATAAAAACATGGCTAATACGATTCCCGCTTGATTTCAAAATGGCGGGGAAATGCAATAAATTGGCGCGTACCTTCCGTTCGGATTGATTGGTCATCATAAAAAGAACGTTTAGAATGAAAAGTTGATAATTGATGAATCGATACAGATCAATAAAAACAATGATCGATTGAAAGAGAAATTATTTTTAATGTCTATTAAATCTTCATCTTGTTAGATAGATAGATAGATAGATAGATAGAAATTGAGAAAGACTAAAAGAAAGACAGAAAGAAAGAAGGAAAGAAAGAAGGAAAGAAAGAAAGAAAGAAAGAAAGAGATTAATAAAAGAAAGAGGAAAAACAAAAAAATAAGGATAGATAGATATATAGATAGATAGAGATAAATATTTACAGCCATTGATTGATAGATAGATAGATAGATAGATAGAAAGGAATTGAGAAAGAAAAAAGAAAGAAACTGAGAAAAGAAAAAGGAAAAACAGAAAAAATAAGGATAGATAGATAGATGTATAAATAAATAAATAAATAGATAAATAGATATTGACAGTCCTAGATAGATAGATAGATACTGAGAAAGACAGAGAAAGAAAGAAAGAAAGAAAGAACAAAAGAAAGAAAGAACGAAAGAAAGAAATTGATAAAAAAGAATGAGGAAAAACAGATAGATAGATAGATAGATAGAAAAAAAAGAAATAAGGAAAATAAGAAAGAAATAGACAGACAGACAGACAGACAGATAGATAGATAGATAGATAGATAGATATGAAGGCAGAAAGGAAAGTAGGAAGTAATATCCCCTCTCTCTCTCTCTCTCTCTCTCTCTCTCTCTCTCTCTCTCTCTATCTCTCTCCTCTCTCTCCCTCTATCTCTCTATCTCTCTCCTCTCCCTCTCTCTCCCTCTCCCTCTCCCTCTCTCTCTCTCTCTCTTCCTCTATCTCTCTCTCCCCTCTCTCTCCTCTCTCCCTCTCTCTCCACACACACATACACACTCGCTCTTCAATTATTTTTCAATTATTCCCCCCCACCCCGCCATTTACATATCTATTTATTTGGTGACAAAGGAACAGTCACGACCATTTGGTTTCATGCGATAGCAATCATCAGGTAAAGATGTTACAAATGCATTTATAATTAATTAATTAACAAATTAGGTATGACTTTAATTAAGCACAAATATCCCAAAAATTGTTGGCCTTCGCCATTTCAAACACATTGTTTGTTCACTTCATATATATATATATATATATATATATATATATATATATATATATATATATATGAATGTACCCACTATTAGAGGACAAGACAGTTTATTTCTATCTATCTATCTATCTATCTATTTGTTTTTTCCTCATTCTTTTTTATCAATTTCCTTCTTCTTTCTTTTCTTTCTTTCTTTCTTTGTCCTTCTCCGTTTCTATCTATCTATCTATCTACTATCTAGACTGTCATTCATTGTTCATTTCTTTCCTGATAAATACAGCTACAATCTCAATAATATCTTTGTCCCATAATAGATGTTTTATTTTGTATAAGAAATATACATAGAAATGTACCGACTATTATGGGACAAAATTGTTTCTATTTATTGTTCATTTCTGACTTGACAAATAAAGCCCCAGTCTCAATAATACCTCTACGCAACCGCCTCAACCAGAATTTGAGCATCTGTTACATAATTATTAGATTCCTAATACTTGTGTTCAGTAGTCTGAAACAAAAAAATGGCTGTTATAAGTTGCAGCCCACGGCCTTGAAGGATTGAATGACATGGCTTGACCTCATCCTGATCCTTCCGGTGGATAACGTGAGAATCGGTGGAGAAGACCCTCTTCGGTTTAGATTAGAAAGAGATTTTTAGTTAGATCGGCCAAAGCCACGACGGTGGTAAGTCGTGTCATGCACGTTGCCGACTCAATCTGCGCTGGTAGTCTGGTGGGGATTTCAGAATAAAATCTGATCTAAGTTAAATCGAAGTCTTGTGTTATTATCTAAAAACTACCAATGACACAGGGCTTCTGATAAAGAGAAATCCCCAATGGAAGACCAGACACGAAATCCCCAAGACGAAGTCCAGACGCTAGAAAGAATGTTAGAAGAGACCTAGAAGAGATGTAAAGGTTAGGGTTAGCGTGTAGCTAGGTTAGGTTGAAATTAAGCTTTAATATTAGAAAAAGAATAAGAATGAAAATAAGAAAAAGAAGAAGAGGGAGGAGAAGAACAAGAACAAGAAGAAGAACAAGTAAAAAAAATACAAAAAATTGTGAAATATATTCAATTTTTCGTATTTGTTTTCGTAAGTAATTTACGGTAAGGGTTAGGGTTAAGGTTATAGCTAGAGTTACGTTAAAATTCAGCTTTAATATTTAAAGAAGAAGAAGAAGAAGAAGAAGTATAAATATATGAAAAATTGTGAAATTTGTTCGATTTTCCTATTTTTTTGTAAGTAATTTACGGTTATGGCTAAGGTTAGGTTGAAATTAAGCTTTAATATTTCAAGAAGAACACAACAAGACAAGAAGAACAAGAACAAAAACAGGAAAAAACAAAAAGTAGTAGGATGTGATTCTTCTAGGTGCAGGGTGATAAGTTCATGTCAGGTCAGGGTGACTTGACTACTTTTGAAATCTGACACTGTTGACTCTGAGCAGCATTAGCGTCAACAAGTGGACTTGGACATATAACGCTAGAAGAGATGCTGGAAGAAGAAGAATAGAAAGAAGTAAGAAAGTAAGGAAAGAGAGCATTATGTATTTTTTCCTTCCTCTTTCTTTCTTTCCTTCCTTCTTCATACAAAACGCCGTGTCACAAAAGCACGCAAAAATCGCTACACCCTCTCTGCCCAAAATGGGCCACTTTTATGGTGAAGACAGGAGTTGCAATGCACCATGGGCCATTACCCATAGTGCCTTTCAATACCAATAAAAGTGTCTTCTCTGCCCCCCTTCCAACTTTTCAACATTTCTCACTCCGACCGGACTCCACGACACACCGCCCCACCACATTCCTTTCTTCTTCGCTACATTTATCCTTGCAAGCCATGCACCGGAACCGTTTCGAGTCAGGTAGGTTTGCCTCGTCATTACAAGCATACAACACATCGATTCCATTTTTAGGACGATAACCATTACACTAAGTGCGTATACTATGGTTAAGTTCACTTTAGGACTAACTCATTCGGAAAAAGTATGAAAGGGTTCAATAGTACCACTATCGTTAGTCTACAAGGATGGCACTATCATTAAATAACCCACAAAGGTTGATATGCCATTAAACAAAGAAATCAAACAAAACATTTTTGTCAGATACGATCAGTTACGATCTTGGTTTGAATCGATGCACACTGTGAAACGTTTTGATGCTGTTCTGGATAGAATGTCGATAGTGTTATAAATAGAAAATTCTATCCTAAACGGTATCAAGGAGATTATTACAAGTCTGGACCTGTAGAAAGCCATAGAATATGTCTCGAACAAGTTGTATTTTCAGTACATGTATTGGTTGGTTTATTAATTTTGACGGCATATCAACCCGTCCAGGGTTATATCATGCCTAGCGGTTGGGTTGTTATACATATTGTGTATTCATATATATACATTTAGTAATTGGTTTTAACAATGTGTTAGCATTATTGGGAATCATACTGTATGCCATTGATTTGTTTCATGTCTATATTCTATGGTATAATTTTATTTCCCTCAAAAAGGAGAAAATATCCTCTATGTTAACATTTTCAAATAGGTCCTTCATATTGTTTGCTTAAAATAATGTTTTCTGATGTGAGCAAAAAATCTGCATTCCATCAATAAGTGTTTGATTGTCAGGGGTGTTTGACATGTTTCACATTGTGGTTGTTGTTCTTGTTTGAGTATATAAGAGTGTGTTAGTTTTGTATGACCAATGCATAATCGGGACATAATGACTTGTTCCTTTCTAGACTTCCTTAAAGTTGGTCTGCAGCCTCCCAAAGTCGGTTTGATTAGGAAGAGTTTATTGTGGATACAGTTATTCCAGTGCTGCAAGGGTTTGCAAGCAAACACTTGTATATGGGGCTTTTCACTTTTTTGTGTGTGTGTTTTATTGTTTGTTTTTGTTTTTTGTTGTTTTTTGTTGTTTTGTTTTTAGCAGTTGTACGCTTTTCTGCGACATTCTGAAATGTATTGCTTCGGGATTATTTCGATGGTTTCTTATTCTTTTTCGATGAGTTGAGTGGAAAAGTAACTTTTTATTACACCTTCTAGGCTTCGATGATAAAACAATGTAAAATTGGATTTCGATAAATACAACGGTGTGTCAAAAAGTAATGCCATTTTTTTAGGACAGGTATAATTACCAACACAGGAACATGTATCATACATCAAAAAGAAAACCCCTTTCATGGGGCCGAAGAGATACAAACATTATTCCAATGACGAGGAAGTGGTATCTGTGCTGAAGGAGTGGCTCAAAGAACAGTCAACAGAATTTTACGGGGCAGGATAATATTTGAAGGTAGAACATTGCTATGAAAGAAATGCTGTCCGTAAAGGGCTTAAATTTTGTATTTCATTTTTATTGAAAAAAAGACGTTTCTCTCCTTATTTCTTCTATAATTAAAATAGCCCATGTTGTGTTATCAGTACATGCATTGAGACTCAGCAAGTGTTTGCAAGCAAGCACTTGTATAGGGGGGGGGGGCTTCACGTTGTTTTTGTTTTGTTTTTTTTTTTGTTTTTTATGGTTTTTTTTTTTGTTGTTGTTTTTGTGTTTTTGTTTTTTTTTTTTTGAGCGGTTGTGCGCTTGTCTGCGACATTCTGTCCCGTCATTCCACACAGTCACATCCGGCGTTTATCAACCCTGCTGATATTTGTTTAAATGAATAAAAAAAAATAAAAAATCTCCCACATATTATGGCTACCACCAATATGGTTGCCATTTTCAAATCTCGAGTTGTCCGGAATTATAAAAACATGGCTAATACGATTCCGCTTGATTTCAAAATGGCGGGGAAATGCAATAAATTGGCGCGTACCTTCCGTTCGGATTGATTGGTCATCATAAAAGAATGTTTAGAATGAAAAGTGATAATTGATGAATCGATACAGATCAATAAAAACAATGATCGATTGAAAGAGAAATTATTTTTAATGTCAATTAAATCTTCATCTTGTTAGATAGATAGATAGATAGATAGATAGAAATTGGGAAAGACTAAAAGAAAGACAGAAAGAAAGAAGGAAAGAAGAAGCAAAGAAAGAAAGAAAGAGAAAGAGATTGAAAAAGAAAGAGGAAAAACAAAAAATAAGGATAGATAGATATATAGATAGATAGAGATAAATATTTACAGCCATTGATGATAGATGATAGATAGATAGATAGATAGATAGATAGATAGAAAGGAATTGAGAAAAGAAAAAGAAAGAAACTGAGAAAAGAAAAAGGAAAAACAGAAAAAATAAGGATAGATAGATAGATGAATAAATAATAAATAGATAATAAATTATTGACAGTCCTAGATAGATAGATAGATACTGAGAAAGACAGAGAAAGAAAGAAAGAAAGAACAAAAGAAAGAAAGAACGAAAGAAAGAAATTGATAAAAAAGAATGAGGAAAAACAAATAGATAGATAGATAGAAAAAAAAAAATAAGGAAAATAAGAAAGATAGAGACGNAGACAGACAGATAGATAGATAGATAGATAGATAGATATGAAGGCAGAAAGGAAAGTAGGAAGTAATATCCTCTCCTCTCTCTCTCTCTCTCTCTCTCTCTCTCTCTCTCTTCTCTATCTATCTATCTATCTATCTATCTCTATCTCTCCCTCTATCTCTCCCTCTATCTCTCCTCCTATCTCTGTATCTCGCTCTCCCTCTCTCTCCCTCTCCCTCTCCCTCTCTCTCTCTCTCTCTTCCTCTATCTCTCTCTCCCTCTCTCTCCCTCTCTCCCTCTCTCTCACACACACATATACACACTCGCTCTTCCTGAATAATGTCGATCTTCAATAAATTCCTGTTTGTTTTTCAATTATTCCACCCCCCACCCCGCCATTTACATATCTATTTATTTGGTGACAAAGGAACAGTCACGACCATTTGGTTTCATGCGATAGCAATCATCAGGTAAAGATGTTACAAATGCATTTATAATTAATTAATTAACAAATTAGGTATGACTTTAATTAAGCATATAATCTCCCAAAAATTGTCGGCCTTCGCCATTTCAAACACATTGTTTGTTCACTTCATATATATATATATATATATATATATATATATATATATATATATATATATATTATATATATATGAATGTACCCACTATTAGAGGACAAGACAGTTTATTTTCTATCTATCTATCTATCTATCTATTTGTTTTTTCCTCATTCTTTTTTATCAATTTCCTTCTTCTTTCTTTCTTTCTTTCTTTCTTTCTTTGTCCTTCTCCGTTTCTATCTATCTATCTATCTACTATCTAGGACTGTCATTCATTGTTCATTTCTTTCCTGATAAATACAGCTACAATCTCAATAATATCTTTGTCCCATAATAGATGTTTTATTTTGTATAAGAAATATACATAGAAATGTACCGACTATTATGGGACAAAATTGTTTCTATTTATTGTTCATTTCTGACTTGACAAATAAAGCCCCAGTCTCAATAATACCTCTGTCCCATAATGGATGATACATTCAGTTAAAGAAATATACAGAAAAATGTACCAACTATTATGGGACAAAACTAGTTTTATTCATGGTTCATTTGATATTAGGTCTGTCCCATAATAGATGTTACATTTAATATTAGAAATATATATAGAAATGTACCAACTATTGCGGGACAAAACTAGTTTTATTCATTGTTCATGTCTGTCTTTGTAAATATTTCTTCAGTCTCGATACTTTTTCAACACACCTTGCATCATATTACTTCTGTTCCATAATGGATCCTACATTTGATATAAGATATGCATATGGAAATGTACCAACTTTTATGGGACAAAACTAGTTTTATTCATTGTTTATTTCTGTCATGGTAAATTCAGCTTCCGTCTTGATACTTTTTAAGATAACTCGCATAATACATTTTATGTCCCAGAATGGATTATACATTTAGTATGGTATATGTATATAGAAATGTACAGACTATAATGGAACAAAACTAATTTAATTCTTTGTTCATTTTTGTCTTTGTAAACAGAGCTACAGTCTTAATAATATCTTACATATATGTCCCATAATGGATGTTTTTATTTCGTATAAGTGTATATATGTATATATATGTACACTTCTGTCTTGGTAAACACGGCTACAATTTCAATAATATTTCTGTCCCATAATGGATGTTTCATTATGTATAAGAATTGTATATAGAACTGTACCAACTATTATGGGACAAAACTAGTTTTATTCATTGTTCATTTCTGTCTTATTGAATACAGCTTCAGTCTTGATACTTTTTAATACACCTCGCATAAGTCTATGTCTGTTCCTTAATTGATATAACATTTAATATGATAAATGTATCTAGAAATGTACCAACTATTATGGGACAAAACTAGTTTTATTCATTGTTCATTTCTTCCTTGTTAAACACAGTTTCGGTCTCCATAATGTCTCTGTCTCATAATGGGTGTTTTATTTCGCATTAAAAATATATATCGAGATGGACTAACTATTTTGGGACAAAACTAGTTTTATTCATTGTTCATTGGTAAATACAGTTTCAGTCTCGATATTTTTTAACATACCTCGCATAATACTATATCTGTCCCAAAATGAATGCTACATTTCATATAAGAAATATGTACAGAGATGGACTAACTATTTTGGGACAAAACTAGTTTTATTCATTATTTATTTTTATCTTGATAAATACAGTTTCAGTCTCGATACTTTTTGAACACACCTTGCATAATACCTCTGTCCCATAATGGATAGTACATTTAGTATGAGAAATATATAGAGAAATGTAACACAAATATTTCTCATTCGTTGTTCATTTCTGTCTTATTGAATACACAGTTTCAGTCTCGATACTTTTTGAGCAGCCATCTTATAATAAATGCTGATAAATCACCGTGAAATAATCGTGTTGTCCGCCGATCTGTCACTTTCTCTTTATTCGATTATGTTTGATCAATCACTTCCCATGTTTCATTAATATCATTTTTTGCAACAAGATCCGAGCGGAACTTGTTGTGTTTGTTTTCCACTTCTATTCCCGTCGGGCGGTTTTATGAAATAGCAAAATCCATTTAGCATTCGCCTTCTACAGGGCGATTTAAAAGTAATTCCTTATTTTAAACTATGACTGCCGAAAGGTATCACACCATGCTGCAAGATTGAATCTGGCCAGTTTTCAATATTTGGGAGAATATTAAAGACTTGATTTTTATGCAAGATGGTGCACCTCCACATTTTGCAATGGCGGGAAATCACTACAGATATGATTGTGGGTCCTTTCATCCTTCGCAATACCATGAAAGCTATTTCACTATGCTGCAAGATTGAATCTGGCCAGTTTTCAATATTGGGGAGAATATTAAAGACTTGAGTTTTATGCAAGATGGTGCTCCTCCATATTTTGCAATGGCGTGGAATGACTTCTGATAGGATTGTGCGTCCTTTCATCATTCGCAATACCATGGATTTCGAAAGGTATTTCACCATGCTGCAAGATGAAATCTGGTCAGTTGTCAATACTTGGGAGAATATTAAAGACTTGAGTTTTATGCAATATGGTGCTCCTCCATATTTTGTTATTGTTGTTCGTGAATGGCTGAATCACCCTTTTCCTGGGAGATGGATAGATAGACGTGGTCCGCATGAGTTTATGAAATATCAAAATCCATTTAGCAGGCTGCTTCTATATTTCCTTCAATATTTCTAACAATCTGATAAAAGTCTTTGTATGACATTTTTCCAAAATTATTTCATCAATATCTATAAATATCTTATTATAATGGAGATAGTGTGTTTTTCTGTCTGTAACCGAAACTATATCACTACTCAAGTCACAATTCCCTTAGTTATTGACATCACATTCTCCATGATTTTATTTTTATTTAAACCTCAATTATTAATAAAATTGTTTTACATTATTAATACTGTTAACCTTATCTACATACTAACAACATGCAATTATATTTGTATATACAACAAAAGAGCAGTTTACAGTGTGAACGGGAAGGCTAATTTGCATATTGATATTAAAAATCTGATTTTAATAAATATATGCTTAGTATTATTGATTTCTAATTGTTTGATTTTATCTTAATGAATATAAGCAAAAGTCTCTTCAATGAATCTTAAATGAAATCCATTAACAAGAAAAAATAACTGTCATTTTATTCTTTACTTCCTCTTTTAACTAAATACTTAAATTAGGAAAAAATAACAATGAAAGACGAGAGTGATGGAAGAGTAATTTTCAGTTGTTCTATTTTTCAATTATATCCCCCTTCTGTTTCAAATCTTTTTATCTGCATTCTTATTCAGTTTTATTAGCCTTTCTAATCTAATCTAATATTTTATTACATTAAAACTTAAATACTTACACTAGGAGGGTGCGTATATTTGCTAGTATTATTAATGAAGATTAGGTTTCGATTTGTCCCTAACAAAAATTCCGTCATTGCTTACGTCACATTATCCAAAAATTGTTATAAAGGAATAAATCCACTCAAAATTTGAGGAAGAATTGTTTTGGGGTAAACAAACAACTCCGAACGCTACAGTGCCGAAAGCCGCCTCCTTGTATAAGTCTGAGACGTTCCCTTAGCACCGCGGTTCGTGTGCATTACGAATCGCTTGTTGGTCCGGCTCGGGGACATAGCGATTCTCACAAGAATCGTTATGTACCCGAGCATGAGGTATTTGCGTAGTCCACTATGTTAGAGTAAAAAGTCGTCGTCAAGGCGGCCTAATGTCGGTATGAGCCATACAGCGAGAGAGTCTAGTCCCTGTTCACTAACGCTAGACCAGAGAGATTATTTTACTTCACTTTACTGCACAGATCTCTGTGCTACTCATACGCTGGATTGTTGAGGGCCGGCATCGAACCAGGAACCTGGAGATTCCAGGCGGATGCTCTACCAACTGAGCTAAACCGGCCCTTAGTACTAAGGTAGAAAACAGCTAGATTTTTTTGTAACGAGGTTGTAGACAGTTAGTTCTTGGTAATATAGCACACACACACACACAGGTAATTCTTAACGAGGTAGCACAAACCTTTGTCGTAGTAAGATAATACGAAGTTATTTCGTATCAAGATATCACACAGCTACTTTATCGTAAAATATCGCACATCTTGTTTTTTTTTGTTTTTTTTTTTGTTTGTTTTTGTTTTTGTCTTCTTTTTTTGGCTTGTTGTTTGTTTTTGAGGGACTTTTTGACTTTTTTTTTGCTTTTTTTTTTGGCTTTTAATTTTTTGGCTTTTTTTCTTTGCTTTTTTTTTTCGGAACAGATGCAGAAGTGCGCTCGGTGCTAATAAAACGCTACATTAATTGCGTTGCTTATTGCATCCCTTTGTACCCTTGCCTCTTTTAAACTTGTTGTGGTCAGATCAATAGAGTGTCCATTGCGAACAGAATTATTGTCGCCCAATTAGATTGATATCAATATCTGATTTTCTTGTTTTGTATCGTTTTGACATTTATCTTGTGTCACATCTCAACAAACTGTCGTTGGAATCCCTTAATAGACCAGATTGTTTTGTTTTATTTTTTTTATTTATTGTGAAGGTCCTTGGCTTATTCAAGAGGTTTACACGTCTTTAGATGTGAACAGGTTGTGTTTGTATTATCAAGCAGAGATATATATATAAATGAGATATTACCGATTTTTATTTTTGTTCTGGGCAATAAATATTTATTATAAACAAAACCAATGAACAAGAACCAGAAAGGCAGGTACAAGGACATTATTCCAAAGAGTCTTAAGAAATGTCTGAATCTAGAGACATAAACTAAAAAAAAACTTTATTTTCTCTGTGGTTGGCTGAGAGAAATTTTGCGTCCCCATGATCTTCTACAGCTACTCCGTAAAAAGGTCCGCACTCTTGGCTACAGAAGAAGAATACACTCTGCCGAGGGGTTAAATTCCCCCAATGAAACCACCTGTTCGCTGTGAGTGATGACCCGTCATGCTTAAGAAAGAGACCCTTGTGGCTGAGCAGTCTATGACATGGAACACTCCACTTTGACCCTTAGGCTAGACGGTCAGTCAAAAAGGCCCCTTCTGATCAATTGACTGGTCACGTCAAGCCCTAGCACCTCTATGATTGTGCCAACCCTATACCCCTTATGGCAAACACCCAACTCTTTTCACCATATTTGTGCTAGAAGGCGGTAACTGAGGGTCTTAATGTCCTGGGTATGACGTTAAACTCTATCTGATGTTGTAGTTCCAATTCGGAAGCACTAGGGAATATGAAGTACCCCTTCATCACCATTACTCCCATGTCCACTCTAACCCTGAGTGCTAGTACCTCTTATGATCCTATCTATGGGTTAAATAGAAAAAATGAGTTTAAAAAAATGTGCTTAATAATTGAATTTAAAAATAAAATTGAGTACCTATCCAGAATGAATAAAACAAAACGTCTTCGACATAAAATAACCCAACAAGTGTTGACATGCCATAAAATCCAACCAACTAATCAACCAACCAAATTTTGCAATGTGGGTGTACCACAAGATATAATCTAAGGTGACCGCTAAAAAAATATATACTCAAATATAGCATAAAAAGGAGGTAATTTATGAGGAAGTGCGTCCCAGTCTCCTGCCTCAAAAATTGCTACCCGGTTACTATCAAAATAACAACCCCAGCTCGTCGTAATTCTTGTTTATTTATCTTAATTTGTCGTAATTCTTGTTTAGATATGAAGATGGATATATAGTTTGGAATAGACTGAGGTAGATAGATAGATAAACAAACAAAATAATATAGATAGATATGAACAAATGGAGATAGATAGATATTTTCGACCAGTAAATGTATTTGGGGGGGTCGCTTCTTTTTTTGTCGTAATTCTTGTTTATTTAAACTAAGACATTAAACAAACATGAATTAAAAAAAATCTTAGTATTTAAAGTAATATAGATAAATATGAACAAATTGAGATAGATAGATAGATAGATAGATGGATGGATAGTTTTGAATAGACTGAACTGGGTCGTTATTTTGATAGTCACCGGGTAGCAATTTTTGAGACAGGAGACCGGGACGCACTTCCTCATGAATTACCAAAAATGACTATTGGACAATTTTAGAACAATTTCTCTAAATTTTTAAGATAAGTCGTGATAATTTGTATTATTTGGTTATACGGACTATTGTCTGAATAATCCAAATAATATAATTACTTGTGTCCAGCTATGATTAGCGGAATGGGAATAGGATACCCCGGTGGATTGAATAAAGGATTGGTTTCAGAGTTCCGTGAAGGCTACCGATTACGACAAGAAGGTTTCCGAGTTCGAAGAGAAGTTCCCCGAGTCCGACAAGAAATAGCTGAAGGCCGGAGGGTACCTCGGCCGAAACGTTGTACAGATAACAATGAAGATAAGTGCAAATTTCCAAATAATACAAATTTTAGAACAGAAATTAAAGTTTGATCCTCTATCATTAAACACAATTGATTAGGTTCGAAAGATTTTATTGGTCTGAAATTTAATGACATGTCAACTTTCGAGGGTTATTTAATTCCAAAGCGGTCTTTATAAAAAAAATTTTTTAAACTTCCGTGTTTCCGCGAAAATAAGGCCTACCAGTAAAACAAGACCTTCCTGCAAAATAAGACCCAGTGATTTTTTCAGGATGATTTTCATATTAGCCTCCTATCAAAATAAGCCCTAGTTGAGAGTGGCAGACGGACGAAAGAAATGTACATTCTTCACAATGACATTATGCGAGCCAAATACTCGACATCTCTCGATGATAATCGCTAGTGTTATATTTCGGAATAAAAATTGATATAACCCCCTGTCTTATTTTCGGGGGTGGGGAACACGGTACTTAACCCATAGCTGAGGGAATGGAGGAGTTTATACCTTTCCCTAGTATATTAATCCGAATGTGAACGAGAGCCACTGTAGTTCGAACACGCTTACTAGAATATCGCAGACCAACACTTTAGCCACTACGTCACATGGACACCTCCGTACGGATTGGATAAGTTGGAAATGATATCAATGATTTTAATTTTTTTAATTATTTTTTAATGGTTTTGATGATTTAAAAAAATGATTTTAATGATTTTTGATTATTTTTAAATGATTCTTTAATAATTTTAATGATTTTTAATAATTTTTCATGATTTTTTTAAAAGATTCTTTACTGATTTGAATTTTTTTACTTACCTTGAAACTTCCATGTTTGAATTTTGGTCTTATTATTTTTCTTCCTTTTTTAAACATCAATTCGAATTGCAGTTTCCCATTTTATACGTTGGAGTTTCTGGTTATACAATTTTTTACTTACATTAAGTCTTTTGTTTTGATCCTTGTTTCTGTGGGTTGGTTCAAAAGTTGTTGTTTTTTTCTTTTTAACTCAGTAAAAAAACCTGACTCATCTTGAACATTTCTAAGAAAACAAAATAATGTTCCTCCAGTGAACTTGAGATGAGTTCAAAATCAGTAATCAAATAATATTTATGGTTTCGTTTGGTTTGCTGGTTTTACGGCATATCAACCCTTTTCGGGTCATTTAATGTCGAAACGTGTAATTTTGATAAAAGTTTCTGTTCATTTTCTTTATATCTTCAAAATGCTATAAATAATTTTCTTTAACTTGGTTTTCCTCGGTTTGGTTTGTTTAATGGTATAATAATCCTGTGGGTTATTTAATGCCAAAATTGTTTGAGTGTGGGATATGATTTAGTATTCAAGTTTCCTTTACCGGTGTAATTTTTGTAGATGTATTTCGTGGATGTATTTGATATCTGATTCATAATATATACTTTAATACATATATATATATATATATATATATATATATATATATATATATATATATGGTTTTTACTCAACAAAGGGACATGTCACTTGATCAGTTCATTTTTCTGTCCTATCTTTTGTGGCTTGCCAAACACTTAAAAAAATTTTTTTTTTTTAAACTTTCCCAAAACAATTTTTTCAGAAGCACTTTTCTCCTGACATTGAAACTAGATGAGAACAATTCAATAACATAAAAAACATTCCTGTTTGTCTCATCACTTTTTGTTCATCTTAAGTACTGACTGATGAAAAATCAGTCGAATTTCAATCCCGGCTTGAAGTAGATTATAAAATCAAGCCGCACTGAAGAGCCGTGATACGTCGAAACAGGACTGTAAGTGGATGACTATATATATATATATATATATATATTATAATATATATATATATATATATATATATATATATAAAGGAGCTGCGTCTGTTTTGGTATGTACGTGTCGACTTATAATTGAGAAAAAGAAGTGTTCTTGTGCATTAAAATTGTGCATGCACCTTAATATGTTTATAATAAGGAAAAGTATACAATTTAGATTTTGATTTTTACTGATTGAATGATATAATTCAATAATTAAAGATGAATCAATTTGTGAAACTCTTCACAATTCTTTATAAGTAACTTAAAAAACTAACCTTTAGAAAAATAAATTTGTTTCTAACCACTTCCGAGTTTAGTAATATAGTTTGAATAATATTTTAAAATGTAAACAAAAAAAAAAACAATTCCTAAATATATGCGAATTCTTAACTTCTGTTATCGTTAAAATTAACTTCTCTTACTTGGCCGATTTAGCACAGCCTCCGTCTAGGAACCACCAGGTCCCTGGTTCAATACCGACCCTCGCTAACTCAGCGTAAGAGTAGCACAGGGTCCTGTGCTGTAAAATGAGGAGCCGATAGTAGGTTTGGCGATCTTCTTCAGGAAGTACTAAACTATACAACTTACACTCTCCAATAATATATAAGAGCCTGGCTTTTTAGAGGTCGGGGAACTCGTATTCACGCTGAATACTGGAAAATATCTTAGTATAAATTCTAGTACTACATCTTCGGTGCTTTTACATTCTAAAGTTTAGTATCGAGATCTTTTATCAGGTGTCAAAGTAATATAAAAAATAAATTGTTCGTACCTATAATACGTAATACTAACGTAATATTAAAGTTATAATTTAATAAACGCAAACTAAATAGTCAAAACGAACATAATTTATATTAAAAAAGATATTTTCTTCATGACCAAAAATGAGAAAATAAATTAAATATTTTAGTATTAAATCGTATCAAAGAAATTAACATAAATAAAATAAAATGGTGCGTTTTTTATGCTTGTATAAAATAGTTTTCAGAATATTTTGGACGCGTGATAGTTTGCAGTGTGTATAGCACACGACCAAAGCAGTTCAAACCATGAAAGGTAGTATCGTGGTAATTAGTGCGCTGACAGGTTTTGCATTGCTTCACTTGATTGTGTGACTTGAAAACCGCAACCGATAAACATGCAACATATTCTAATTCGAGAACTTATGCTTGATAAGTTCGAACTAAACCATAAGATAACCGAAAACATTTGTTATGCAAAGGGTCAATATTTTGGCTATAAGCAAAGTCTGGCTCAAATATTGGCGACGTTCTGGTCAATCAAGTTGATCAAGGATATAAAACAACACCAGGGAAATAATCAATGATAAAAGGTGTTCGTAAAACAACTAAGAGTGATTCAAAGAGTAATTGCTATATATTTCTTTCATAAAGGTCGGCTCAAATAATAGATGTTCAAAAGTATTTGATCCAACAACACCAGGAGAATAATTAATGATAAAAGATGTTCATAAAATAAGTAATAGTTGACCCTGATTAAAAAAGAAATTGCAATATATTTCTTAAAAAAAAAAAAGAAAATAACTATCTATCTGAAAACAACCAAACTATTTGTAATAATCTATTTGTAATATTCTAATACAGTTACATTTTTTTAAATTTTGGTGAAATCAAACATAGTTCTCTGCCCCTGGATTAGTTCACTGTGAATACTAAAGACACATAAAATACTAAAGAATCTTCACCAAAACTGGACCAGAGTTAAATTGAATAAAGTTTGAGTAATGCAATTACCTTGTTAGTTTTTTTATTACAATATCTGCGGAGAAGTCAGAGTTGTCTCCCCCTGTTTCAGTTCAATATAAATACAAATATATATGAGCTTCAGCTTGTGGTTAGTCCCACGTTAATAGGGCATTGTGCCTGACCCCTACAAGTGGGGGACGAGGAAAATAACTCAATATAAATACAAAAGAATATTCACCTTAACTGGACCACAGTTAAGTTATATTGAATGAAGCTAGAGTAAAGCAATTACTTCGTATTTTATTACAATATCTGTTGCAAAGTTGTCTCCCCCTGTTTTAGTTCACTATCTTATTATAATGGAGATTGTGTGTTTTTCTGTCTGTAACCGAAACTAAATCACTACTCAAGTCACAATTCCCTTTGTAATTGACATCACATTCACCATGAATTTATCCTTATTTTAACTTCAATTATTAATAAAATTGTTTAACATCTGTTAACTATATCTACATACTAATAACATGCAATTGTATTTATATATACAACAAAATAGTGGTTTACAGTGTGATAATTTGCATATTGATACTAAAAATGTAATTTTAATAAATATATGCCTAACATTTTAATGAATATAAGCAAAAATCTCTTCAATAAATCTTTAAAAAAATCCCTTAACAAGAAAAGATAACTGTCATTTATTCCTAAATACTTAAATTAGAAAAAATAACAATGAAGACGGAGTGATGGAAGAGTAAATTTCAGTTGTTCTATTTTTCAATCATATCCCCTCTGTTTCAAATTTTTTTATCAAACTTTTTATCTGCATTCTTATTTAGTTTCATTAGTGTTTCTAATTTAATACGATATTTCATTACATTAAAACTTAAATACTTGCACCCGGAGGTTGCATATATTTGCTAGTAAATACTAATGAATCTTCACGAGGCGTAGTAGATATATGCCCAACCCGTTCGCCACAAGGTCGCAAGTATGGGTCATCCAGCAAGGATCAAACTAGCTATTCAGTAGTAATGGATCAGCGAGATTAGTTTGCTAACTATTACACCATGTGACGTCACGAGTGTCTCTTTGGGGATTTTCTTGAATGAAAATGAACTTCTTAGATTATTGCTAAGATCGGATTTATCTTCAGTTATTCTTTTTTTTTCACAAATCATTTTCAAAATCGAATATATTGAATCTTATTGAATGTTTAAACACATTTGATCCGAGATTCAGAATTTTGTTCAACTTTTCCCAAATAAAAAAAAGATTACTAGACCAATAAAAAGGTCGAGTTTAAATGGGCAGGACTGGGTTTATTACTCGGTGCCTGAGGCGCCTCAAAAGAGGAATGCCAACGGGAGACACGCAGTATTTATACTAGCTTACCGCATGAGTTTCGGTTTGTGTGTGGCTCCTAACAATAATCCGACTTCATGTTCATCTGCTATGGTGGAAAGTCAGAAAATCATGTGAAAAGGTCGGGATTTTCTTCTTTTTTTTTTTTTAACTGAGAGAGACTGGATCTGTTTGAATACCTTTGTTGAGCAATTAGAAAACTATTTTTTGATGTTTATTCGCGATTAAAATTATTTTCAAGTTGTGTATTTTGGTAAACAAAAAGAAATCTTTGCGATTATTAAAGACGAAACGTTTCATCAGTATTTAGTTCAACGTTTTCTTTTGGTTAAAATCACTGAATGATGAAAAATATTTAGTCAAGTTGTATTCTTTGTTGACAAGTTTTGATATGGATCTTCAAATCAAAATTTTTGTTGTTTACTTCTGCATATTAAGAATAATTATATGTAACTGCATATGAAAGAATTATGAATAGTTTAAAATAGGGAGTTACTTTTCAATCAGCCTGTATATTAAGGAACATACATTAAAGAATTGAGAAAAATGTAACTGTATATAAAGAATTATGAATAGTTTAAATAGGGAGTTACTTTTCATTCATCCTGTATATTAAGGAACATGCATTAAAGAATTGAGAAAAATGTAACTGCATATAAAAGAATTATAAATAGTTTAAAATAGGGAGTTACTTTTCAATCAGCCTGTATATTAAGGAACATACATTAAAGAATTGAGAAAAATATCTACACATAAAAGATTATGAATAATTAAAAATAGGAACTTTCAATCAGCCTGTATATTAAGGAACATTAATTAAAGAATTGAGAAAAATGTAACTGCATATAAAAGAATTATAAATAGTTTAAAATAGGGAGTTACTTTTCAATCAGCCTGTATATTAAGGAACATACATTAAAGAATTGAGAAAAACGTATCTACACATAAAAGATTATGAATAATTTAAAATAGGGAGTTACTTTTCAATCAGCCTGTATATTAAGAACATTCATTAAAGAATTGAGAAAAATGTAACTGCATATAAAAAGAATTATAAATAGTTTAAAATAGGGAGTTACTTTTCCATCAATCTGTATATTAAGGAACATACATTAAAGAATTGAGAAAAATGTAACTGCATATAAAAGAATTATAAATAGTTTAAAATAGGGAGTTACTTTTCATTCATCCTGTAGTATATCAACGGTATTTATTAAAAGAGTTTTGATTTTTTTTTAAATGAGTTTTTAGTTTTAAAAAATTAAAAATCAAAATTAAGAATTAGGAATATATGAAAGTGGATTTTAAACTTCCATCAGTGAGTATATTTATATATTTTTGGCTATTTGTTGATATGTCATTATGCAATGCTCTTCTGTTTCAGCAAGAAACCTTGGTTGACACTTGTCAACAAATTTGTTTTGAAAAATATATTTTTAAAAATCCCGGGTTAATGAAAAGGTCAAAATTGTCTTAATTTTTTGTTTCTGTTTTTTTTTTTCTTTTCTTTTGATTAAAATCCCAAAGAGATCGAAAATGTTACTAGTTACATTGAGTGTGTGTCCTTAAATCCATTTTAACGTTAATTATTTCCAAGTTATGTGGTTCCTCAGAACAAAAATAAATTTTCCGGATTATTGAATAGGTCAAAATTGTCTTCGGTTTTCTTGTCTGTGTTTTTTTTTTGGGGGGGGGGGCGCGGGGCAGTATTTTGTTTTGTTTTGTTGTTGGTTTTGCAGAAAATCACAGAAATTATTCAAAATGTTAACATACACAACTTGTCCTAATGTAACGGTGCTTCTATTCTGATCTATGACTCAAAATTATTGTTGTGTATTTTCATCAATGAAAAACGAATTTGCCTGGATTATTGAAAAGTCGAGGTTCTTGTCATTTTTTGTTGTTGTTGTTAAAATCGCAAAAAATTTGTTTAAATATTTAGTTATAATGGGTGTGTCTCCTTAAACGCGTTCTGAAGTTAATCCCTGGCTTAAAATTAGTTTGAAGCTTGTGCTTTTTGAGAGCAAAAAGAAACTTCCCGGAGTTTTTAATAGATTAAATTTGTCTTTATTTACTCAGCTTGTGTTAATGGATTTTGATTTGTTGTTCAAAATTCATTTCCGGTTTGGCACTTCCGTAGATAAAAAAAAAAAAAAGAATTTGCTTTTTATTAATGAAAAGTCGAACTTCTTTGCAATTCTGTTTTTGTTTGGAGTGGGGGTCTGTTGATTAAAACTGCAACGATAAAAAATATTTTGTTATAATGGACGACACTTAAACACATATTATTAATCCGCAGATAAAAAATGCTTTTCAAACGGTATACTGTAATATCCCGGATTACTAAACAAATAAGATCTTTATTTAGTTTTTCCTTTTTGTTCACTTTTTTCTTTTCTTTTCCTTTTGTTTTCTTTTCTTTTCTTCTTCTTTTTTTTATTAAAATCACAATGAGATTGAAAATATTATTAGTTTCATTGAGTGTGTCTCGTTAAATTCATTTTAACGATAATCCATGGTTCAAAATTATTATCAAGCTTCCTTTGAGAAAACTTAAATTCTCCGGATTATTGAATAGGTCAAAATTGCACAGATCCGACAATATCTATTTAGCGTGGATGATATTAAAACAAATTTTAATCCGCGACTCAATTTTTTTTTTTCAAAACTGTATAATTCCTCAAAAGTGAAAAAAAAGTCCCGAATTACAGACAGATCAGAATATTTACTCACGTAATTTCTCTTAAAGTAACCACATTTTAATTCTGACTGATGGCTCAGAATTCGCTCCAAGTTATGATAAACACATTTTAATCCATGGCTCAAAATTCTTTGCAAACTTCATACTTCCTCAAAGATTAAAGAAATTTTCCGGATTTCTGAATTGATTAAAATTGTATTCAGTTTATTTTTGTTTATCTTTGCTTTAGTTATTTTTTTTTTTTTGTTTTGTTTTCTTCTTTGGTTAAAATCACAGACAGGTCAAAATATTTACTCACGTATTTTAACTGTGATCGGAGGCTGAAAATTCGCTCAAAGTTGTGATAATCCGGAAATCAAAAAGAAACTTCCGGAATATTAAAGCACATTTTAATCCATGGCTCAATTTTTTTTTAAATTTGTATACTTCCTAAAAAGTGAAAGAAATTTTCCGGAATATTGAAAGATTGAATTTGTATTCAGTTTTTTTATTTTGTGTTTTTCTTCTTCAGTCAAAATCGCAGAGAGATCAAAATATCTACTCACGTAGTTTGGGTTAATCTAACCGCATTCCGATTGGCGGCTCAAAATTCGCTCCAAGTTAAGATCATCCAATAAATAGAATAAAAACTTCCCGAAATATTTAAAAAGTTTTCAATTTGTATAGTTATTTTTCTCGCTTTTTTGTGATTGCTTTTCTGTTGGTTAAAATTGCAAAGATCAGAAAATATCTAGTTACCGAGGATGATATTTAAACATTTTAATCTGCGGCTCAAAATTATTTCAAAACCGTATCCTTCCTCAAAGGTAAATGAATTTGCCGGATTACTGAACAGGTCAAAATTGTATTCATCTTTTTTTTTTTTGTCTTTTGTTGTTGTTGTTGTTGTTGGTTTTTTTTTTCTTCTTTTGTTAAAATCACAAAAAGGTCAGAATATTAACTCAAGTAGTTTGTTTCAGTGTAACCGCATTTTAGTTCTGATCGGCGGCTCAGAATTCGCTCCAAATTGTAGTCATCCACAAAAGCCAAAAAGAAACTTTCCGAATTAATAAAAAGCTTCCAATTCGTATGATTATTTTTTCTCGCTTTTTTGTGTGTTTTTGTTTTGCTTTTTGTTTTTTTGTTGTTGTTTTTGTTGTTTTTTTGTGTGTGATTGTTTTTCTGTTGGTTCAAATTGCAAAGATCAGAAAATGTCTAGTTGTCGTGGATGATATTCAAACACATTTTAATCCGTGGCTCAAAATTCTTTCAAAACTGTATTCCTTCCTCAAAGGTAAATGGGTTTCCTGGATTACTGAACAGGTCAAAAATGTATTCAGTTTTTTGTTGTTTTTTTTGTGCTTTTTTTGTTCTTCTTCTTTGGTTAAAATCACAGACAGATCAAAATATTTACTCACGTAGTTTGTGTCAATGTAACCGCATTCGCTCCAAGTTGTGATCATCCACAAAATAAAAAAAAAGGAATTTCCCGAATTATTGAAAGTTTTCCAATTCATATGGGTTTTTTTCTCACTGTTGTTAGAAATGCTCTTTCCCCATGGCGCTAAAAGAGGTTTGACAATATCAACACAGAACAATGGGGACAATCGTTTGTTGAACAATCACCAAACAATGATAATAAAAGAACAGTGTTGCTTCATCTGACACAGATCATTGATTGTCAAAATCTATAGGTTTTGCTGCTGAAGTGACTGCGTGGTGTGTTGTTGTTGTTGTTGTTGTTGTTGTTGATTGTGGCGTTCAATGGGGGGGGGCAGAAAATCGACGTTAACAACATCGGAACAGACAAGCATAACGACGACGTCATGCAAGACTGCAACGAGTAAATTATCGCATTCTTATGCAATGTGCGCTTTGCTGCTTACTCTTGCGCATGCGTCAATGTGGTGCTTATCTCCAGGGCGCGCGCGTACGTGTATGTATGTGCCTCTCTCTCTTTTTCTCTGTCTGTCTGTCTGTCTCCCCTCTCTCTCTCTCTCTCTCTCTATATAATAATATATATATATATATATATATATATATATGTGTGTGTGTAGTATATTAAGAAAGAATGAAAAAACACAGGTTTAAATGAGTTAAGTGGTGAGTTTATTGGCCGATGCTGCAGTGTTTCGATCTATTAATTAGATCATCTTCAGGGCATTTGTTGGTATATGGAAGGTAATAAGAAATTTTTATCACAGAATAACGAGAAAAGCGAGTGATAGCCCTTGTTTATCCGTCTGTTTAAAATTTGAAGTTTAAAAAAGTAGACGGTTTGAAATATGACGTCAAATATTCACTTTTACGGTGTGAGTATGGGACTGTGAAGGAAAGCATTGTGCATTTTTTTAGGTGTGTGGTTGCGCGTGTGTGTATAAATCTTTTGCTATCTTAATATACTACATACTGTCGAATTCGCTTCCTTTTCTTCATATCTTATTATAATGGAGATTGTGTGTTTTTCCGTCTATAACCGAAACTATATTACTACTCAAGTCACAAATTCCCTTAATTATCTATATCACATTCTCAATGATTTTATTTTTATTCAAACCTCAATTATTAATAAAATTGTTTTATATTATTAATACTGTTAACTATATCTACATACTAATAATATGCAATTATATTTATGTACAACAAAATAGCGGTTTACAGTGTGAATGGGAAGGCTAATTTGCATATTGATATTAAAAATGTGATTTTAATAAATATGTGCTTAGTATTATTGATTTCTAACTGTTTGGTTTTATTTTAATGAATATAAGCAAACATTTCTTCAATCTTAAATGAAAGCCGTTAACAAGAAAAATAACTGTCATTTTATTCTTCACTTCCTCTTTTAACTAAATACTTAAATTAGAAAAAATAACAATGAAAGACGAGAGCGATGGAAGAGTAAGTTTCAGTTGTTCTATTTTTCGATTATATCCCCTCTGTTTCAAATCTTTTTATCTGCCTTCATTAGCCTTTCTAATTTAATATAATATATTATTACATTAAAACTTAAATACTTGCACCTGGAGGGTGCATATATTTGCTAATATATATATATTATATATATATATATATATATTATATATATATATATATATATATTGGTTTGTTGGTTGGTTTTGAAAGATATCCCAATTCAAATGTAAAGAAAAATGAGAAGGTAACTATGATGCTGTTCGTCTACCTTTGATTTATTTTCTTAATATTTCGGGATGAAGATCCCTTCATCAGAAGATTTCTGAAAGCTAAGTTCTGGAGCTGTTACCTGGCAAGGATCTGTCCATACTGTTGTATGTCTGGTGATATCTTCCTCCGAATTCTTTGCGCGTGCATTTGTGTAAGTGTGTGTGTGTGTGTGTGTGTGTGTGTGTGTGTGTGTGTGTGTGTAACTGTATGTGTGTATGTGTCTGTGTGTATTTATGTATGTGTATCTATTCAACAATGCCTTAGTATCTTTTCAGATTTGTCCTGTCCTTTTTTCTTTCTTTTTTGTAAGGCAGGTCCCAGCTGTAGGTGGTTTGTTTATTTGTGTGTGTATGTGTATGTGTGTGTGCGCGCGCGTGTATGTGTGTGTGTGTGTATGTATGTGTGTGTGTGTGTGTGTGATCTTCACCCAATTGTTTGTGTGATTATTTATTACCTGTGGTAATATAGACACAATGCTTCAAGCAAATTATAAAACTCTTTTATATGTATATATATATGAGTATATCAGTACATCAGATATAAATTTATTTCGACATATTTGCCTCTTCAAATCCGATTTTTAAAATGGATGATGATTTCATATCAGGTTTCTCACGGATCTGTCCAATCAGAGCCGAGGTCAAAATACATGTCAAAATCTACCAATCAAATTACTTGTATTTTTTTCATGAAACCGTAATTTTTATTTAACTACACTAACGTACATAATTGATTCATAACCTATCAATTATCTAACATATGTTATTAGATCATGCACATGTTTCTACTTATTGTGGATGCCTTTCAAGTTTTTGCTTCGTCCTTTTAGAATAGGGGACAAATGCTGCTTGAAGGAACAGCTCCCTGGAGCCTTTTGTTTACCTAGCCATGGACAGGATGTGACACATGGCTGTTTGAATGCATGGTTATGGCATTCTTTCCTTTGGTGTGTGTGGGGGTGCCTCTGGCATCAGGCAACGAAACTAACCGTAACTTAGAGGTTAAGGAATCGCATTCATCGTACGTTAACATTTATATTTTCTGTGTAGTCGTTTAAGAGTTGTGACTGTTTGTTTGTTTGTTTGTTTGGATTACTAAAATGCTAATAATTTCTAAACAGATCTATTTGATTAATGTTATCTGCGTTATTCGGACTATTGTCCTCATCTTTATTGTTATCTGTACAACATTTCGGCCGATATGCCCTCCGGTCTTCTTCATGTATTTATTTCGGACTCGGGAACCTTCTAAGACTCGGGAACCTTCTTTTCGGACTCGGGAACCTTTTTGTCGAACTCGGGAGCCATCATGGAACTTTGAACCTAACCCATTATTCAGTCCACGGGCGTATCCTGTTTTCATTCCGCTAACCATAGCTGGGGTAGGAGTTGTGTTAATTATTTTTCTATGTTACTGCCGCCGCTCAGGATTGAACCCGGAATCCAGAGATAACTGTCACTTAGAACTGTCTTAACCTAACTACCTTATCCACTAGGCCATGTGTCCAATTGAATAACGCAAATAATACTAATCATCAAGCCTCATCTCAAACATTCTGAGATATAGATCTATTTGACCCAAAGATAGAAGTCTGGCCTAACATATAATACCTCTCCGAGTCAGAGTGGACCTGGTAGTAATGACCATGAAGGGATATTCAACACTCCCTAGATCTCGAGAAGTGGAGCCTTACTATCAGATGCAGTTTAGTGTCGTACCCAGGACGCATCTCTTTGAGAGTGGTCTTACCCCTCTGCAGCGGATACAGTCGGCCTATTCTAAGCCCCACCGACGGGGCTTTTGGGCGAATTATATCATAGAATGTAGATTTATCTTGATATGAAAAATTAAGTTTCAAATTGAAAGAGTAGGGTGGTTCTAAATTGCACTGAATTTGCGAACCGAGTTCGAATTCTGGCTGTGGCAGTTTGTATTTACTAACGCTTTAATGTGTAGGAGGATGTAACACAATAATAATAATAATAATAATAATAATAATAATAATAATAATAATATCCTTTCAGCTAGTATATTAGGTCTGAGACCTGTCAGCTGTTCCTTATAAACATTCATCTTAATTCCACAGAATATTTATAATCTTTCCACAGATTATCTAATATTGCCTTAAATGAGTTTAGAGATGGGGCATTCACTATTGATGATGGTAGTTTATTCCATGTATTCACCACTCTGTTACTAAAATAATTTTGTCTTGCATTTGCTTCACAATATTTTTTAAGGAGTTTTAATTTATGTCCCCTGGTATTGATATTTTGAGCAATGCTTAGTAGGTCAGAGTTCTTTTTAAACGAAGTACAGCTGCTTTTAATTCAAAGTTTTTTTAAATTTTTTTATTCAGAGTTTTCCTTCCTTAAACTGGTTACTTAATCAAGGCTAAAGAACCCAGTTTGCTCTAATATTTACCCAAAAAGATGGATTTATGCCTTTCCCAACCTAAAGAGAAACGTAAACTGTCCTATCTCGAATTTGAAATCGGGTCGCCTATTCCATTTCCAATGACGATAACCGTTGCGCTAGTGTGCCCCCTAAAGCGTTATTTATTTACCTACCCTTCCCACAAAATAGGATATGAAACATTTTAAAGCGGAATTTATCAGATTTCGAATTCAGAATTTTCCTTTTCCTAGATTGGTTGCCATAATCACGTTAATTAGACCGGTCTGCGCTTCTATCTACTCTTATTTGGAGGGAGAATTGGATGCATACCTTTCCCAATGGTATTAGCGCTATGTGAAAAGCATTTGTGTACTTTTTTCTATAAGTTCAGATCATTGATATCGTCTTGCTATTGGTTGGTTGGTTGGTTGGTTGAATTTTACAGCGTGTCAGCCCTTGTTGGGTTATGTTATACCGAAGTAATTTTGTTTTATTTATTCTTGTTGCGTATTTAACACATTTGAATACCCAGTCGACATGGGAGTAATGGTGATAAAGGGGGACTCCATATTCCCCAAAATTGGAACTTCACTACTAAATCCAGTTCAATGTCATACCCAGGATACTAAGACCCTCCGCCACTGCCTTTTAGCGCATATATGATAAAAAGGGTTAGGGGTATGCTATAAGGACAATAGGGTTGGGACAATCAAATAGATAGTAGGGCTTGACTTGACCAGCCAAGTGATCGGAGGGGACCTCCTCCTCGACCGCCCATTTAGCCTAAGTAAAAACCAAAGTGGAGTATTACATGTCATGGACTGCTCAACCCTCAGGGTTCCGTCCTTAAGCATCACGGGTCGCCAACCTCAGCCAACAGATAGCCACATTGGGATGATTTTAACCCTCTGCAGAGGTGCAGTCGGTGTATTCTACAGCTTCAGCCGACAGGGCGCTTGCTATTAGTACCATATAAGCTTATAATTTAACTACTAGTCAACCCGTGTTGATTCATCTTATGCCGAAGATGTTCTGTTTTATTCATTCTTGAATGGATTCTCAATTTTTTAACTCTATTCTTTAAACACTTTTTTAACTCCTTTTTTCTAACTGACTACCACTCGGAGTCAGGTGGACCTGAGAGTAATGTTGATGAAGGGGGTGCTCAACATTCTCAAGAGCTCCAGAATTGGTACTTCACACCATCAGATAGAGTTTAACATAATACCCAGTGTAGACCTGTGAGCAATGGTGATGAAGAGGTTCTGTACATTCCCGAAACCTCGAAAACTGGAACCTCACCATTTAGAGTTTAAAGTCATTCCCAGGTCATGAAGATCCTCAGCCACCGCTAGGTGCAAAGGCTTGACGTGACCAGCCAATTGACAGGGGGTGCTTCTCCGACTGATCGTCTAGCCCAAGTAAGGACCAAAGTGGAGCATTGCATGTCATGGACTGCTTAACCCACTGGGGTCAATCCTTAAGCATCACGGGTCACCACCCACGGCCAACAGATTGTCCCATTGGTGGAATCTTATCCCTCTGCAGAGGTGCAGTCGGTGTATTCTAACGCCCCACCCGAAAGAGCGGGGGTAACATTAAAACATGTGCATTATTATATTAATACTAGCAGAGATACCCGGTGATGCCCGGGATTTTAAAAGTTATTGGTATCGTCTTGCTATTTGTAGTGTAGCGATTTTCTTCCCCTGTTCGGTCTGGAAGAGTTATCTTCTCTCAGGGGAGCTGACTATTTAATCAGGGAAGTGCCAAGTTTGAACTCTCTTGTCTCGGGGACAGCATCCAGCACACATGGGTTAGACGTCTGCGTCTACACCCCCCCCCACCACCACAGCCTGAGTAAGTAACACTATTTCATGGACTCTCCATTGTTGAGAAATTTTAGATATAAGGTGTGTGCTAGTTCCCCGCTTATACTTATAGACTGGCCAAAGTCATGTGATTGACTCTTCTAACCAATCACTGGCAGTACTACTGGCCTGATAGAATACTTACCCCCTCCCACATTGGTCATAATTAAAACTGCCCTCTTTGACGACGGATACACATAGGATTGCCGGGATCTTTACCAATACTCACGAAGGACTTATACGATTAACAGTGACTGTGGACACTTTAGTAACCAAAGGATTCACATAGTCGACCGACTTTTTATCAAGGATTCCACTAGATCAGCGCTTCTGCTATAAGGCCAAGCAATGGCCCTTAAACACTTAACATCCATAACTTCTCTAGGACGAAGGCCTACGTCCTACCTTCTTTATAGTACATTTATGTATCTGTTCTTTATACACTGTTATATACCTTCTATTCGTATATGTGTTCATCATGTATCTCTTTTAGATACCATGTATTTTGTATATGTATTCCTATATTCTATATAATAAGCTAGATGGGAGCTGCACAAGAATGCTGCGTGCAGTCTTGAACAAGTCGTGGAAACAGCATCCCACAAGGAAGCAGCTGTACGGTCACTTGCCCGCCCATCTTACAAACTATCCAAGTGAGACGGACAAGACATGCAGGACACTGCTGGAGAATCAAGGATGAACTCATAAGCGACGTTCTCATGTGGAATCCAACACGGACATGCAAGTGTGGGGCGCCCAGCTAGGACCTACATTGATCAGCTATGTGAAGATGCTGGCTGCTCAGCAGAGGACTTCCCAGGTGCAATGAATGATAGGGAAGGTTGGCGAGAGATTGTCATGGATATCTGTGCTGCATGCGTGCCATGATGAGGAGGATTCCTATGTGCTTATGAATTAAAGTCTGTTTATTACACTTCACAACTCCTTTTTCGGAATATTTCAGGTACTTTTATTTTAAATACATTTAAAATCCCAATTACCAAACTAGAAAAATTGCCATAATTATTATCTAGCTTAAGAGGCATTATGTTGTATGGTATTGATTTGTTTCATGTCTATATTCTATGGTATAATTTTATTTCCCTCAAAAAGGAGAGAATATCCTCCATGTTGACATTTTCAAACTGAGATAGCTTAATCGAATGATTTTAACGGCATCTCAAAAAAGAGAGAATATCCTCCATGTTGACATTTTCAAACAGATCTTTCATATTGTTTGCTTTAAAATAACGGTTTCTGATGTGAGCAAAAAACCTGCATTCCATGAATAAGTGTTTAACTGTCAAAGGTGTTTGACAT
This sequence comes from Doryteuthis pealeii, assembly GCA_023376005.1. NCBI lineage: Eukaryota > Metazoa > Mollusca > Cephalopoda > Myopsida > Loliginidae > Doryteuthis > Doryteuthis pealeii. The sequence goes on along the minus strand of CM042159.1, from coordinate 89,780,675 downwards.
GTTCCACATTGTGGTTGTTGTTCTTGTTTGAGTATATAGGAGTGCGTTAGTCTTGTATGACCAATGCGTAATCGGGATACAATGACTTGTTCCTTTCTAGACTTCCTTAAATTTGGTCTCCAGCCTCCCAAAATGGGTTTGATTAGGAAGAGTTTATTGTGGATGTTGTTATTCCAGTGTTGTTGCCATTTTGTATGAAGGAATCTATTAATTTTAGGTTTCAGATCAGTATATGGTATCTTGAAATTGGGCAGAAATTAAGCACAAAACGGAAAAGAAAAAAAAAAGAAATACCGAATTATAAAACTAAACGAACGAATAAAAATTCTCCTGTGCTGATCCTCCAATCGGAAAACGCCGTTGTTCTTAAAGAATTATTGTTTAAAATCGTTTGTTTTTGTTTTTTTAGTGAAGCTAGGAGAGAGATTTATGACCTCTATGTAAAATCTGAAACTAGGTAAATTATAATATTATTTAAATTTCTTAAACGAATAGTTTTCCATTATTACTTAAGAAATCTGTTACCAAACTAAAAATATTGTTCGAATTCTTTTAATGAATCATAGCTTAAATGCTGCGCTTTTTGGCAGCAATTAAGCACAAAGTAATAATAGTCCCCTAAGCCATCCAACCAAATATCTTATTATAATGGAGATTGTGTGTTTTTATGTCTGTAACCGAAACTATATTCCTACTCAAGTCACAATTCTCTTAGTTATTGACATCACATTCTCCATGATTTTATTTTTATCTAAACCTCAATTATTAATAAAATTGTCTTAAATTATTAATACTGTTAACTGTGTCTACATACTGACAACATGCAATTATATTTATATATACAACAAAATAGCGGTTTACAGTGTTAACGGGAAGGCTAATTTGCATATTAATATTAAAAAATCGAATTTAATAAATATGTCCTTAGTATTATTGATTTCTAACTGTTTGGTTTTATTTTAATGAATATAAGCAAAAGTCTCTTCAATGAATCTTAAATGAAATCCATTAACAAGATAAAATAACTGTCATTTTATTCTTTACTTCCTCTTTTAACTAAATACTTAAATTAGAAAAAATAACAATGAAAGACGAGAGTGATGGAAGAGTAAGTTTCAGTTGTTCTATTTTTCGATTATACTCCCCTCTGTTTCAAATCTTTTTATCTGCATTCTTATTTAGTTTCATTAGCGTTTCTAATATAATACAATATTTTATTACACTAAAACTTAAATACTTGCACCCGGAGGGTGCATATATTTGCTAGTAATAGTAACATTAAATCTTACAGCAGGATGTAACCAAATATAACTTGCTGCATGTAGCTTGGAGAGGAGTTGGGCACTGCTAAGTGATCTCCCATTGACCCGAACGATATAATGAAGGACACAGCCAGGTACCTTGACGATCTGCTCGGCCATGTGTGAATTGTTTTTTTGATTTAATCAGTCGAAGCTTTTGTTTCCTGTAGAGACGAATTATTTGCTTGAATGGTTTTTTGTTTGTTGCTTTTTGGGGTTTGTTGTTGCTTTCACATCCGGTTTAGAAATACGCGTATGAGCATGTATGCACAGGTAATTCTAAACGTAGACATGTGTGGTGTCAAGTACACACGCATACACCCACACACACACACACACACACGCATACATACATACATACATAACAATAGCATAATCTTTACAGATCATTGCCGTCCCTCACAATCCTATAACTCCACCACCAGAACCCTTCCTTGCATGAGCCCTCAAATGACTCATCAAACCTGCTGCAGATCCACAAAGTTTGATGCAAATATGACATTGAAAGGACTTCCTTCCCGTTGAATAAGATGATTCAGATGAATCAGATGATAAAATTTGATGCTTATGCACCACCATAAGCCGATTTACAGACCTTGCCACAAGACACATTGTTTATATCTGGAATTTGCATGTATTGACCCTGGTGAAATTTCCTATGATTGACATATCCAGCCTTAGAAAGCAAAGTTTGACCACGTCTGACATTTCCAACCCTCCATGTTCTCTCCAATATGACAGGTGTAAACCTTTCCGAAGTTGACGCTTTAGGTTTTCATGCACGATTCTTTCACTCTCAAAACTGGTACAACCATCATCCCCATGAACTCTCCAGTCAGTTGTCTCCAGTGCCAGCTTTTCCCAGTTGTCAGGGTTTATTTTCATTTTTACAAGGTTGTTTTTTTAAGCAATCCTTATACCTCTTCCTAGGTTTATGCTGTGGCATTTTGCCATCACGCAGCTGACTGTAAAAGAGTTGCATACATACATACATATGAAATTTAACATTTTGAAAAAACATATGATGTTTGTTATGTGATTGCTGACAGGCCTGTTTCGACCAAATCGATAAGTTGGTCTTCATCAAAGAGCGACATAGACGAGAAGAAAATATCCGTTAAAAGACTGTTTACAAAACGAACGCTGAAATCAACCGCAGAAATTTTTGAAAAATGCATGTTCTGTTTTAACAGTCTTTTAACGGATATTTTCTTCTCGTCTATGTCGCTCTTTGATGAAGACCAACTTATCGATTTGGTCGAAACAGGCCTGTCAGCAATCACATATCAAACATCATATGTTTTTTCAAAATGTTAAATTTCATACTGTCGGATTAATTTCCATCTATTTTTCATACATACATATATACATACATGCATCTAGAAATTATATAAACCAGACAATAGACTTTCGTATAAATTTCAAATTAAGAATTTAAAAGCTGCTAAGCAATCAGCGTTCAGCATCTGCATGTTTCCATGACAATTTACATCATCAAATTCCGTTGTCGTTTTCAGAACAATTATGTAGTCATCATTTGAATAAATTGTCAATTTCAAAAAGTTATTTTCCTTTATGTATACTAGCAAATATAAGCACCCTCCGCCGGGTGCAAGTATTTAAATTTTAATGTAATAAAATATGTTAACTTAAAAAACTAAATAAGAATCCAGATAAAAAGATTTGAAACAGAGAGGGAACAACTAAAACTTGCTTTTTCTTCACTCCCGTCTTTCATTGCTAAATTTTCATAATTTAACTATTTAGTTAAATTAGGATAAAGAGTAAAGAATAGAATTAGTAATAAAGTAAAGAATAGAATTACAGTTAATATTGTTAATGGATTTCTTTTAAGATTTATTCCCGAGACTTTTTAAAATATTCATTAAGATAAAACCAAATAATTAAAAATCAATAATACTAAGCACATATTTATTAAAATCAAATTTTTAATATCAATATGTAAATTAGCCTTCCCATTCACACTGCAAACCGCCATTTTGTTGTATATATAAATACAATTGCATGTTATTAGAATGTAGATATGGTCAACAGTATTAATAATGTAAGATAATTTCATTAATAATTGAGGTTTAAATCAAATCATGGAGAATGTGATGTAAATAACTATGTGAATTGTGATTTGATTAGTAATATAGTTTCGGTTACAGACAGAAAAACACACAATCTCATTTATAATAAGACTAGCAAATATATGCACCCTCCGGGTATGTAAGTGTTAATATAATAAAATATCATATTAAATTAGAAAGGCTAATGAAACTGAATAAGAATGCAGATAAAAAGATTTGGAACAGAGGGGGTATGATTGAAAAATAGAACAACTTTGGAACTAACTCTTCCATCAGATTCCCTTACTCCCGTCTTTCATTGGTAAATTTTCCTAATTTAATTATTTAGTTAAAATAGGAAGTAAAGAATAGTATTACAGTTATTTATTCTTGTTAATGATTTCTTTTAAGATTTACCCCGAGATTTTTGCTCATATTCATTAAGATAAACCCAAACAATTAGAAATCAATAATACTAAGCATATATTTATTAAAATCAAATTTTTAATATTAATATGCAAATTAGCCTTCCCGTTAACACTGTAAACCGCTATTTTGTTGTATATATAAGTACAATTGCATATTATTAGTATGTAGGTGAAGCCTAACAGTATTGATATTGTAAAATAATTTTATTAATAATTGAGGTTTAAATAAAAATAAAATTATGGAGAATGTGATGTAAATAACAAAGGGAATTGTGACTTGAGTAGTAATATAGTTTCGGTTACAGACAGACAAACCCACAATCTCCATTATAATAAGATATGTAAGTATAGAAGATGCCAACTATCCCTCTCCTCGACTTATTAAGGAAATTAAACCACCCAGATAGACACATTTCACATCCTCCCAGTCAGAAACACAACCACCTCCCAAAAAGATCAGATTAACTGAAACCCGATATCTTCACATTTACCAGAAAAAATATAAAAAAACCTCATGAATTATCTGTGTACCATTTTCAATAAAGTTAGCGGTCTGATGAAGCTCATGTGTATAGATACATATGGGTAGAAATAGATATATAACCGCAAAATGGCCCATTTTTTATCCTTTTTCATTACCAATTATATATATATATATGAGTGTGTGTGTGTGTGTGTTTGGGCAGCATTCTTTCATTTATACATGTAGAATTAAACAAAAGACACATCTCCTGTTTAACAATTTTATTTTTTATCTTTTCCAATTTTCTGGCCAATTTTTTAATGTTTGGGTGGAATTCGTGGATAAGTCCACCAAAGTTCAGGTCCCGAGTACTTTCGAGTAAACACATTTTAAAATGCCTATAATACCTTTCTCACCAATCTCTTCTCCTTCCAGCCTCCAAATTAATATAATTTTTTTAAAAACTGGAACACATCACCCCTGATGATGGCACTTCGAAGTGCCGAAAGTACTCGGGACCTGAACTTTGGTGGACTTATCCACGAATTCCACCCAAACATTAAAAAGTTGGCCAGAAAACTCGAAAAGATCAAAAATGAAATTGTTAAACAGGAGATGTGTCTTTTGTTTAATTCTACATATATATATATATATATATATATATATATATATATATATATATATATATATATACTAAGGCCACGCAAGACAGGGTTACGCCCATTTCGTCACACAAATTACCAAATCGTCGATTTCCGCAATTCATCCAGACAGTCTTCATAATTCGAGTCCTGGTGAAGGTTGGTAAAACCGAAACGTCATAACTTTGACTTCTCTATCAAGAATAAATTCATCTTTTTGGAATAATTGTTTTTCTAATGTCTACATATGTGTGTGTGTGTGTGTGTGTGTGTGTGTGTGTTGTGTGTGTGTGTTGTGGAGAGAGAGAGAGAGAGAGAGAGAGAGGAGAGAGAGAAAGAGTGTTAGGAAAAACATTTTTTGTTGTCTTTGCATGGAAAATAGTAAAGATCAGAATGAAAATGATGAATATTGTGTTTTTAATCATAGTTATTTTCCTTATATTTCGAAGTACCTTCCTCCTTCTCAAAGGTTTATTCTTGACTGTTCTTTCTCTTATCTGTGTTCTTTTCTTTGGGATCACATGGTGCCGGACTTTCATATCTATTTATAATGGAGATTCGCTTCCGGTTTTTGTCTGTAACAAAAGTTATGTCACTAATTACGTTACATTACCCGAAATGATCATAACATAGAATAAATACACTCAAAATTTGAACATGCAACATTAGACAGTCCACATTGTTTTTAAAAACAAGTTTTGATAAATACATGACTGGTATTATATACCTATATATAGTTTGTTTTATTTTAATACATATTTAAAGTTTACATTTCAGATTGTTTTATTTTTTAATCCTTTAATGAATTTGATGATTTTACTTACTTAGGGTACAAACTCGCTGACATTGAATTTTTTACTCCCACCCCTCAGGCAATATGTTTCAAAAATTTATTTTTACATCGCCCGGAAGGTGTTTTTTTTATTTTATGTTCCACCTTCGAATGAGAGCATGTATCCCTGTCCGTAAAATTCTGTTGACTGTTCTTTGAGCCACTTCTTCTCTACAGATTTCACTTTCTCTTCACTGAATAAGGGTTTGCCTCTAACACTCTCTTTCATAGGGACAAAAAGATGATAGTCTGAAGGCGGCAAATCTTGTGAGTATGGAGGATACGGTAAAGTTATCCAGAAGTGGCCCAAAGAACAGTCAACAGAATTTTACGGGGCAGGGATACATGCTTTCATTCAAAGGCTGAATATTGCTATTGAGAGAAACGGTAACAATATGGATGTGATCCACAGAGGACCAGATTCATTTTGATGTATGATACATATTCCTGTGTTGGTAATTATACCTGTCCTAAACAAAATGGAATTACTTTTTGACACACCTATGTGGAGAAGTAGGGATGTGATCCACAGAAGACCAGCTTCATTTTGATGTATGATACATATTCCAGTGTTGCTAATTATACCTGTCCTAAACAAAAAGGTATTACTTTTTGACTCACCCTCGTACAATTCCGGCAGGCAATCCTGTAAACCCCCCCCAAAAAAAAAATCCACTCAGCACAATAACGCTCTGTACACAAAGAGAACGCATTATTTATTGCAAAAATTTACAAAAGTGGCACAAGGTATATATATATATATATACCTTGTGCCACTTTTGTAAATTTGTAGCCCTGTGATATGTTATGGTTAAAGTGCCATATCCGGTCTGAGCTTCCTCAATTCACCTATCGCGCGGATGGCGATTGTCCCCTACTCATTAAAAAAAAATATATTTTTATTTTTTATATCACAAAAAGTGAAATATGGGTTGAATCGAACTTAACGGACCTAAATTTCATCATCATCTGTCACCCTGCCGAAAGAAAAAAAAATACCAAAACGCAAGGAATTAGCCGAATTTAATGAAATTTTCCCTGTTGATATATCAATGAATAAAAGATATAATGTACACCAGTTGTTTTATTTTAAAAACTTTTACATTTTTTCAGGTCATTTAACTTTGGAACACGTATCTTTGAGGCGTAACACAGACTTATATTGAAACCAATTAAAATATGATTAAAATAAGTGCAATCTTTTTATAGACATTCTTATTTAATTTCGTTGGTTTTACTAATTTTATAATTGAATTAAATTACCATGACCAGACAACTCGGGAAACACCATGTGCGACATCCGGAGCACTGGGCAGCTCTTTCCGACCTCCTTATGTCTCAACAGCAGGGCATAACCACAATCTCCGCCACTAGAGATTGAACCAGCGACAACAGAATGAAGAGCGGAACCTCTACACGTAGGCAACCAGACCAAACCACAAACAGAAAATGACAAATCATCTAGTCAATGGTAATTTTCTGATTTAGTATATTTTATTGCATAAAAACTTAAATACTTACGACTGGAGGGTGTGTATTATAGCTAGTTCTTGTAAAATCCATATATACATAGATCTCCACAACATTGGGCAATAAACCCAGCCCTGCCCCTTTAAATCAAGGAGTTGGGTATTACCTGGGGGTATGGCCCCCTGGGATCACACCATGAATTTAACACTGGTTCAGTGACCGAAGCCACCAGACACAATTCTGGGATGTGTCTTATATATCACTAAGAAATAAATGTTTACAAAATATATGACATGCTTAATTTGCATACTGGTTTTAACAAAACTGGATTTGATAAATAATTACTTGGTGTTATTGATTTTTAATATTATTGTTTTATTCAACAACATATCAGAATTAATTGTGTGAATGATTTTATATAGAAACCAATTAATAGATAATTAAGATAAGTGCAATCTTTTTATATGCGTTCTTATTTAATTTAAATGGTCTTTCTAATTTAATATATTTCATTACATTAAAATGACGCATATTCTTGCTAGTATAACTAAAAAAAAATCCAAGATCGAAACTCGTCTCACCGTGTCCATTCACTACGACGATACCCATTACACCACGGGCGCCTCTATGTATCTGAATCTGCATAGCGTTCATCCTCAACAAGACTAAACACGTCTCGGACAGTCTAACACACAGAGACGCGCATGCGCACGTCAAAATGCTGGGTTAGGGTTAGGGTTGGCCATTCTCGTTTTAGATGATAAGTACTGTCGCATCGCATCACAAGAGTTACTGCCTTTTGCACACTTGGTCGCGTCTGATTCGGGTCTTTGTTCCGGCACAATGAGGATGTAACTTACCGTGCATGTTTTGGCTTGAAACCAATTGTCGGCCTAACTCGCTGGCTGGTCACACAAGCAGCACACACGTACACACACGCACACGCACACAGAGTGGATGGAAGCGAGGCTGATGCGCCTGCACAACAGAGAAATGTCGCATTGATTGTTTGATTAAAGGAACAGCAGAAACAATCTCCACTTGCCTGCTATGGCAGGGGCGTGTAAATAGTAGTATCATCATTGACAAGGTTAATTTTCGCAGGGATTGTTTCGCTATGTACCGGCGGCCGAACGGATATGGTCTCTGACTATGCTGTGAAGTCCCGGTTTCGATTCCTGTCGGAGGGGAGTCGTTAGTATACATCGCTGAAGAGACTTAATAAAGTCGAAACAGTCTGTACGGTGTTCTACATAGCGAGCCATCCTTTGCGGGATTTACTTGTCAAGATTATTTTCTATAATTATCGAATCTTATTCGATACATGCATTTATAATTGCCTTCAAGCAGAAATATAAATAATAATTATTCAACTTGCTTCTAAATAAACAAACACATCCAAAATCTTATTCACTTCGCCGAAGAGCTAACGGCCGGGTTTGTTTACTAAATAAAAAAAAAACGTCCACTTGCCTGCTATGGCAGGGGCGTGTAATAGTAGTATCATCATTGACAAGGTTAATTTCGCAGGGATTGTTCCGCTATGTTACCGGCGGCCGAACGGATATGGTCTCTGACTATGCCTGTGAAGTCCCGGTTTCGATTCCTGTCGGAGGGGAGTCGTTAGTATACATCGCTGAAGAGACTTAATAAAGTCGAAACAGTCTGTACGGTGTTCTACATAGCGAGCCATCCTTTGCGGGATTTACTTGTCAAGATTATTTTCTATAATTATCGAATCTTATTCGATACATGCATTTATAATTGCCTTCAAGCAGAAATATAAATCATAATTTATTCAACTTGCTTCTATAAATAAACAAACATCCAAAAATCTTATATATATATATAATATATATATATATATATATATACAACACATAGGGTGTTCGGGATAAATTTTACAGTTTCATAAGGAAAAAGAAAAAGTGCTTGGTAGCTACAAAATTTAATGGATTGTAAAGAAATTCAACAGGCACGAAAATTACACTACTGACAACCAGTTCCGCTCAAAATAACCACCATTAGCGTCGATCACAGCCTCAATCCTGCTCCGGAACCTGGAGCAAGCTGATGTTACAGTTTTCCTGGGAAGAGTCTCAAAAACCATCTTAATTTTGTCGATTAACTTTTGTAGTACTGGTACGGCGATTGGTGTCTTTCTCAACAGCGCCACATACATAATAATCCATGGGGTTAAAAATTCGCCGGCAACCATTTTTGACTTTTCTCAGAGGTGTGGCAAGAAGCCGAATCCTGCGTATATATGACCTACCATTAGCTGCCCTTGATATCCTTGTTATAAAGTTTTTTTAAACTGTGGCTCGTTCAAATGCAGGCATTTGAACAAATTTCTATTGTGCCATTTACCACCTGATCCTAATTAATCCCTTAATTTTCGCCCTCCTTTTATTTGAAAAAAAATCATCTGGACACCACGTGCATTGAGACCTTTAATACAACTTTAGCATTCCATCGCGTGAACGCGCTTCACTTTTATATAAACGCTAAATAAAAAAATCTCAACAAATTTGACTCTCGTCTGGAGATTGCGTAAACATGAAACTAATAGTAACGAGATGATAATATCCATAATATAGTATATTATTTGATTGTAAATCTGCTCTGGTATGTTAGCATTGAATACCTTTATATGCCAATACTTTTCTCATTCATTCTCTATTCCTTATATATACTAGCAAATATATGCACCCTCCGGGTGCAAGTATTTAAGTTTTAATGTAATAAAATATTGTATTAAATCAGAAAGGCTAATGAAACTAAATAAGAATACAGATCAAAAGATTTGAAACAGAGGGAGTATAATAAAAGATTTGAAACAGAGGGAGTATAATAAAAAATGGAACAACTGAAACTTACTCTTCCATCACTCTCGTCTTTCATTGTTATCTTTTCTAATTTAAGTATTTAGTTATAAGAGGAAGTAAAGAATAAAATGACAGTTATTTTATCTTGTTAATGGATTTCATTTAAGATTCATTGAAGAGAATTTTGCTTATATTCATTAAAATAAAACCAAACAGTTAGAAATCAATAATACTAAGCACATATTTATTAAATTCGATTTTTTAATATTAATATGCAAATTAGCCTTCCCGTTCACATTGTAAAGCTCTATTTTGTTGTATATATAAATATAATTGCATGTTGTTAGTATGTTAACAGTATTAATAATGTAAGACAATTTTATTAATAATTGAGGTTTAGATAAAAGTAAAATCATGGTGAATGTGATGTCAATAACTAAGAGAATTGTGACTTGAGTAGGAATATAGTTTCGGTTACAGACAGAAAAACACACAATCTCCATTATAATAAGATATATATATATATATATATATAGTATGTAAATACATATATATAATATGTTTGTGTATATTATATATTTTTAGGTATTATACATTTTATAAAGATATTTATTTTTAGATTGTATGTAATATATATATATATATATATATATATATATATATATATATATATATATATAAGGAATTTATTTCTAAAGAATTGGAATGTTATGTAAAAAGAACATTGCAAGAAAGAAAAAAATACATTTTATAACATTTTAGAAAGAGAACACAGCTATTCACATTTTTATAATCTTGACAATATGTAAACAAGAGCGAGCGAGCGAGCGAGAGAGAGAGAGAGAGAGAGAGAGAGAGGGAGAGAGAGAGAGAGAGAGAGAGAGAGAGAGAGAGAAGACAACCCTCTATCTCTCGTGATTTGGTTGACCCAAATGAAAAGCGCCCTCTACCGGTCCACAAGGCGATAATGATTTGTCCCCATTCAAGGGCAGATAATTAACATCGTTTTAGTGAGGTGTCCCTCAGATGTGTTCATGGCATCTTGACAAGAGGAATAAGTAAATAAATAAATAAATGCCCCCGTGACCCGGCATAGATTTGTGACCCCCACGGTAAATGGATCGTATGTTAAAACTGCGTCCCGCCCCCCCCCTCTCCCTCGGCCCTCCTCCTCTTAACCGAGATAAATAGCAACCACTTCACTCACGTCATAAGAAATGAGTCCTTTCCCTTCTTTATTGAAAAAAGTTTTTACGCAACATTATCAGTCATATGGAACTTTCCCTTCTTTTCTTTTTGTTCCATTATTCTCGAGATTTTATTGGTTCTCTCTCTCTCTCTCTCTCTCTCTCTCTCTCTTTCTCTCTCTCTCTCTCTTCTCTCTCTCTCTCTCTGTCTCCGTCTCTGTCTGTCTCCCTCTCTTTCTCTCTCTCTCTCTCTCTCTCGCACCTCCCCTCTCACTTTCTCTCTTTCTCTCTATATCTATGTATACCTCATCTCCTCTCTCTCTCTGCCTCTGTCTGTCTATCTGTCTGTCTTTCTCTCTGTCTGTCTATCCGTCTCTCTCCTCTCTCTCTCTCTCTCTCTCTCTCTCTCTCTTTCTCTCTCTCTATCTCTCTCTCTCTCTCACTCTTTCTCTCTCTCTCTCTCTCTGTCTCCGTCTCTGTCTTGTCTCCCTCTCTTTCTCTCTCTCTCTCTCTCTCGCACCTCCTCCCTCTCACTTTCTCCTCTTTCTCTCTATATCTATGTATACCTCATCCTCTCTCTCTCTCTCTCTCTCTGTCTCTATCTGTCTGTCTTTCTTTCTCACTGTCTGTCTATCCGTCTCTCTCTCTCTCTCTCTCTCTCTCTCTCTCTCTCTCTCTTTCTTTCTCCTTTCTCTTTCTTTCTCTTTCTTTTCTCTCTCTCTCTCTCTCTCTCTCTCCTCTCTCTCTCTCTCTCTCTCTCTCTCTCTGATTCTCTCTTTCTTCTGTCTCTTTCTCTCTCTCTCTCTCGCCTTTTCTCTCTCTCTCTCTCTCTCTCTCTCTCTCTCTCTCTCTTCTCTCTCTCTTTCACTCCTCTCTCTCTTTCCCTGTCTCTCTCTCACTATCTCTCTCTTTCTCTCCTTCTTTCTCTCTATATCTATGTATCTCTCACCTCCTCTCTCCGCATCTCTCTCTCTCTCTCTCTCTCTCTCTCTCTCTCTCTCTCTCTCTCTCTCTCTCTCTCTCTCTCTCTCTCTCTCTCTCTCTCTCTCTCTCTCTCTCTCTCTCTCTCTCTCTATTGCCAAAATTTTCCATACCCTCTTGTAAAGATAACCTCATAAATTCTCGTATTACATTCAAGGACAGCCCTTGTTGGTGGGGCCTAGAATACGTTGAGTGCATTCCTTGCAGAAGAGTAAGACAACCCCCCCCCCCCGCCTCTAAAAAAAATGGGTGTCCTAGATACACGAAGTGAGTGCCTTCGTGGCATATTCTATTCTCTTCAAAGCTCAACAACTGGAACCTCACTAATGTATCGTCCAGTTATCTTTGCTCTTTTCATAAAATGAACAAAAAAATATTTGTGTTATGAGAACAATTTTTATTGAAAACGAATTTTAAGAAAAAAATTGTGCAAAACAAATACTAACTTGATTTCTGATTTCTCTACTTTTTCAAAGATGGTTTTAACGTCTTATAAACAAAATACGAGGGATACCCATTTTTTCGTCTGCTTTTCCTTTTAAAAATGGATTAAAATGAATTAAATCGATTATTTAAGGTCAAATTTTTTGTGCAAGTTGAAAAGTAGTAGCATAATGAGCCTCAGTAAAAAAAAATAAAATAAAATAAAGCAAAATAATATTGCACATATAATTTATTTTTTATACATCTAAAACTATTTTTTCGGAAATTTTGATCAAATATATCTTAAGATGGCTTCCGTGAGTTGCCGTAAAATCCATGTTTACAAAATCAATTTAACACTCCGATTTTTAAAAAATTACCAAAAATCAAGGAATTATCCGATTTTAATGAAATTTTCAGTAAATGTTTGGTATTTCTTTTCAAATGGAGGGGAATTTGTATTGTATAAACACGGATTTTTCGACAAATTGTGTATACCTACTTTAAACTGTAGTTGTTTAATAAAGATTACTATTATTAATTGAAACATTATAATTGTGTGCGGACAAATCATTACTTGTGACCATATAAGTATTAGTATTGTATAGGAATACTTGATTGGATAGGAATACATATATATGTGTGCAAAACAAAATAGAATTATTAATTTCTCTGATATTTTTAAGATGAGGGTTGATAATTTGGATTATTTGGATAATTCAGACTATTATCCTCGTCTTCATTGTTATCTAGGCAACGTTTCGGCCGATGTGCCCTCCAACCTTCTTCGGATGTTTCTTAACTCGGAAACATTCTCTTCAAACTCCGGAGCCTTCATGTCACAATAAACTCTGCCTAATCAAACCCACTTTGGGAGACTGGAGACCAGCTTTAAGAAAGTCTAGAAAGGAACAAGTCATTGTGTCTTGATTACGCATTGGTCATACGAGACTAACACACTCCTATATACTCAAAAGGAAGCGCGTGGTGTACTGGTTAAAGTCATGGGAAATGGACTCGTCGCCCCGAGTTCAAATCCTTGGTGTGCTAATTGCATTTCACTTAGCGCTAATACCCTTGGGAAAGGTATGAATCCTACTCTCTCTCCAGCTATGGATAGATAGTAGGGCAAACTGGGCTCTTTAACCTTAGTTAGGCAACCGGTCTAGAAGGAAAACTCTGAATTCAAACCTGCTGAACCCCGCTTAAGAAATTGACCTTGTGTCACATCCTGCTCGTGCGGAGGGATTGGTAAATATATATATACTCAAACAAGAACAACAGCCACACTGTGAAACATGTCAAACAATATGAAAGATCTATTTGAAAATGTCAACATGGAGGACAATCTGTCCTTTTTGAGGGAAATTACTACAAAAGTATAAATAAAGATACACAAAATATATTACTTCCTAACCGTTAGGTATGACATAATCCCAGACGGGTTGATATGCCTTTAAAATCAATCAAGCAGCCAACCAACTTCAAACCTAACCCTTTATTTAATCCATGGCTTATCTAGTCATGCTATCTCACCCACCCCCCTCAATTAGGGGTTAAATAGTAACATTACTGTTCTTCTTGAATTGGGGAAGTCCCCATAGCATAGTGGCTAAACAAAGGTTGATATGCCATTAAACAAAGAAACTGAACCGATATTGGTAAACGCTTGTTTTCTAAGGTTCTGAGAGGAAGTAGTTCTATTCTTCCAAATATCTTTTGAACTAATAATACAATAAATAAATACAAAAGATGTTACCATAGCAACAAAATACCTCATTACACAGTACTGATATTAGGTTTTTGAAACGTAGCTATATATATATATATATATATATATATATATATATATATATATATATATAGCTACGTTTCAAAAACCTAATATCAGTACTGTGTAATGAGGTATTTTGTTGCTATGGTAACATCTTTTGTATTTATATATATATATGCATACATACATATATACATACATATATATTGTAGATAGAAGGAAAGTGGTCAAGAAATGATCAACTCAAAACAAGTCACAGGGTGTACGTTTCGTCTGTATTCACAGACTTCCTCAGCGGTCTGAGACTTTATTAAAGCAAAGCATACGTTTAAATACATGTTGTGGTGGCGGTGCCGGGGAGGTCAGGGGGGTGAGTGTGTAGTGATGTGAGCTAAGGAGGAGCGGGGAGTTTTGGGTAGGATCAGTTGAGATGGAGGGGTAGAGGATGTTTGTTTGAAGTGCTGGGGCGGTAACAGTGGTTGATGGGTCAATTGGTGTGGGTGTATATTGATTTATGTGAGTAAAGGGGAGGTCAAGGGGGTGAGTGTGTAGTGATGTGAGATAAGGAGGAGTGGGGAATTTTGGTGTGAGATAAGGAGGGGCAGGGAATTTTGGTGTGAGCTAAGGAGGAGCGGGGAATTTTGGGTAGACGGGGTCGCTGGGTCAGTTGAGTGGAGGGGTAGAGGATGTTTGTTTGAGGTGCTGGGGTGGTGACAGTGGTTGATGGGTCAATTGGTGTGAGTAGATGTTCGTGTGTATCAGAATATGTTAGAGGGGGAGAAAAGTTCATGTGTGGTTAAGTTATGTTAGAGGCGGGATGTGGGAGATTGTAGTGTTTGTTGATTTTCATTTGTTATCCATTATCATGGAGAGGAAGATTGTTCTCGTGGATTATAGATTGAGCTATTGATTTGTCAAGGTTGAAGAAGCCTTTTCTGGTGTTAATATTTTTTACATGAGGTATTAGAGCAGCTTCGCATAGTCGTCTTAAATTTTTTTTTTGTATGGATTTGACGAGTTTTGCCTGGGTGAAGTTGAGAGAGTGGTTGTGTTCTATCATGTGTGTGACTAGAGCATTTAGTTTGTCGTGTATTCTTATTGATCTTTTGTGTTCTCTTAGGCGTTGTGAGAGGTCCCGTTGGGTTTCACTTATGTAACATTTGTTGCAGTCTTCGCAGGGGATGGTGTAGATGCCGGCACTGAGGGTGTTGGGGGTATTTGGAGTGTCTATGCGTGTTGAAGAGTTGACGAGGTCTTTGATTGTTTGGGAGGTGGTCTGAATGATTTTTATTCCTAGGTTCGTTAGTTTTTTGTAAAAGAGGGATGTTTTGAGTGTGGGTGGGTAGGATTAGACGTGTGTGGGGAGGGTTGGGGGAGGTTTTGGTGGTGGAAGTGTTTTTTGGTTTAGTTTTCGTGTGTATATCGAGTGCTTTTTTCTTGGCATTTAGGATGAAATATTTAGGGTATTTTAGGGTTTTAAGGGAATCTTCGATGTTTTTGTATTCTTCATCTAAGTATTGGGGGCTGCATATACGTAATGCTCTTAGATATAATCCTATTATGAGGCCAGATTTGATTTTGTTGTTGTGATGGGAGTAGTAGTGTATGTAGTCGTTCTTGTTGGTGGGTTTGCGGTGGATTTTGTAGGTGAGTGTGTTTTTGGATTTGATTATTAGGGTGTCGAGGAAGGGTAAGGAGTTGTTGGACTCTTTTTCGTAGGTGAATTTTATGGAGGGTTCTACGGAGTTCAGTTTGTTAGCGATGTGTTCTATTTCGGTGTTTGTTGGGAGGATAATCAGAATGTCGTCTATGTATCTAGCGTATGTGCAGTTGTCGGGTAGCCTGTATTTGAAGGGGCCTGATTCCAGAAATTCTAGGAACAGGCAGGCGAGGACGCCACTGAGGGGGTTGCCCATCGGTAATCCGGATTTTTGTTGGTAGAATTTGCTGTTGAATTTGAAAAATGTCATGTTTGTGATGTGTCTGGAGATTTCGATGATGGAGTTGATGGGTAGGGTCGATTTGAATTTGATTTTTCTTAGGTGTGTATTGAGGAGATTAAGGCATTTCTTGTTCGGAATGTTTGTATATAGAGAGACTACATCATAAATGCCAAGAAAAAAGCACTCGATATACACACGAAAACTAAACCAAAAAACACTTCCACCACAAAACCTCCCCCAACCCTCCCCACACACGCCTAATCCTACCCACATCTCTAGGCCCGTTAGTTTTTTTGTAAAGCGGGATGTTTTGCAGTGTGGTG